>JAJLZC010000001.1:0-600000 GCA_030572015.1 Yamadazyma kitorensis | reverse complement strand
CCAGTTCATATACAACTATGTTATAATCGAGCCCAAGATCAAATATATCATCAACAACATCGTCAATGGTAAGAAGAAGAACCTCATAGCCACCAGAGGTAATAACACGATATTAGAGAACTTCATTGAAGTCTATGGCTATAAGTCGATCGAGGGCCTCACGCCTATCAATATCGAAGAGAAGGACTACTCAATAGACGGCTATGTATCCGATATATCGTTTGGCTCGGTTCGTAACTTGAAGGACCGTCAGTATTTGTTTTTGAACAGCCGGCCCATTGTTAATAAGACTTTGAAAGCACTAATCAACGAAATCTACAACATATATAACCCCCAATCACCGGTATTCATCTTAAACTTCAAATTGGATCCCAATGAGTTGGATATTAATTTGACTCCAAACAAACTACTGATCAATATCAATAGAGACTTGAATGACTTCAAAAATAGTTTGGTGGAGTATTTCAATAAGGAAAATGAACTACAAAACTTGGAAAACCATCTGTATGGCAACGGTCCTATAAATCACGTCCAGTCGAAGTTTGGGTCTTCACCCAAATCGATCACCAGCAAGTTTGGATCTTCACCAGACTCAACTAATTTGCAGCCAAACGATGCTGCAAAAGAGCTGAAATTCAGTTACAAAGCCACCGATGTTTATAGGCTTCACCAATTGATCTCGTGTGAAGTCAACACGTTTGAACAGGAAGAAATAGACCAGGATTCGACTAAGGATACTGTTAGAGAAGAGTTAAATGGAATTAATGTCAATAATCAAATCACAGTAAACAAATTGAACTTCAATCAGATGAAATTGATTGGCCAGTTCAATTTAGGGTTTATAATTACCAAACTAAACCAGGATTTATTCATAATCGATCAACATGCATCCGATGAAAAGTACAATTACGAACAGCTAAAAACGAGTTATAAGGTTACTAGTCAGTTATTGATCAAACCGATTGAATTGAACTTGAATCTCATCGAACAGTATAAAATCGATAATAAACTAATTGAATTGAATGGGTTTAAGCTAAAGAATACGCTGGGGAAGGTTTATTTAACTCATTTACCATACTATAAGAATATAGAGTTCAACCAACAAGATTTCATTGAGCTAATCAACACAGGCAAACTAAAAAAGATTAATAAGATTCTAAGCATGAAAGCCTGTAGGAAATCCATCATGATTGGCCAGCATTTAAATCGTAATGTTATGCAGAGAGTTGTTAAGAATTTATCCAACTTAGATAAACCTTGGAATTGTCCGCATGGAAGACCCACTTTAAGGTATTTGAAAAGGGTCAAGTCTGGATTTAATCTAGATTACCAGTTGTAGTTGTTTGGCATGTTTAACCAGTAAGCCGCGGGATACGACCATAACATGAAACTGTAAGGCTCAAGGGGAATTGGCCGGCCCCTTACTTCGAAGCAGCCGAACGAACTAAGGCCTTACTTCGAAGTAGCCGAAGATACTTCAACCTAGGCTCAACCCAGCAGGACGGAATGGAAATTAGATAATCCATAGTTTGAGGATGCCATAGGAGCCACATGAAAAGGGGCCAGAATCCTGGGAATGTAAACATTGAAGGGAAGTAGGTCCTAGTTGAAGCAACACCCAAGGCAGATAAGGAGACAAAGCGCAAGGAATACATGAATGTTAACGAGGATCAAAATATGCAGAAGAATAAGATTACACGACAAATGGCGATACCATTCGAAAAATTAGGTAAGAATCTGTTTTAAGGCTATAATCTGGAAACATGTAAACAATAAGCAAGGTTGCATCCTTAGAAAATAAGATCCAAACTTTAAAATATTGGAGATTGCAGAAATCAATATAGTTAGAGAACCAACTGAACGAAGGGAGGGATTATGAGGAATGTCCAAAGGAACCTCAGGTTTGAACCCTTGCCGGTAACAATTAAGATTTAAGCTTCAGGGTTGTGAAATGCCTTGATCATTCAGGAGAATCAATCGGGGCAGTCGCCATCTTCTATCACCGTCATCACTGTCAGCGGTGCTAGCGTCACTGTCAGCGGTGCTTGCGTCACTGTCAGCATTGACAACTGGCCAGTGCTTGACGGGCCAGCGCATTGCTTGCATGATGTGACGATACTGGGTCTGGATCAATTGATGGGTGACATCTTCTAAGGATCGGTGTAATCGGTGATAGGCCACGAAACCCCCATTGGGAAACCCCCATTGAGCTGGGAGGTCATCGATAGGCCACTATTAATAGCCCCGACATGCAATCGACATCGACATCGATATGGAATATGGATATGAACATGGACATGGACATGGACATGGACATGGACCATGGGACCTCAGACTCTATTGTTAAGGTTGACAAACAAAAGGAATTACAAAGCTGAATGATAAAGGAATAAACTAAGGAATAAATGCTGCATGTCGGAGGCCAAAAATTCCGAGCAAACTGCAAAACCGCCATGTGTCGCTGTCCCGATCACAGAGGCCCCGAGTCGGTTTGGTTCATTTGTCGTTGTTCTGCGTTCTCCAGTTTTCCAACTCTCCTAAAAGGGGATGTCGCGGTGGTTTCTAATTAAAAGCTAAAATTCCACAAAAAAAATATATATTTAAGAAATCAAATTCCAAAAACTCTTAAAACTCTAAAAAAATATTTTACCGTTTCAGAGGAGTGTTATACTTGAGAAGAGACATAGAGCGGCTAGAGCTATAGAGTAGGCAGCACAGCACACATCACACAACACAGCAGGCAGCACAGCAGGCAGCACACAATCGGCCAGTATCAAGACGGATAGCACATAAGCGGCCAGTATCGATAGCGGCAACAGCAACAGACGGCATCGAGTCAAGATGAACAAAGGACTCGAAAGGAAAAGCAGAAGAACCCACAAGAACTCAAGGGACGGGTGTCCCAACTGTAAGAGCAAAAGGATAAAGTGTAGTGAAGAGTTACCACAATGTTTCAACTGTATTAAGAAGAACTATAGATGTGGATACTTGGACTTCCCAAAGGATAAGTTGAATCATATTCGGTTGAAGAATGAAAACAAGAAGAAGGAGGAGTTGTTGATGAAGTTGAAGATCGACCACAACGAGTACGGCGGCATGTTGCACACCCATAGTCTTGAACATGACAGTCACCAAAGGAATTATGGCGTCCATGGCACCGATAGTGAGGCGGCTAATGCCACCAGGCCCAGCATCAGTTCTAATTCCACGGGGTCCAACTCAAATGGGTCCATCACCTCCTTGCCTGATTCCATGTCATCCAATAACGATTTTTCTTTCCCAACCAACCAGTTTTTTACCTCAAAAGAAAACTTAAGGCAAGTGATACTGAATGAAACGTTCAGCAACATTAGCAATGAGTTCAAATCAAACTTAAAAGACATAGAAAACGCCTTTGATACCTTCTACCAAAATGAATACAACCAAGGATTCAGCCAACAACATGCACCATCACAGCCACAGCAACAGTTACTGCTACTTCAGAACCAAGGCCTTTCACAAGCTGACGACTTCAATATCGATATAAATAACGACTTGTTAATGGACTTGGATCTCCAGTTCAACTCAAACCAATTTGTCAACTTTGACAACCAGAATTTCAATATCCTTAAGATCAATGAATTGCCAAACTCAAAGTTTAGCCCCTTACCTAATGCTATCAACAAAAGACACACATTCAACAAATTGAAGTATATTCAACACAAGTCCATCAGCAATCAGTATTATTATGCTCCGGTTTGGAATCAGAGCTTCAACAACAGAGTGTGGGTTTCGTTTTTCGAACATGCCTATGATAATTCGGTGTTCCAGTCGTTTGTTTTGGATAAATCTTTAGGTATATTGTTAAGCAACTTGAATATTGTTTTGACAAGTGATTATTTGAAGAATTTTCACAACACGTATCATACAATGGAAGATGACTTGAACTTCAACGAAGATTTCTTCTTCAATGATCCTTTATTAAACAAATTTATAAGTAAAAGTTATACTTATTATGGGAACTTAATCAAGAACATTAGAGAAAACTTGAACAATTATCACATCGAATACACCATCAAGATCAGTTTATTATCAGCTTATTCATCATATTTCTTGTTGAATTCTTCAGTTAACACTTTGGTGACTTTAAAGTCAGGTGCTTCTTCATTATTATACAAATTCGTTAATGAAACGTCTGATTATTCCCAATTGACCTTCAATATCAAATATATGACTGATTGTTTGCATAATCATGTTCAATTCTGTGTTGTTCCAGATATCAATATCAATATAATTGACCAATTGTTCAAACAATTCAAGAAATTTAAGAATTTCTTGATCAACTCAACAAGTTTGTATCAAAGCTTACAAAGCTCCCAAAGTATCCGTGATTTCTTACCAAAGCATGATTGTATTGAGTTTGAAAACTTTTTGATCTTCTTACTAAACAGATTTATCCCCAAGATCAATGAAATCAACGCCCAATATAACAGTGGTGATTCCTCGCTTCGTTTCTTATCATACAATTTGTTTTTTGAATTGATCAACAAATGGTTTAACATGTTACCTTCGATAGCAAATACTATGGGATCCAAAATAAACGTATTACAAAGAGTGTTCTACTTGTTTTTCGTTGCTGTTGGGAAGATATTGAACCATGTCTTGACACCAATTAGATCCATCATGAATATCGATTGTATCAACGTTATATTTCCAATTGTTGATTTCAACTACCACCCATTCAAAATCGATAAGATCAACGACAACTTGTCAAACGATCAGTTCAAATACCTCGACAAGTTATGTAAAAACTTGTTAAGAGTCATTAGTTTTTCAAACTATAGAACGATTTTTTACAGCCATTATTTGTCTTCGTTGAACCACTGTTTGGACCAAGAATATGTTAAATTGGTCGAAAAAGATATAATCGAGGTTATCCCAAAGAAGTTGGATTTTGAAGAGGTCGATTTGAACATTAATGAAGACTTTGAATTCGACATCAAGTTTGAAAACTTTCCTAAGTTCCCTGAATTCAGTAACTATCAAAGTTATCCTGATTTCACTCCGGAAGCCGGCAGTGATTATGAAGGTAATTTCAACTACAATACCGGGTTGTTGAGAAGCGACTTTGATCCGTCCAAGTTGATGAATGAATTCTTGGTTAACCAAAGAATCAAATGGGAATTGAATGCCGTCAAATTGACCACAATCAAGTCCAGATCCAAGAACTTCAACCATTCCAGAAAGGTCATTGCTAAGAGTGTCAACTATAAGACGAGTCTCGATTAGTATCATGAGGTAAAACTATATTTATTCAATATGCCACCGTAATATGTACAATAGTGTCTTTGAAAGACATTGTAAATAATATTTAATTCTACAATTTATACGTTTGTTCATACAAACAGTCTCTTACGATCTCACGTTTTGTTACATCTCCTCCCCAATCCCCCAATCTGTGTCCACATTCTGTTGATAGCGGAGGAGTTGGACAAGAGCGAATTACGCATACAGCCTAGGTCTACAGCCTAGGTCAGTCGAAAGGCACCAGAGTGGTAATGCTGAACCGAAAACCCATCAAGTCCCAAAAGGGACACCAGCTCCACGGCAAATCCAAATTGTGACATATGCCAATGGAAGTCCATTTGTCCATTTGCAGCGTAAACCTACAAGAATACCACTTGACACAATTGCCAGCTGAAACAATTGAAGGTTGTATATACGCCAATAGTTAGACACTCTGGCTAGTCATAGTTAGACACTCTGGTTAGTCATTGTTGCATAAAAAATATTCCACGCAGATACACGAAGGGATTGTTCTTTCAAAGTTGACAGGTTGTAACCCGGTATTTAAACCCCCGAGGGTTGGGCATCAAACTGTAATGTTAGCCCACAGTGTCCCATTGATCAGATAATTTGCCCAAGGAAAGGAACCAAACAATATAACAATGAAATAGAATCAAAAGACGGCTGAGTGGCACCAGAATACGGACAGGAGAGCCAGGAAGAGGGCAGGAAACGACCCGGTGACAGGAAACGACAGATGGCCCAACTGCAAAACCCAGCTGACCAACCTGGCACTAGTCTGAGGCAGCTGCGGGTTTCAATTCTCCACCTTTGCACACCAGCACAACTCGATGTCCATTCCACCAAGCACCCTTGTCAGCAGTTGGGTGCCATAGCAGCTCCCTTGTGACAAGTTGGGGGCCATAGCAGCATCATGGGCTTTTGGGTCCATAGCTTTGGCTAACTAGGTGGCTTTGCAGGCGCCGTACAATTTGTTCGCAGCACCAAAGGATGACCCAGGGCCACAAAACCCGCGATGTCGCAGCTGCAGTCATTGAGGGAGACCTGCTCTAAACCAATCGACCGCGAACGCCAGGGCCACTACCATTAGTAATTTTGCAATTATTGCGTTCCGTACAGAATGTAAATCTCAAACAGATTTAGAGAGAGGGGGTGATAGGAGAAATAATCCGAGTATTCTTTGAGGTCGCTAATAGTGTAGCACGGCATAAATGGCGAGTTTTAGGGAGATGTTATTTAGCCGTCTTAGGTGTGCTTGCATGACAAGCAGCCACCAGTCAGTCTAAGTGTCACGCTGGTCAGCACTAACTCTGGTCAGCTCTACTCACATAGGCAACCCTCCTCACTATTCTAAACTAACCCTACTCATACTCACAGTCAAAGTGCTAGTGCCTCCTAAATCTGCTCTGCAATAGCCAATCGCTATCGAGATCTGCGGCACCTATAAGTGCCGTTAATTGACAGAATAACAGTCGACAGTAGCGGGTGTTCCCCCTTGGTTGATAAGTCTATCCACTCGTTTACCATCCATTTAATTCACCATTGTTCAGTTTCATCAAGCCCCATTGGTTCCTTCTTGTTTGGGATTTCCACCTGTTTAAGTATTAGGAAATGCCTATGCTTACTTCCTAAAGCAGATTGTACATGAACAAGCCTAGGTCGAATTAAAGGAACACTCTGTTTAAACATGTCAGCAGCATGTAAAGTAAAGGAATTCATAATAATAATAACAATAGAGATTACATGAGTTCCCGAGGCAGTTCAAGAGATACATTTCTATTTGCAGCCTTGCCAGCTGTCAAAGTATTGCAATTTCAGTCCCTTGATCAAAGGGTAAGCCAATGTTGGGATAAGGTAGTTATCGCAGCACAGAATACACCTTGCAAAACGAGGGTCGATCCTTATCAGAGCGCAGCCTAGCTTTGATCAACATCTACATATCCCCATTAACCCACATATCGAGGCTTCCTACAAATGGCTGAACATTATAAAGGGCAATGCTACTTCAATCGATAAAAGGTGTCTAAACGTCTATCTAGATTCATGTTAGATTAATAATCTCCCGACATCTTGAGCCTGGCGAGGTGCGGCCGAAGCCCCATGTCGGCGAAAGTCGGTGAATGACAAATCGATGTATGTGTATCCTGATACCACAGTGCCAGATGTCTCGATTTGGTATTTGTCTGGAAAGCCTGTGTGTCGGTTTACAGTTTACCTCGACTCCAACGTCTTGTTGAAAGAATAGAAAAAAGAAAGAATCAAGCAGGCTGAGACATTCTGTATAATTGCAAAAAACCAACCAATACAAAGGGGAATAAATGATCCAACATAATCAGTTTGTAGAAAGGTGGCCAGAGTATCGACCATTGATTGTTTAGTTTCTTATCACGGTAGTACCACAATAAGTAAAACAAAAGAAAAAGGTTGGAAATTGGAACAATAGAGCGCAATGGAACTAATCATTTGGATTCGGCCCTCAGTTTCCATGTCCATGTCAAAAGGACTGAACCATTATGAAGATTTGTTGTTTCTGGCTATTAAGATTCCTTTGGGTATTGTATTGAGGTGGTATCGATGTTCAATCCAGTTTCAAGTCGTACACCGTAGTGTTTGAATTGCTCTCGGTTGTTGCATCCTTATCATTAACACTCTCCTCCTTCCCTCCTTTTGGCATTTGGAATCTTGATAGTGGATTTTTCTTGTCTATTAACTAAGCGGTAACTTGAGCGAATGGTTTTGTTCTCTTCCCCATTTTGAATGGAGTTTGTTTCTGCACGGCTATCTCTTGATAAGGTTTATTAGTACGGTTTCTTTTCTTTGGCTTCATCTGGCTGTGTGCTAGCAACTGTGCAGCTTCTTTCTCTAGTTCCTTTTCGAAATCACTTCCATCGCCAACACCACCGTCCACAGAGCCCAAGGAATGTTGTTTAATTAGGGACATGCTTTTATTGAACTCGACCAATCGGTGCAGGATGTGCTATTGTTCGACCAAAAAGATTGGGTTGGTTGGCTGCATTTTTTGGGTGATGAGACTTTGCTTCTTACGACCATTTAGCGATTGCAATTGGAAAACGTGATTGTATGGAGTGATCGTATCACAGGTTATGGTTGAATTTGGGGGAGTTTAAAATCAGTCGCATCCCCTTTGCAATTGGATGATATTATATTCCATTGTACTGCTACATATTATGTTATACTACATTTAGTAGTTTCTTAACCCTCCTGCTAGTCCATTTGATGTGTTTCAATTGAGGTACTTTGGTATGGTGGATCATCCACAGCATTTGCAGCTACAAATGAGTATCGATCTAACTTTCGGCGAAATTAAACCTTTAAGGTTATTTGATTTGTACACGACTTCTGCTTATGAGCATTGGCAATGGCTTTGGATCTCGTGTTTTAAAGGTTCAGTTCATTGGATTGAATAGCGGAACCGGAACCACTTCTATAGTGATCGAATACTGCCGGGCCCTGGATGAAGGCATGCCATTCAAGCACCTTCACACCGAACCGATACTTTTACGAGGCCCAGCCAACGAATACTGGGTAGATGGTAAACGAAGATTCTTGAAGAACCAGTCTATCAACCTTTTTGGTTCTGATTCAAGTACGTCTGACAGTTCAGCGTCGCTGTAAGATTACAGCCGCTTCTTTGAGCAGACAAGCAAGTGGTGATAAATAGCCAAATCATCGCCTGAAACGTTTACCAACCAAACTTATTTTCCAGGTAAGCAGACCAATACAAGAAAAATGTGGCACAATTTTAGAACAGGCTCTGAAGAGAGAATAATCTACAAAAGGAACCAATAACCAAATATTTTCAACACTGCTGAAAGTTAAAAGATTAAAGCTAAAGATGTCAACCAATCCAACAATAAAACAGAAGTATTAGCCGACTCATTTCCATCTGGTACTTAAAATGGAGATTTCTTCCGTTCGTTCATGTATCTTCCACTCATTCATGCATGTTGCAGGTTTTTAGTGCATTTGGTTTCTAGCTGATTGAAAATTATTATCTACAGACGAATCCACCACAGGCTATTCACCATTCCTATTGTTTACCGATTGTTCACTCAAGCTGAGATTCTGCTGTACACTAATCTTATTGTGGGCCATGCGTCAGCCCCCAAGTAATCTCCCTTAACCTCCGACGACTACATATGAAACTTCTGCGAGTGGTGGGAAGTAGATTTCACTCCGTTGGCTTCAATTTGCCAAAGTATTCACTTTCAAGGATACCAACTGAACAGTATTTGGTGTGGCCATCACCATATGAAACTGCCGTCAAGCGTTGGAAAATATATGGTAGTGCCCGTCTGCCTGTCTGCTCGTGTGCCCACCGGGGAGCCGGGTAGGACTTCTGACTGCCTAACACAACCGCATGGAGGCGAAAAACAATTGTAGAGCGCAGGTTTGCCAAATTAAGAGAATCCTTCACTTGCATTACAATAGCAATGAAAAAGTTTTTTTTGATTTTTTTAAAGCCAACATAATAACAGAAGAATGGCTATTTTCCAATTTGGGAAGTGGGATCGGGCCATGTAACAAAGTTGATATGACTAAAGCCAACAATATTGGTGTAATTTGAAAGAAGCAAGAGTTAAAGCTGATAAAAAATAAATCTTCCGGGTATAGAAACCAAAATGGATGGAAAGATAGGTAAACTTAAGCATAGGCACAGTCTATGGGACAAGACACAAGTGTAAATCCCACCAGTATCATTTGCCATGGCAAAGGCTCCTACAGTGCAAATCGTTTCCAATCAGACGGCACGAGATATCATGGCAAGCCCCGGATCGCAGGTCAAGGCCAGTTGCGTCAGCTGGTGACACGAGTTAAGCAGCCGAGTCAAGCAGCCAAGAGCTCAAGTTATGGCGCCCATGCTCCAATGGCAACTATGGCAGCTATAGCAGCTATGACAACTACCACATATGGCACCTATGGCACCTATGGCACCTCTCACCTATCACCTATGCCAATGCTCCAATGCTATGCTCGACACCTGTTTTCCCCAGCCAATGTGCTTTGGTTTGCTGCCGTTATGCAAACGTTGCCTAGACTCTGTCCTTGCTTCGCTCCTTCTCTAAGTCTTTCCCAGCATATTTCCTATTCCATTCTTTGATCTATTTCACCTGTTGATCTGCCTATTCTCGAACGAGTTTATATGTAAAAAGAAACCTAAGCGCAAATAAACTTTTCTTATTGTCTCGATTTATTTTTTATTTATATGGGAGCTGTTTCCACAACCACAAAACCAAATCGCCAGCGGCTAATATATTTTTGATTGCCATTCATACACCAGCACATCAGCAGTCAGCAGTCAGCAGTCAGCAGTGTGTCAGCAGTACATAGACTTCCGTCCCCCTTGATACCTATTGGTCCCCAGTGCCATTGACAGCCGGTGCGATCGATACTTAAGCGACAGAAGGTCTTGGATACGTAACACAACACAACCGACCAAGTGTTGGGAAGCATTTTCCGTGGTCAAGAAGTGCTGAAATACCAGGGGCTGTACTAGCTACATTTCCGACTCCAATCTGGCGAGACCTTGTCAATTGGCTTTGGCTTATCAATTTGTTACACATTTACGTTTGTAATCGTCGTAATCGATTGTGCCTTTAAACCCCAATACAACTGGATTCACCCGCCCGCCCACGGCCCCATACCCTACTCAAGACAATTTACCCTGCTTAAGTCAATTTACGATTTGCTAGCCTTATATTCCGCATATATCTGAGCACAGATCCTCCCACCGAACATACTCCCACTGAACATAGACTATAATCATTTACACATAGATGCGATATTTGGATAATGGTCATCATTATCCTACCACTTTCTACCTTAATAAGGTAACGAAATCCAGCACAGAAAAGGATTGGATCAGACTAAATAGTCTTGAATTGATTGAAGTCAAACTATTCAAAAAGTTTTTGTCAAATAGAGAGTTAGTCGAAAGAGATTTGATTTTTAATTCACTATTAACGTTATCAATCTACTATATACGGGCCAATTCAATCAAATGGTTCAATATAGACAAATCATCCAAATTGGTCTTAAGATCAAAATTGATCAAATATGGCCAAATATATTATAACGAATCAATTAGTTTATTAAGAAATTTGATCTCGTCAAACTCATTCAATGTTGAATTATCAATCATTGTAAGTGAACTACTAAATAAAGTTAGCATTTATGAGTTTAAAAACTTGAATAATTGTTTAATTTTCAGCAAGGGTGTAATATCAATCTTTTCGAATTTGTTAAACCATGACTATAACTTATCAAATGAAATCAAATTAGTATTGAACTTTTTGAACTTTGGTTCAAAAACTATATACTTTCCAAACTATAAACTCAATTTGCTAATTGAATTTAATGATGTATTGAAGGAACTAAGACCTTATTTGTTGCAATCTTTGGAATATGATGGAAATAAATTGAAATTTTTATATAACCATTTAAAATCATATGTTGAAACCCTTTTAAATTTTTATTATTCAGATAATGACCAATTCATTAAAGATAATAATATCATTTATAAATTATTAAGAAATTGGTTAATCAATTTACCTTCAAACATTTCATTAATCAATTACATAAAAAATCCAATCGAAGTGTTAATCTTAAAATTATACCGAACTATGAGTATTATTTTAAACAATTTATTCCCCTTTGTGAATTATTTATTTTTGACCAATTTTGAAGGAAATTTACAATTATTTAATGATCCAATGTACAATTATACTGAATTTGATTGGGGTAATAATCAAACATTTTATAAAATTGACTGTTATTGTATTCGAGTTTCGACTTTTTTACTAAAAAGGTTAAATATCTTATCAATATTTGTTGGTTATCAAAATTTTAATAATAAGAATGAAATAAAATTCCATGAAATTTTAAACAATATTAACGAAGTAATGATTGAAGAATTTAATCATAATTATATCAAATATTATAATTATATTCATTTACCATTGGATATCAAATTCAATACTTTTAATCGTAATGATATCACTCGATTCCTAAACTCCAATAACAACAAAGACAATTTATTCAATTATAATAAATATCATGTTGATTATTTTAATTCAAATAAAGTGGTTGGTAAAACATATCCAGACCCTGAAGATGAAGATCCAATTTTTTATTTACATTTAAACAACTTGGGAGGGGATTTATCATTAATGAAAAACCAAGATTCTAATTTCCAATATGAATTATATTTTAATAAGGTTGATTGTATCAATATCCGTAATAATTTAATTAATGACTATTATCAGCTATTTAGTTCAATTAATCAAGATGATGAACTAAATAATAACGAAAATAATTATAATACCACTACTAAAAATAGTACGGGGATTAAAAATGATAGTATAGACGATATTTATTTTAATATTGACTATTCTAAAGGATTAGATTATTATGATAAAGATGTTAAAGATTTAATTACCAATCCGTATTATCCATTTAATAATATTAATGAAAACAATTTGAAGTATTTTGATATTAACGAATTTTTGAATAAGTTCCATAACATTATCATAGATTCCATTGAAGAAAATGAAGATGATTTAATCTTGAAATTTTACGATGATTTGAATGATGATTATTTTGTATAATTCAACAGTTCAAGACAATTCTGAATCAAGACAGTTCAAGGGTTCAATATAATCATTGTTTGCCATGCTTAAGTCCATTTTTAAACCCCATAAACTTCATTGCGTAAATGCAACATTTCCTTTCGTGTAGGACATCACTTGTAATATTATAACCAATCATCCAACCATTAACGTTCAAGTATATTAGTTCCATATGTGGATCAGAACAATAGTATGAGACTCGAGAATAGAGACTCGAGACATGAAGACTACAAATTTACAGGTTTTATTTAAGTTTCATTCAACAGATCCGATATTAACTAGTAGAATCATTAATGAGTTATTGTGTATAAATGTATCTGCCATTGTCATTTCTATCCATGTCCATCGTATGTCTTATCTACAATATGCCTTATCTACGCTATACCTTATCTACCTAACCTCCACGCCACCATATACACCTTATCTACCTAACCTCCACGCCACCTTATCTATGATACCTTTATACACCATATACACCCTATCTACGCTATACACCTACTATAAACCTAATCTACACCCATAATGCTACATAATGCTACACCGTATGCGATCGTACTGATTGTCAATGCCCCTTATTTCTTCGGCAGATCTGTAAATCTGAATCTAATTTTTTGGCAGCATTTATTTTTTGACAAGGGACTGGAGGGGGACCAAGTCGCTGCAGCGAAGACTGAAGGACGGGAAGACGGTCTGGAGGAAGACGTTCTAGCGGGAATGGAGGCGCTAACGGCGGAGAAATGCCTGGCAAGAGGAGTCGGACAATAGAAAGTATCGAAAACAAAGTTTCAGTGAAACAAAGTTTCAGTAAATGAAAAATACGATTGGCTCCACTAAACTCCATTCCCACCGCTTTTTCTTCGCTAATTAGTAATAAATACCTCAACCTCTATTTAAACCATTCCTTCAGGCTCATTTGTGGCAGCCTCATTTGTGGCAGGCTCATTTGTGGCTTGCGTTCTTCTTACTCACTATTTGCTTACATCGGGTTCTCCCATCACCTACGTTATCGAACCTTGGAGCGGGCCGTTTTTCCTCGAAAATCTCAAATATTAAGGGAGGAAACGACTTGAGATATAGTGACAAGGGTCCAAAAAGTGGGCTTGTGGACGTATAGAAGAGGCTAAGGGCACGACTTAAGGTCTGTAGACGCTGTTTGATAGGTGACACCTCCTGACACAACGGCAAAACCGAACGGGAACCAACCGATCGAACTTTAGCAACCGCTTGTGAGACTCAGCGGCTATTTGAACTGAGCTGACGAGTCGTTATTCAACGTGAAAGAGTGGTGGAACTAGGCAAAATGCAGGCGGACGTGATTTCAAAGAGACGGAAACACAAGAATAGTAAGTACGGGTGCCCCAATTGTAAGAAAAGAAGGGTCAAATGTAGTGAAGACTTGCCTCAATGCTTGAATTGTGTTAAACACAAAGTCAAATGTGGGTATTTGGACTACACTACAGAGCAAATTGAAGAGTTGAAACGGTTTAAAATCTTACAGGCCCAAGGTTTCAATGGTAAAGACGATGACAGGGAACTAAGCACCGTCAATTCGAATAGCAGGCTTAGTTTGACGTCGATTAAATCTAATGATGATCCTAGAAATAATAGTATTGGTACCAGTATCAGTCATAGCCTAAGTAACAGTATAAGTAACTCGGGGATCATTGGTTCAACCGGTACCAATCCTCATCCCAACAAAGAACTGGGTGATATCGGTATACCTTCATCTTCTTCGGAGGCTACGACTGCCAGCAATTCTGTATCTGGCCTTACAGGTATCTCATCTCTTCCAGGGCTTGGTACTGCCAGCACCAGCGACGGAACTTCAGTTGATACTACCGCCAAACCGGTCAACCAAAACGATAAAGACTTGAATGATGAAATAAATAACTTATCAATTGGTTTGAAATCTGCAACCCCCCAATATTATAATAACTTCAACAATATTTTGAACTTTGCTTCAAATTCAATTAGTCAGAATTTCGACAATTTGTTGACTACTACCCCAGATAAAGATCTATCGATTATTTATCCTGTTTATTCAATTATTAATAATCAAGGGTTAAGCCCCTTTGATCCCATGAATGATCACCATCTTCACCAAGACCAAAATCATAACCAAGGAATTCACCAAGCTTTAAATCTGAGTCTTGGACATCCACAAGAAGGCGAGAATCAGAATTATGTTAACTTGGCGAATTTTCTGTTTACTGATGATAATCCACAGCAAGATAGTTTATTACAAAGTTTAATGAATGAAAGCTCAGTACCTCAAGACTATTTAATTAATATCTCATCACCTCCACAAATTAATCCTAAGAAATATTTACCAAATGCTATAGAATCAGAATTCAAGTTTGTGAAAATAAGAAAAGTCGAACATAATTATAGATCATTATTGATTGATAAAGTTATTCAATTGGGACCATTGATTAATAGTGGATCTGCCACTTTAATTCAAATTAGAGAATTATATAATTTATGGTTAAATTCATTTTTGTATAAAAGTTATGATTCGGATTTGATGTTTAGTTGTTTGATCAATTTAACTACAAATTTCTTAATTTCCAATAATTTCAATAATTTTAATCTAATTGAAACCAATGCTAATCACTTTATTAACATTACCAATATTAAAAATATCTTAATTTTACAATCAATTAAACATTATGCCAAAGTAATCAAAGGAATTCGTAATTATTTAAATAAAAACTTTGAACCTGAATTATGTTCATCTGTTAGTTATATATTAAGTTTGATGTCAATTTATGATCCTGAAGTTTCTTTAGACTCCATTAATTGTTTTACTGAAGGATTATTTAGTGTCTTAAAGTTTAATTTAAATTTATCGATTAAAAAGGGTATTACACCACCAATTTTAATTCCGATTCATTTAAAATTAATGCATAATATTGAAAAATCAATTTATTTCCCAAGTTATAATCCAGAATTCTTAAATGAATATCAAATTATGTTAAATTCATTTGGTAAAATATTATCAAGTATTAATATTCAAGATCCTCAAATCAAAAACTTCATTAATAAACACTATAAAAACTTATGGGACTTTACAGATATTACAATCAATGAGTATTTGCCTATAATTAATGATAATTTATCAAATAATCAAATTCAACAAGAAGTCTTATTTAAAATGACAAGTACTTGGGTAAGATTGTTCCCTTCAAGGTTATTAGTTATAAACAAGAACTCCAATTTGATTGAAAAGGTCTTGTACCTTTTCTTCAAAGTCATGAAGAAAGCCCTTTTTGCCATTACACCGCAAGTTAAGTTTTATTTCCTAAGAGATTTTGATAGCCCCTTGATGTTAGATGTATTTAACTTCATAAATGACAACGAGATCTTCTTTGATAAAGATTTCAATAACAATACTAGTGGGGTACACTATTTTTCAAAGTTCCAAATTGAATTGAAGTCTTTGGCTAGTTATTGTGTTCGATTATTAAATTACTTTCAGAAACGATTACAATTCTTATATAAGACAATAGTTTACCAACTGTCTACTAAGAATTTATTCCCAATTGAAAGTAGAAGAGATTTGATCATCAATATTCCTGAATTAAGAAATATCTTCTACGATTCCTTGAATATTAAAGAAATCAACATAAAGTCATTTTCAAATACATTAATCAAACCTTATCATTTCCCACATATTGAACATTTGGAGGTTGATGATGAGATTGTTGATGTGGATTTCTTATCAATGACCCCGCTAGGGTTCTTGAAAGATGATATTATTGGCCTATAATTATAATTTGTAAGTAGTTCTGGTCAATTGCTTGCCGACCCACTAGTTATCATATACAATATACTAAACCGGTGCACCCATATACTAACCACTCTTCATCTCACTTTTCTTATCTGATTTGATTTCTATGCGTAGTTGATAGCATGGATGAAGAAACTATTGCATTGACTCAAGCATTGCTGGATTTTTATCATTTCCATCGATGGCAGTACGAGTATTTGATAAAGCCAAGGAAGATACGATACAACTCTTTGACCGGCGAAGAGAAACTGTACTTGCCGAATTATGAAAAGTTGACTAAAGAACTTGAAGGTTGTATTGAGCAAAACTCCACCTTCACTAGGCATGTGGCAGTTCATATGGGAGAGTTTTTTGGATGTGGATCTGATCCAAACCAATGGTCACAATCCACATCGGAGGGTGGTGATAGAGTCAGAAGTTTGTTGCTACAAAGCATGAGAGAATGGAGTGTTGATGGTACCGAAGAACGAAGTATTGCGTTCAATAGGATAATAGAAGATATAGAGAAGGTGACAAATATGAACACCAAGCCAAGACACCATACTAAAATATTGATACCCGGATGTGGGTTGGGTAGACTAATGTATGATTTGGCATGTCTTGGATATGACGTTGAAGGGAATGAGTTTGGATATCATGTAATTATCTTGAATCAATTCTTTTTAAACATAAGTCATCATTTCACTATATTTCCATATATATTCAAGCTAAACAATGTTGAATCACCCAAATTTCAAACCAGACCGGTAGAAGTGCCGGATGTTTCAGCCAGATACAATAATGACCAGCATCCGGAATTGCTTCTTCAGATCACAGGGGGATCTTTCATTGATGTTTATGGGCCTACAGATCAAATACAATATAGTGACTTTTATCTGGAAGACAATCATGAGACGAGGCTAGGGAATGCTGGGAAGTTTGACATAGTCGTCACTTGCTTCTTCATAGATACTAGTTCGAATATCTTGGATTATATCAAAACAATCAAACATGCAACACAAGGGATTTGGATTAATTTTGGACCTTTGCAATGGCATTTTGAAAATGATTTCAGCGTATTCAATACTATGGTGGATAACAAGGTGACCTTAACGACTTTGAAAGGTCTTGAGTTGAGTCAGCATGATATTTTTGAATTAATCGAACGGTTCGGGTTCTATTTTGTTCAACAAATCACCGGCATTGAATCTCTTTATTCATCGGATTCAAAATCTTTATCTAACAATATTTACAGGTGTAACTATTTTATTTGCAGCCAGACCCACTAATATTATACGGTAGCACTGACCGTCTCCTAGCACTGACCGTCTCCTAGCACTGACCCTCTCCTGGCACTGATCCTCTGACCCAGCACTGACTCTCTGGCCCTAGCACCAAGCCTCCAAGCACCTCTAACTACAGCGCCACAATCCTGGCACCAGTCCTGGCACCAGCCCTGGTACTAATCCTGGTACTAATCCTGCTACCTGGCGACACTAAAATTCCGGCTGCCAGACTGCAAAACGACGTGCCCCGCCCATTTTTGCTCACAGATTTCCATAAAAAAGTGATCCCTAAATCGTCTTCACGGTAACGCCATAGAACAATCCAAAGAGTGTTTGTATAGAAAGTTTATACGCAACTGAAGTTGGAAGTAGAAGCAGTGCATATTTAAAGTGTTGAAGATCCGAAAGCACTAAACATTTGAGGACTAAAGATTACAAGCAACATCACACAACTAGAAATGAGTTTTCCTAATCCACCTAAAGCAGTCAAGTTAGTATTATTGGGAGAGGCAGCCGTTGGTAAATCATCTTTGGTGTTAAGATTTGTATCGAATGATTTCCAAGAAAACAAAGAACCAACCATTGGAGCGGCATTCTTGACCCAGAAATGCACCATTGGTGATAAGACTATCAAGTATGAGATATGGGATACTGCTGGACAAGAAAGGTTTGCCTCTTTGGCCCCAATGTATTATAGAAATGCCCAAGCTGCATTGGTTGTTTACGATATCACTAAACCGGCTTCCTTCTTAAAGGCTAGACACTGGGTCAAAGAATTGCATGAACAAGCTTCTAAAGATATAACGATTGCATTGGTCGGTAATAAGTATGATTTAGTTGAAGATGAAGATAACGATGATAGCACTACGAATAAAAATAGTGATGGCAATGATAACGACGACAGTTTAAGAAAAGTTTCGACCGAAGAAGGGAAGAAGTTGGCAGATGAAGAAGGATTGTTATTCTTTGAAACTAGTGCTAAGACTTCTCATAATGTCAATGAAGTATTTATTGGCATAGGTTCGAAGATCCCTGACTCCAGTGTTGCCAATTCAAATGATAATAATAAACCAAACGATGCCGGTAGAATTGATTTGTCGACTCAGCCTGGCCAGCAATCTTCAAGTAGCTCTTGTTGTTGAGCTGAAGTTATTGCGCCACCGAGAGATACTGCTCGCAGCTAATGCCACTAGCGCTAATGCCACTAGAGCTAATGCCACTAGAGCTAATGCCACTGTTGTTGGTAGAAGAGATGCCAGCGCTAATGCGTTTGTTGGTAAAGAACAAGGGGCTTTTAGTATGTTATAGTGTAACTATTTCCTTCCTTTCTTTTCTTTCTCCCTGTCCTTGCCATCCGTTCTTGCCAACCGTTCTTGGGTATTTATTACATATATATAGATTTATAGCTTTTTGTTTTTAGAGTCGTTTCAGACTGAAATATATGGGGAAGTAAATACTGAAGCATTGCGTTCATTGAGAAAAAAATCTTTGTAAATTACGGCTACTTAGCATTGATATTCGACGTTATTGGCACCAAACGAGATCAAATATGGCATTCACGTTAAGAGTAGCATATATTCCAGAGCATTTTTCAACCCCGTTGTTTTTGGCTAAAAACCAAGGGTTTTATGGAGATTTGACCGTTGAATTTATCCCGGTGATTGAAGGCAGTGGGAGATTGATCAAATTACTAAACGAAGATGAAGTTGATATCGCAATAGGATTGACCGAAGCTTTCATTAGTGACATTGCCAAGGGGAACGAAGCATATAAGTTGATTGGATCTTACGTTAAGTCACCCTTATGTTGGGCCGTAAGCACTGGGGCTGACAGATCTGAATTGTCAACTATCGAGGATTTAAAGGGGAAAAAGATTGGAGTATCTAGAATTGGCTCAGGATCATACATTATGAGTTTTGTATTAGGGTTACAGAACCAGTTCCCGGAACCGTTCTTCAAAGGGCATCCTATCTTGTCAAATTTCAAGAACTTAAGAGATTCGGTCAACTTAAAACTATCTGATGATGACAATAGTGAAGCGTTTATGTGGGAGCATTTCACGTCTAAAAAGTACTATGATATAGGAGAAATCAAAAAGATTGGTGAAATATATACACCTTGGCCTTCTTGGGTAATCAACTGTAATTCCAAAGTGTTAGAAACCCATAAAACTCAAGTCAAACAGTTTTTACAAGCCATTAACAAAGGAATCGACTATTTTTGGTCGAATCAAGACGAATCGTTAACTCATATTGCAACTCACTTGGATTATACTAAAGACGATGCTCGTGAATGGATCAAAACTGTGGAATTCAATCACAAGATGGGTGTTGATCCCCTTGACTGGCAGCTGATTGTTGTAAACACTGCCAAAGTCTTGAAAACTGCTGGTGTATTGACTGATGATGACGAAATCATCAATAGCCGTTTGGAAAATGGAGTCGTAAAAAGTTTATAGACAATACATACGCTTCTCTTCGCTCCCACTGCCCATTGCACGCTCCCGCTCGCCAGGCACTCATCACGTACACCCATATCCATACGATCAAGTCTGCGAATTGCAAAATTGACAAAACACCTAAGGATGAATCGACCACTTTGGAGTGAACTAAACTCTCGAGCCATCAAAGAGTGTTTCCATAAGGTGAACCAACGAGAAAACGATAGAATAAATGGGGCCAATTCCAGCTGGAGTTTTAACGAAGCGTTGAAAACGGCTAATTCAAATAGAAATAGGTATACCAATGTGTTCCCATGGGACAAGAATCGAGTGAAACTACCACTAAATGGAGCTCAAAATGATGATTTAGACGGTTTCAGCACCAAAAGTGACTATATCAACGCGTCGTACGTTAAGTTGCTGGAAGACCTGAAGTATATTGCCACTCAAGGACCGTTAGATCAGACGGTACATCATTTCTGGTCGATGGCCTTTAATGAGTCTGAAAGGGCCCAAGAGCAAAATATTATTATTGTAATGATTACACCTTTGATCGAAAGCAATATGGTTAAATGTAGTAAATATTGGCCTGACAAGTCCCATAGAAGCATGGACTTGGCTAAGTCTGTATTGAACGATCATATTTCATTGAGTGATTTGACGGTGACTTATGAAGGTGAATACAATTTAAAGGATTATACGTTGACAGAAATGACGCTAAAGGCCAATGGAAAGCTGAAGCATGTCCTCCACTATCATTGCACCAGCTGGTCAGACTCAAAGGTCCCAAGTTCGGGTGACTCCTTGATCAACCTACTGAAAGATCTCGGCAACGCCAAATCTGAACTAAAAGTGTCCACTCCCATTATACACTGTTCTGCTGGGGTCGGGAGAACTGGGACGTTCATTGCATTGGACCACCTATACCGCCACCAACACTTACTACTTAACAGTACCTCTTTGGATCCGATTGCTGCAATTCTTAAGAAACTAAGAGATGATCGAGTTATGATGATTCAAACCGGCCATCAGTACGCTTATTTGTATGATTACTTCAAGTCTTTCTTGAACTTGTAGGGCTGCCCCGGCACACGCCTGGCCACACCCCCACCCAACACCTCTGCCCAACTCGGGTCTTCATAGCTTAATATATCAGATCTATTTTTCTGTCTGTGGCAGCGGCTAATTTTTGCAACTCAATTTACCGCCATTGAATCAACACCATTGAAGTGATGGACAACACCCGGCTAACGGTGCCAAGGTCGGCAGAATCCTTCACTATTACCAAGCCACTAGTTGGAAGTTCAGTTTCAAGCGATTCGGCCGGCGGTGGAAGTATCTACGAGACAGAATCGATTTTAAACCATGAGTATATGTATAACTGTTTCCATAACTACAATAACATCAAGATTCTATACGATAAGAGCTTCACCCATGAAGAGCACTTACAGAGAATGGAAGTTGACCAGCGGCAGGTTTCTTTCATTGTGTCTACCAGCACCCTTGTCGATGCCATGCATGAATTGAGCGGTAAGCATAGTTTGACAATCATTGATGAATTGCCTGCTAAGGAAGATGAAAATGTGATCAATTGTTGTAAGAAAACCTTTGGCAATTGGAAAGTGAATATAAAAGGCTGTTACTCCGAAATCAATGAAGTTGGTTATATACTTTTGAAAAAACAACTAAAGAAGTTTGACTACGTTACTATTGAAATATCAAGGTCAAAATACTATCAATTATGTAAAATTGATATATTAAGTGAAGATGATATAACTTTAATTCCTACTGGTTACAACGGGTACTTGGTGAACATCATGTTATACCAAGAAAACTTACATTCATTAATTAATGAGTTGGTTACAATTTATGATGATTTCCCAATTTCCACTATTAAAAGACAAACGATTCTACAGTCAATCAATGAAGTTCCAACTTTCGTTGGTCCCAAATTACAAGTGTTTAAAGTGACTGATAGTGTTACAAAGCTTCTTCATTTGACTAAGCCGGAGGTTGGGTTTTTGTTGGGTCGAAATGGGAATAGAATCAATACTATTCGTAATAAAACTGGCTGTAAAATTACAATATTGCCAATTTCACCAAACGAGATAAAGTTCCTAGGCAGTAAACGGATTCCCCAGATAATCAAGTTATTTGGTACAAAAGATAAAGTTGAAAATGCTTTTAGAATGATTGCTATCAATTTACAAATCTATAGAGATAACGATTCCCAATTTCTTTAGTGTTGGTCACAGTATTCAGTCCACAGGTTCCGTCCACAGGTTCCATCAAACTGGTATTCCGGCTGACATTACCAGGTGCACCTAGCACCAAACGGGCTTGCTAAACTTTTTGCTAAGTAGAATGCCACACGCTGGCCACCTAGCACACCGGCACAGCACACCATACCCTGCCACTGTCACCACCCAAGCACCAGCCAAACCCTGGCAAGCCAAACTTAGGCCTACGATGTCTCAAATGTCCAATGTCCAATGTCTACCGTTGTATCTTTTTGCATCTTTGAATGAAATCAACGCTTTCCTAAGTCTATGACCGGGTAACTGTTAAAAATTGAAAAATTGAAAATTTTTTTTGGTGCAGAAGAGATGAATGGAAGAAGTGTGTGTCTTGGGGTGTGAAGTGAAAAATTTTTTTTATTCATTTCTTTCTTGAAATTAATTTTGAAATATTTAATTTTTCTAAATAAACTAATATAGAAGATAAGATGGCTGACGGTGTTTTCCAAGGTGCTATTGGTATTGATTTAGGTACCACCTACTCATGTGTTGCTACTTTCGACTCAGCAGTTGAAATTATTGCCAATGAACAAGGTAACAGAGTTACTCCTTCATTTGTTGCCTTCAATGATGAAGAAAGATTAATTGGTGATGCTGCTAAGAATCAAGCTGCTTTAAACCCAAAAAATACTGTTTTCGATGCTAAACGTTTGATTGGTAGAGCTTTTGAAGATGAATCCGTTCAAAAAGATATCAAATCATGGCCATTTAAAGTTATTGATTCTAATGGTAACCCATTAATTGAAGTCCAATATTTAGGTGAAACTAAAACTTTCTCCCCTCAAGAAATCTCTTCAATGGTTTTAACTAAAATGAAAGAAATTGCTGAAGCTAAAATTGGTAAAAAAGTTGAAAAAGCTGTTATTACTGTTCCAGCTTATTTCAATGATGCTCAAAGACAATCTACTAAAGATGCTGGTGCCATTGCTGGTTTAAATGTTTTAAGAATCATTAATGAACCAACCGCCGCTGCTATTGCTTACGGTTTAGGTGCTGGTAAATCAGAAAAAGAAAGACATGTTTTAATTTTCGATTTAGGTGGTGGTACTTTTGATGTTTCATTATTAAACATTACTGGTGGTGTTTTCACCGTCAAAGCTACCGCTGGTGATACTCATTTAGGTGGTCAAGATTTCGATACCAACTTGTTGGAACATTTCCAAAAAGAATTCAAAAAGAAAACCGGTTTAGATATTTCTGGTGATTCAAGAGCTTTAAGAAGATTAAGAACTGCTTGTGAAAGAGCTAAAAGAACTTTATCTTCTGTCACTCAAACTACCGTTGAAGTTGATTCTTTATTCGATGGTGAAGATTTCTCTGCTAATATTACTAGAGCTAGATTTGAAGATATTAACTCTGCTTTATTCAAATCTACTTTAGATCCTGTTGAACAAGTTTTAAAAGATGCTGCCATTGCTAAATCTAAAGTTGATGAAGTTGTCTTAGTTGGTGGTTCTACTAGAATTCCAAAAGTTCAAAAATTATTATCTGATTTCTTTGATGGTAAACAATTAGAAAAATCTATTAACCCAGATGAAGCTGTTGCTTATGGTGCTGCTGTTCAAGGTGCTATTTTAACTGGTCAATCCACTTCTGAAGATACTAAAGATTTATTATTATTGGATGTTATTCCATTATCTTTAGGGGTTGCTATGCAAGGTAACGTTTTCGCTCCAGTTGTTCCAAGAAATACCACTGTTCCAACTATTAAAAGAAGAACTTTCACCACTGTTGCTGACCATCAAACTACCGTTCAATTCCCAGTT
Organism: Yamadazyma kitorensis; assembly: GCA_030572015.1. Classification (NCBI taxonomy): domain Eukaryota; kingdom Fungi; phylum Ascomycota; class Pichiomycetes; order Serinales; family Debaryomycetaceae; genus Yamadazyma; species Yamadazyma kitorensis. The sequence goes on along the minus strand of JAJLZC010000001.1, from coordinate 575,507 downwards.
TACCAAGGTGAACGTGTTAACTGTTCCGAAAATACCTTATTAGGTGAATTTGACTTGAAAAACATTCCACCAATGCAAGCTGGTGAACCAGTCTTAGAAGCTATTTTTGAAGTTGATGCTAATGGTATCTTGAAAGTTACTGCTTTAGAAAAATCAACTGGTAGATCTGCCAACATTACTATTTCTAATTCTATCGGTAGATTATCTTCTGATGAAATTGAAAAAATGATTGAAGATGCTGAAAAATTCAAATCATCCGATGATGCTTTTGCCAAAAGACATGAACAAAAACAAAAATTAGAAGCTTATGTTGCTTCAGTTGAATCAACCATCACTGATCCAGTCTTATCTGCCAAATTAAAGAAATCTGCTAAAGATAAGATTGAAACTGCTTTATCTGAAGCTTTAGCTGCTTTAGAAGTTGAAGATTCTACTACTGATGAATTTAGAAAAGCTGAATTAACTTTGAAACGTGCTGTTACTAAAGGTATGTCTACCCGTTAATTGTAATTTAATATCTTGACTGAAGGTAGATAAAAAAAGGGTAAAAGAATAAGAAAGCGTAAAGGAATATTTAGTAAGATATACTGGAGTTGTTTTAGTTATAATTTCCAACATTGTAAAGAGAATTATAAGTATAAAATGATCTATTGAACTAACTAATATACATTATTTTTATATATATTTCATAATCTCTATTGATTGGCTCTAATCTTCAAGGATATAATTACCCAATTTATCCATCTTCAACTCTTTTGTACCTTTAGTCAAGGCATCAATGATCTTTTCATTCTCTTGCTTGGTCTTTTCTTCCAATTCGTTTGTTTCGACTTCTTCATCTATCTCGTCGTAGTCTTCATCGTATTCTTCATCGTCTTCATCGTAGTCTTCATCGTAGTCTTCATCTTCTTCTTCGGCGTCTTCATTGTCTTTTTCTTCATTGTTTGCTCTCATGCTTTGAACGGCAGCCTCTAGATCTCTAGATTCTTTCTTCTTGTCCTTTTTGCTATAACCTGAAGCTTGAACTTCTACATCAAGATCTTTTATTCTGGTGACGTCCCTTTTGAACTTGGGGTAAGCATATTTATAACCATCACCATACCCATCTGTATCAAACATGGTTGGATCATTCTGAGGGGTGTATCTAAATTTCTTCTCGAAGAAAGCCTTTATACCTTCTACGTCCCTATCGAAGTACAGCTCAGCATCAACATGGTTCGTTGAAACACATTGAGGGAAATCAATGACTACAAAATCAAATTCATGATCCTTAGCTGATTCTTCCGATCTTATAATGATATTAAACTCATTAAAATCACAATGGATTAATCCATGGTTAGCCAATTTTACAATGAAATTCATTAAATCTGAATACAATTTCTTATAATTTGGATGTTTTCTTAGTTGTTTCATAGTAATACCTTCAATCCATTCCATCAACACTTGATGTCTTGAACAGTCAAAAGGTTCCGGCACTATAAACCCATTAGCATATAATACCTTCATAAATTCATATTCTTTATTGGCTGCAAGCCTTGACAAGTACATCCAGTTGGTAGTATGTCTATTTCTTAAGTAGTCTCTGTTATTCTTGACGGTCTTGAACGAGGTTCTACCCAACCGATGGATCTTCAACACCTTTTGAACTCCTTTCAGATCACTCACTGAATAGATATCGGATTCCTTACCTACACCGATTTTGGACCCAACAGAGTACAAAGTCTCCCGATTCAACATCGACCTCAACGCAAGGTAATCATATCCAGTATAGGTGATTCTAAACCCATCGTAGTTGACATTTCTTAACCTTGCAAGTAGTTTCAACTTCGCCAAGTCTCCAATCGACCTATTGGTTGTAGTAGGGTTTTTCAACCCTCCTATGGAGTGGATCATTTGTGTAGGCACCAACTCATGATTTCGGGACCCCAACTCAACAGACATAAGCACCCTGAAGTCATCGGAGGTCAAATACCTCATATGGCTAGTATCCAACTTCATATCGGTGCAGCGTTATCTCTTCTCTTTGCCAAATTTTTCACGATGAGCCGCCAGACTCCCACCAAATTCGCACCGAAGTCGCGTTGATTTCGATGTTTGAGTTTGTGGTTAGCCGCCAACTCAAGCTCTAATGGCGAAAGGAAGAAAGGGCCGAGGCAAGAGAAGGTTGTACTGGAAGGGCAAAACAGGAGGGAGAGCAGCAGGAGCTGGTGATGCGGCCAAGCAATTGAGGAAACCGCTAGGGCCCGAAAACTTCAGACAGGTGGGCGGCAATTCTGACTACTCGTTTCTTGATTCGAGCTCGATAGTTTATTACCCATGGTTGCAAACGAACCCTTTGTTTGAGGAAGATGATAGGAAGCCTTCGTTGAAGAGTGGAAGGATGCCGTCGTTGAAGCTGATTTGCTGCAGAGTGATAGCCCACAACGCATCTGAGATCCATTCAGGCTTGTTGCAGACCATATCTTGGCCATGTATCAAGCTACTTTGGAACAATATACTTAGTTGCAATAACGATAGCTTTTCTGTGTTTGTTTCGTTTGCGTCATTGATGTTTGGTCAGCAGGACTTCAGATGTCATTTGCCACCAATCGAGTCTAAGAACTCTTCAATAAAGATACGACAGAAATACTTGAACGAATGTTTAATACCAGGGAGTAAACTTCATAGAATCGAAAATCTATTTAGTAATGTGGATATTAATAAGGTTGTGATCTATTTAAAGGGGTTGAAGCTTCAAGCGAATACTTGTTTGGACTTTTCCCTTACACCCAACTACTTAAAGCGTGAAGACTATATACTGCTTTTCAAAATAGAATCATTGGTTGGGTTGAATGTTTCACATAGTGAAGTCATAGATGATAATATATTGGCATACTTGTTTTCAGCGATAAAATACGGTAACTTGCCCCATTTAAGGATATTGAACTTAAAGAATTGCCCAAAGGTTTCAAAGAAATCCATTGAAAAACTACTTGAAATTTCAGAGCTGCCAAACAATTCGTTATCGTTGGTTATCTGTGATAAATTATTCACAGATAGCTTCCATGATTCCCTTTTGAATAAATCACGAAATCTTGTTGGTAGTCAAATCCATGGCACTAATTGGGTAATGTATGATGATCAATGGGAGAATCATCATTTATTGCGGTTCCCATTAGCTTTACAGTTCCATTATTTGCACAAAAAGTTTGAAAGGAGACTCCCTAACTTTGAAACCCACGAATCGATTATATTAGACATAATGTTTCACGAGAAAGAATTTGGCTTTGATACGCCCAAATATATGTTGGAATACATACTGTCTGGTAGAATTAGTAACCGACATCAAGATTCTTCTAGGTCGTGTTTGCTTTTAATTGATAAAACAAGAGATGTCAAGCCGACAGTTGAAAAGCAGGATACAAAGCAGAACCCAATACAAACGTCCCCGTTTACAGTGGTGAAAGTTAAGAGAAAAATAGCTAAACCTACAATGAAGCGTAACAAATTTAACGTTAATGATTTCCTTAATTAATTATATAATGAATAAGCTGAACAATGCAGAAAAGGTAGGCAACACGAGGAATACAACCCTTTAATCATTACGAGTTGGTCTCTTAAGCAAGTTGAGTAAATCATTGGCCGCATTAGAAGGGGTAGGTGTCTGGCTAGCTGGTGATGATTTCTTAGGTGAAGGACCATTTAATAGACTCAAGAGTCCTGAAGAAGCATTCGGATCTCTTTGCGTATGTTGATGGGGTTGTTGATACTGTTGAACTGGAGGAGATGGGATTGAACTGAGATTGCTATTTGGGGTTCCATATATGGAGTTCAATGAACTGTCTGGTGACTTGAATTGGTTATGTTGGGGTGGTTGAGGAGAAGGGGTATGTCCCAAGCTCTTTTGGTGAAGCAACAGCAAAAGTTCATTACCTTTCGATTCATCTTTCTTTTCCAAGATCTTATTAATCGATTCACCAGGTTTCAAAAGTCTAAAGTTGCCCTTTGATGGTCCATTAGAATCATTATTAGATTCCAGCTCTGTTGGTGACAACGTATGTTGACGAACATTCGTTGGTGTCTCTTCTTTAGGTGGTTCAACTTGCTCGTCTGGAATATATGCCAAAGCATCACTAAAGTGGTCTTGATAATCATGAGTGGTAGCTTGAATTTCATTGTCCAAGGCATCAAAATCTTCGAAATCTTCAAAGTCTTCAAAGTCTTCAAATTGATCTTCATTAGAAGTAGACTTTTCAACTTGGGATACAGTTTGAGGTTCTACCAGTGTTACATCAGGTGTTGGCCCTTTGCCTAATAAACTTAAAAGATCAGAAGCTGGATTAGGGTTCTCAATTGGAGATTCCGACGACTTGACTGCTGGTTGCTTTGGAGTGGCAGGTTTAGAGTCTGTTCTCTTTAACAACCCTAACAAATCATTGGCAGGACTTTGTTGTGGCTCTTTATGCAACATTCCCAATAATTCATTCTTTGAGGATTGTTTATATTCGGTTTGAGGAGTCGGTGTTGAAGGTTTAGAAGATCTCAGTAACATTCCTAGTAATTCATTTGAAGGATTAGGCTGGGGCAGCAGTCTCTCCAGTTTATTACCACTTTTCAACATATCAAGCAATGAGTTTGACTTTTCAACAGTTTGAGGTCTTTTCAAAAGGGTAACTTTGGAACGATCAATATTATCACTTGTAGCACTCAAGGATTTTTCCAACTGGTTGGAGTTGGTGTCTATTGAGCCTGGAGGTGACGGAGAGTCAGTCTCCAAACTATCCTTGTCATCGCTACTATCTTTTTTAAATAGACGCATAAGATGGTCGGCCTTGGCTTTGTTCTTTGCCGTATCAGCCTTTCTTTTTTGATCATTAACAACTTCCCTTGGCTTATCTTTGCTGTTTAAAATTGATAAGATTTCCTTGGAATTGATCAAAGAATTTGTAGGTTTTTGAAACGATTCCGGGAGAGGTATGTTTTGATTTTCGGGGAAAGATGGTTGATGGGAAGCTGCTGTTGGAGGATGACGCTGATGGTGTTGATGAGGTTGGAAATGATTGAAGAATGGCATATTACTGAATATAGGATTTTGGGATTGAATTTGTTGAGGGATGTTAGCATCAATCAAATGAGCATAAGGAGCAGCCATTGACTGAGGAACACTTATAGGAGCAGATGCAATGACCGTATCACCTTCTCCATCGCCTTCACCTTCGGTTTCCGTTTCGGTTTCCGTTTCGCCTTCCACTGCTTGAACCCCTTGTAAAATATCAAGCAATTCTCTACCAGCATCATTATTCAAAGCAACTAGGTGGTTATTTTCATCTTGCTGGTCTTGGATCTTACCGATACCCAATAAAGTTTTCAATTTTATTTCAGTTTCCAACATCAAATCATATTCATTGAACACTCCCTTAGACTCAGAGACCCATTTCATGATTGGTTTAATGACTGCAGGGACAATAAAGAACCCATTACCCGATATCTTAACCTTCTTTTGCAAGACTTTAAGGTCAAACCATTCGATCTTTTCAATTTCGTTTCTAACATGAGGCTTAAACTCATAATCTTCTGGCACATCCTTAACAAGATAGATCTTATAATTCTTGCCCCTAATGGTTCTTTCAATATAACTATTCTCATCAATCAAGTCTCTGGCGTTAAAACCAGTTTCTTCTTCTACTTCTCTAATGGCACACTCCAAATCCGACTCATCCTTTGATATTTTCCCTCTTGGAAACGAATATTGGCCTGATTCGAAACCTTTTACAAGCACAACCTTGGATAAATCACTGTTAAACAACGCAATACCTCTCACTGGAATGGTCGATTTGTATTTCCCGAACAACGTAAGGGCCTGGGACGCATTGCCCCACTTCCAGATCAAAGGACACTTCTCCAAGATCATCGTGGTAAACGCCTTCATTTTCAAGTTCGGTAAGCCAGGATATTGTTGACGTAGAAAATCGGTATAGAACCATTGGGCCTCTTCCACCTGAAACAACACTCTTTCGACGGATGATAAATCTTCGTTGGGCGCATTCACTAAAAACCTCACCAACAAGTCTTCCAATATGTGATCCAACGACTTACTGGCTAGTCCATCTCTTAATTGAATCGACATTCTTCCGTTTGTACTACGCTTGGTGATAATTTGTATGAGATTTGTGTGGAAATCGACCTCGCAGTCTGAAAATCGACCTGCGACTGAAAATGTGAGGACGGGTAACCAAAGTGTGAAGCAGAAATGAACACGGTACGATTCTACGCTACCAAGACGCCGAGGTTTCTTCAGACGTTGTCGGAGACCAGCAAGCCACCGTTGACAAAGCCGCTAACTATTTCGAAGCCCTTTGGGTTGAAGGAGCCGTATTTGATCCACCCTACCGGCGCAAAATGGATCACCAGAGGTGAAATATTTAGTGATGAAGCCAAAGAGGTAAGGCAGAGACAATTGGACCACGATATAAAGCATTCGCCATTTTATGAATCCAAATCGTTCACAAACACCAATGGGAAGATATTTGAGCCGCCAATCTCGTATTTCAAGGCAGATAAGGCGTTGTATTTCCCCAATTTTGTGGGTACATCCATCGATGGGAAACAGACTCAGATACATGCATTATTCAAAGAAAAGGTTAGTTTGGTAAGGGTATTTCTGACTGTGTCAGGGGAGAAATGCACCGAAACGTTCTTCAAAAAGGATGGCAAGGACTATCTTTATAAGGATTATCAGGAGTTTCAAGACAAATACACCAATGGACAAGTAATTGATTTTAATATCCCACAAGGATGGGCCAAGAGGTTCTTGGTTAATTTGTCCAAGGGGAATATCAAGAAACTGGTTCCAGTGGAAAGACAACGTACATATTTTGTGATACCAGATGGTTTATTCTCATTTGATATCAAACAAGAATTGTTATGTGACAACAGTTGTTCTGGATATATATATTTGATTGACTCCAACGGTAAGATCAGATGGGCTACCAGCGGATATGCTAACGATAAGGAGCTTGAATTGCTATATAAATGCTTGAATGGGTTGATCAAAGAGTTGTAAATAGGATAGATTACATGTCTTGCGTTTATGTTGCCTCTTCCCCTTCGTGTTGCCTCTTCCCCTTCGTGTTGCCTCTTCCATGTTACTATCACCGTGCCCCTCGTGCTAACTGCTGCGTATGTTACATATTTGTACAGCTGGTGGCATTCTCCAGCAAAGGAGACAGCTAGCAAAGGAACAGGATGGTTATAGTAACAGTACCGTTTGCACGTGCACAGAGAAATTCTGGGGCTTGTACCCTGGGCGGCACACGCATGAAAAATTTAATTTTCGAGTATAGAGTTTGCACCATAAATATTTCAGTGAAATTTTTTCTTTTCCCAATCACTAACAAATACAACATCATGTCAGCTCCAATGAATAAAGAAAAAGTTCAAGAACAAGAACAAGAAATCCATAAGATTAGAATCACTTTGACTTCTACCAAAGTCAAACAATTAGAAAAAGTTTCTGCCAACATCATCAGAAATGCTGATCAATCTGAAATTGTCAAAAAGGGACCAGTTAGAATGCCAACCAAGGTTTTAAAAATCACCACCAGAAAATCACCAAATGGTGAAGGTTCTAAAACTTGGGATACTTTTGAAATGAGAATCCACAAAAGAGTCATTGATTTACAAGCCCCAGCTTCAGTTGTTAAGAGAATCACTCAAATCACCATTGAACCAGGTGTAGATGTTGAAGTCACCATTGCTGCTTAAATTCAACTTGAGTTGAGTCAACTTGAGCTGCCACTGGTCTTGACGAAGATGTAATGGAGAATGAATTGAATATTGCTAATCTGCTTTTCAGCTGTTGAAATCACCGTTGTGGAATGCTCTAGGTTATCTGAACACTAACTTACCTTGTATTATAGAAGAGAGAGGATGGATAACTATCAGGATTTCACACCGCACGTTTATTTTCATGTATCTTTATGTAGTACTAATTTACAAGCCTATCAGCCTCACTGTAGCCATCTTGAATCCCATCACCGTCGCCAAGTAGCCGAAACCATCTATCACATCACCATAACATCGTAGACACTCTTAACTATGCCGACATTTCTCTGGGACGTGGTGTCGCGCTCATTTTACCCCCTGTGAATTGTTTCTGATGCTAACTATAACTTGACAGCGGCAACCCAATCCATCATGGTTTATGTACTTTCGGTTAGGCCAAGGCTCTTGTATGTTGCTAACAGGCTGATTCAGAATGGCAAGCGCATGATATCGTCGTCGCCAAATCGGATGATCAAGTCATCCAATGGGCTATCAACAGCCGCCAAGGTGAAGCAAATCAAGCCGCCAGTTCAAAAGGCTAATAAACATTTAAGAAAGAGAAATGCTGCTTTGATATCGGGGTTTATAATAGTCGGTTCGTTCATTGCGTTTAATCAATCGAATTACTATAACTTGGATACGGTTCCTCCATCAGCCGGAGGCCCATTCAATCCAAAATTGTTCCCCAGAGCAACCACCAATAATAACAGCAATAATGTTGCAACTACTGATGAAAAGCGTCTATATTCTACATCACAAAGCTCAATGACTCAAAATTATAGTGTTGGTAATCAGCAACACAAAAAGGGAGTATTTGTGTTGAATGAAGAGCAAGTTAGTGCTAAATTAAGGCAATTTGAAGAAAGTTATTCGGTCAATAGAGGTAAAGGAGTAACTAGATATGATGTTTGTCAATTACCTTCAAATTCCCCCATTGAAGATGATAGGGCCGAAGAGATTGTTCAAGTGCCTATCTTACAAGATAATAATGTTAAAACCTCAACTGATTGGATGTTTTTTGGAATATTTGATGGCCATGGAGGATGGACTACTAGTAGTAAATTAAGAGATCAATTAATCAGTCATGTTGTAGCTGAATTTGGTACAATTTTTAAACCAACAAAAGAAGACAATCTTAGATTTGTTCCTAATAGTGCTACAATTGACCAAGCCATCAAAAATGGGTTTTTAAAGTTAGATCATGAAATTGTCAATAAAAATATGGAAAAATTATTGAATGATAATAATAAGGCCAAAGCCGCGGAGTTATTAATGCCTGCGTTATCGGGATCTTGTGCTTTATTATCGTTTTATGATACTAATTCTCAAATGTTAAAGGTTGCAGTTACTGGTGATTCAAGAGCGTTAGTTGGTTCTTTCAAAGATAATCATTGGACTGTTAAACAATTGAGTATTGATCAAACTGGATCTAATCCAACCGAAGTTGCTAGAATTATCAGTGAGCATCCAGACGAATCAAATGTTATTAAGAATGGTAGAGTCTTGGGAACTTTAGAACCAACTAGAGCTTTTGGTGATTGTAGATATAAATTGCCTGCAACAATTCAACAAAGAATCTATAAACAGTTTTTTGGTAGATCATTACCTCATAATCTTAAATCTCCACCTTATGTTACCGCTGAACCAGTCATTACAACAACAAAAATCAATCCAGACCAAAATGATTTCTTGGTCATGGCATCGGATGGATTATATGAAATGTTATCTAATGAAGAAATAATTGGATTGGTTGTAAAATGGATGGAAAAGGAAAAGATGATCAAACCTCAAAAGTCATTTTGGAGCTATTTCAATTCTAATGAAAATAAGTTACCTGAAGTTCAAGATATAACTAATGACAAGACATCCAAAAAACCATTCAGAAAGAACCGGACCACTGCTGGTAACAGCTATTTACTTGATGATAATAACGTCTCCACTCATTTGATTAGAAATGCATTGTCTAATGGAGGATCAAGAGAACAAACGTCGATGTTAATCTCAATCCCAAACCCTGTTTCAAGAAGGTATAGAGATGATTTGACCGTTACGGTTGTTTTCTTTGGCAAGGATCCAAGAGGTGAAAATGATGATGGGAAGCTTGAAATCAACACCCAAGCTACTGCTGGTGGGATTGATGCTTCGAAACCCAAGCTTTAGCCTTGGACTTTACTCCTTAGAACAGCTTTATATATGTATATACATCCATGTACATCTACTAGGTACACCATTTACTAAGGTACACCCATACATAACGTAACATCTCATATAGTTAGGTACACCCACACATAATGTAACATCTCATATAGTTAGGTACACCCATACACAAGGCTCACTGACTGAAATCTCAAATCGACTGCGAAGAAAACTCACTACGTATGAGTTCAGAAGTCAAGAGTACAGCCAGAGGGCCTGGCGCTAAGGGTGGAATTGGCGGTGGCGCTGATTCTACAAGCGACGACAACGACTGGTACACCCAAGAACTCTTGGAGCCCAAGCAGGAGTTGACATGGGACTTGTTGGACCTTTTCAACACCGTCCAAACTGACAACATAGATCGATTTTATAATGGGCTCTTCAATGTCCCTGAAGCGGTTGGACGGACGAGTTTCCGGTTCAAAAGGTCGGGGATCCAAGGCCAAATAGACAGTTATCGTGAAGACGTACGTTTGAGCGACATAGACAATGCCACATCGTCCAATTCGTTATCAATCAATCGACAATTCACTTCCAAATCGGACTCCCTAACAGGTAAGACGAGTTCTTTGCCGTTTCAACCTGGTGGGCTTGTTGACTCCAAGAAAGTCAAAGACGAAACGGCGTTCTTACATAAGGACGAACACGGTCTCTTTGACATCCCGCAAGGGTTTGAAAGAGGTTTGGACCTCAAAATTGGTTTGGATGGCGCTGACGATGAAATTCTTCATTTGAACGATAAAGAGGAGTCTGCTGGCCACGATCTAGTGACTCCGGCTAAACAATCAGATAACGTGATAGATGTGGGGAGCTTACCGGTCCCCGAACCGGTGGACCAAAGTGTGCCCTTTGATGTCAATGAAATCGATGGTATTGTCCCTATTGATTACTCTGCAATTCGGAGAGAGATGGCCAGAGAGAAAGAATTTAAAAAGGATTGGGCTCATGTGGTTGATTTGGAACACAAAGTGCAAGATTTCGAAGAAGTGGTACCTAATATGGCAAGAAAGTGGCCGTTTGAATTGGATACCTTTCAACAAGAAGCAGTCTATCACTTAGAACAAGGGGATTCAGTATTTGTGGCTGCTCATACGTCTGCTGGTAAAACTGTCGTAGCAGAATATGCAATTGCCATGGCGACTAGGAATATGACTAAAGCCATTTATACTTCACCCATCAAAGCACTTTCAAATCAAAAGTTCAGAGATTTCAAAGAAACATTTACAGACATTGATGTAGGGTTGATCACTGGGGACGTTCAAATCAATCCCGAAGCCAATTGCTTGATCATGACCACAGAAATCTTAAGATCCATGTTGTATAGGGGGGCAGACCTTATTCGTGATGTAGAATTTGTTATATTCGATGAAGTACACTATGTAAATGATATTGAAAGAGGAGTGGTTTGGGAAGAGGTTATTATCATGTTGCCAGACCATGTCAAGTATATTTTGTTGTCTGCAACCGTTCCAAATACGTTTGAGTTTGCTAACTGGGTTGGTAGAACTAAACAGAAGGATATCTACGTTATCTCGACACCTAAAAGACCTGTTCCTTTGGAGATTTTCATTTGGGCTAAGAACGATTTATACAAGGTTATTGACTCCCAAAGAAAGTTCCTGGACGTCCAATTTAAGAAGCATAAAGACGCCTTAGAAGGCACAGACAAAAAAGAACCGCCTAAGCTTGCTATGGGCTCAGGATCTCGTGGTGGCAGAGGTGGGACTGCTAGAGGTGGCAATAGAATGGCTACCAGAGGTAGGGGTGGCTTTAACAGAGGTATGGTCAGTAGAGATGGCCCCAATAAGAATACCTGGGTAAGTTTGGTACAATATTTGAAGAACCATACCTTATTACCAGCTGTGATATTTGTATTTTCAAAGAAGAAATGTGAAGAGTATGCTGAAACCTTAAGAAGTATTGATTTCTGTACAGCCAAAGAGAAATCACAGATTCATATGTTCATTGATAGAGCCGTTTCAAGATTGAAGAAGGAAGATAGAGAATTACCCCAGATTGTTAAGATCAAAGAAATGCTTAGCAGAGGTATTGCCGTACACCATGGTGGACTTTTACCTATCGTTAAAGAATGTATTGAAATCTTGTTTGCCAAAACACTAGTTAAGGTACTTTTTGCTACCGAAACGTTTGCCATGGGTTTAAATTTACCAACCAGAACAGTTGTTTTCAACAATACTAGAAAGCATGATGGTGTAAACTTTAGAAACTTATTACCCGGGGAGTTCACCCAAATGTCTGGTAGAGCTGGTAGAAGAGGGTTGGATCCGACTGGAACTGTTATAGTCATGAGTTACAATGAGCCATTGTCGAGTGGTGACTTTAAAGAGGTAACTTTAGGTACACCTACCAAGTTGATATCACAATTCAGATTAACGTATAATATGATCTTGAATTTGCTTAGAATCGAAGCCTTGAAAGTGGAAGAGATGATTAAACACTCGTTCAGTGAAAATAGCACTCAAACGTTGTTACCTGAACACCAAAAGACCGTTGAAAGGCTCAGTGAAGAGTTGAAAGGTTGTGATATAGATGAGTGTGATGTCTGTAAGTTGGAAGATATGTCGAAACTATTTGAAGAAATGAAGGAATATGAAGAAACAACAGGAAAACTAGTAGAAGAAGTCCAACAACTGCCTATATTGCGTAATATTTACCTTAAGATTGGTAAATTGGTTTGTTATAGAGATAAAGATTTCATTACCAGGTGTGGGTTCATTATAAGATCTGATTTCGCTACAAATAGTCTCCTTGTACTTACGTTCAACCATGGATCAGACTATGATGAAGATTCGGCCAAGTATAAGCTCCCTTATATCCCATTGAAGAAATACTTAAGCAAGAATTTCAAGAGAATCAGTTATGGCGAAAACCTTAGGGTTGATTCTGTTCCTTTTACAAACGTATCATTTCTTAGTAGATACAGTTTGAAGCCCAAGATGAAGGATATACTTCAAAACCAATTTGAAGCAGTGAATGAAACCAATCATCAAATCGAGATTGTGGTCAAATTCTTCCATAAGTGGGACCAGGCTCCGATTTCACAAGGAACGCAACTATCATTGCATGAAAAGTTAGAATCACAGGCCAGGTTGATTAAGTCGATAGAATCACGAGCCTCGTTAAGATGTCCAAACTTCAAGACCCATTTCCTCCAATTTCATGAAAAAAGCACAATTCAAGCTGAAATATCATCGTTACAAAGGTTGATTTCCGACGAAAACTTGGAATTGTTGCCAGACTATGAGCAGCGTCTTCAGATCTTGAACAACCTTGAGTTTATAGATGTCAAACATAATGTTCTATTGAAAGGAAGAGTGGCCTGTGAAATCAATTCTGGCTGGGAGTTGATTATCACCGAATTGATTTTAGATAACTTCTTGGGTGATTTTGAGCCTGAAGAGATAGTTGCCCTCTTGTCATGTTTTGTATATGAAGGTAGGACCAACGACGAAGAGGATCCTGCCATTACACCCCGTTTAGAGAGAGGAAAGACCAAGATTCTTGAAATCATGGACGATTTGACTAAAACGTTTGTTAGCCACAAGATCTTGCTAACGTCCGAAGAGGAGGAATTCACCACCAGGAAACGGTTTGCATTGATGAATGTGGTTTATGAATGGGCCAGAGGTTTGAGTTTTAACGAAATCATGGAGATGAGTGTTGAAGCTGAAGGGACAATCGTTAGAGTCATCACGAGATTAGATGAAATTTGTCGTGAAGTTAAGAATGCAGCATTGATTATAGGTGATTCTACCCTTCATTCCAAGATGTCCGAAGCCCAAGAAAGAATCAAAAGGGATATTGTCTTTTGTGGGTCTCTTTATTTATAATTCATTATCATTAGACGTATAAATGCATAGAAAGTATATACATGCGTTCATAGGCAAGCTGCGTTCATACGATAGCTGCGTTCATACGATAGCTGCGTTCATACGATAGCTACTGTCCCATGCGTTCACTTACGATTGCAACGATGCCTGACTTGCCATTAAACACTTTTGGAACCAAAAACTCTTCTACGGTTTTGTCCTTACCGAACTTGACCACCAACAAGCCAATCATGGTATAAAAACACCCGATGGAGGACAATTCACGGATTCTTTCACGCATGGCTTGAGCTTCCCCTTCAGGTATCTTCTTGGGCCTGTTGGCCCCTCTAAAGGGGATCACCACCTCATACAATAGATGGTTCTTCATGAACTGTGATACGATGGCTTCATCCTCGTTGATTTGATTGACGGCATTCTCCAACTCATCCCAAGGAGTCGACAAGTACTGCAAATCACCGAATAGTAGCAATGTTTCCTTCGTTACCTGATAGACGTTTTGACCAGTAAGTCGTAATTTGGCGGAGTCGTACAAGATCTTATCCGAATGCAAAACCCCTGGTTGCGCTTGTACTGGCGAATCCGAAAGACCACACAATATGGAAATAGCCTCTCGTGTGGACACTTTGAAGTCATCGCCCATGAACTGCTGCAACCTCTCAGTCCTAAATCTGAGCTTATTCTCTAGCTTTTGCTGGGTTCCAGGCTCGATTTGCCCTGATACAACTTGCCGTATTTGGTGGTGGGTGATTTCTCCGATACCTCTGGCCCGTGGCTCCTCCAAAGCTGATCTCGAGTAGAAAGAAGCCGGACTGTCTTGATACTGGTCTTGTGTCAGCACTACAGACGGGTACTGGAGCCTGAGCTGTCTCTGCGCAGCAGCAAGACTCCTATACTGTCGTACCCTGTGCATTGCTGTCGCTGTCTTCTGCCGCTGACTTCTATTCTGCCGCTGTCGCTGTCTTCTGCTTCTGCTGCTTCTGCTTCTGCTGCCTCTGTTCTGCCGCTGTAATGCTAAACCTGAACTTCGCGATTGGATAATTTGCACAATCAGAGATGAGCTCCAAAGGTAAGAAGAAGGCCAGCGGTACGACGAGTGCCCAGGGCGCTTCCGATGGCGATGCCGCCATAAGGAGAGTAAAGTTGCCTAAATCGTATATCGTGAGGCCAACCCCCAACGCCGCTGCTAAAAACACCAACAACGCATATATTAGCCCTGAGATCTATAATGGGTTGGAACTCATCAGCTCAGATATCGTATTGGTGGGCAAAGTAGACTCAGCGGAGCCTGGAGTTCTCGTTTCGGTACGCCCAGACCCAAGCATAGTCGATAGTAACGTTATCGGGATAAGTGGCGGGGTACGAAGACTCGGCGGCATACTATTGGGTGATAGAATCCAATTCAGTAAGCACAGACAGCCAGAATACGCCGACTCGATGACCATCAACATCAGCGATGGAGAAGTGCAGAAGAAAGCAGAGAAGATAATAGCGGAAGTGGGGCTTGTGTCGCCGGGTTTGACCATAAACATTGAAGTCAACGACGAACCGTTCGACGTAACGATCTTGGATGTCTGCTCAATCGCCCATGACCTAAGCAAGCTATCGGTTTCTGGAGCCGACATGCAAACAGATACGGTGACGCCGACATACATTTTCAACAAGGGCAAGACCTCAGTTGACTATTCTCCAGAACCCACCATAGACGTTGTGAAGTATCCTCACTTTAGTAATGGTGTTAGTTTTGATCAGGTAGGAGGACTTTCAAAGCAGATCTCGTTATTGCAATCCACCATTGAGGTTCCATTACATAATCCTGGGTTATTTTCAGACTTTGGGATCTCTCCCCCACGAGGTATCCTTTTGCATGGACCTCCAGGGACCGGTAAGACTATGTTACTCCGATGTGTGGCCCAAAATGTCGATGCCCATGTGTTATCAATCAATGGCCCATCTATTGTATCCAAATACCTTGGAGAAACCGAAAGTGCCATTAGGGAGATCTTTCTAGAAGCAAGAAAGTTCCAGCCTTCTATAATATTCATGGATGAAGTTGATTCATTGGCTCCTAGTCGGTCCTCTGATGATAGTGGTGAAACTGAATCCCGAGTTGTGGCGACGTTATTGACGATGATGGACGGAATGAACGATAGCGGGAGAGTGGTGGTGGTTGGGGCAACAAATAGACCTAACTCGATAGATTCTGCCTTGAGAAGACCCGGTAGATTTGATCAGGAAGTGGAAATTGGCATCCCCGATGCTGATGATAGATATGATATATTAACCAAGATCCTTGGGAAAATGAATAGAACAAAATGTGCCATTAATGAAGAAGAAACTCATAATATCTCATCGAAAACACATGGATTCGTTGGTGCAGACTTGGTGGCACTATGCAGAGAGTCTGTAATGAAAGCAGTTGCAAGAGGAATTAAACTGCAAGCAGCCCAATCTGAAATCAAATTAATTTATGATGATATGTTACATTCTTTACCTGATATTAGACCGTCAGCTATGAGAGAAATCTTTTTGGAAATGCCTAAAGTATACTGGTCTGATATAGGAGGTCAAAAGGAATTGAAACAAAAGCTAACTGAAGTTGTTCAGTTGCCGTTAGAAGCAAGTGAGACTTTTAATAAATTGGGTGTACTGGCACCAAAGGGAGTATTACTTTATGGACCCCCAGGATGTTCCAAAACTTTGACAGCTAAAGCATTAGCTACAGAATCAGGGCTAAATTTCTTAGCTGTAAAGGGACCGGAGATCTTCAATAAATATGTAGGGGAAAGTGAAAGAGCCATACGAGAAATATTTAGAAAGGCTAGGGCAGCATCACCATCTATTATATTCTTTGATGAAATCGATGCAATTTCAGGTGATCGGGAAAATGCCAATACATCCGCTGCCCAACAAGTGTTGACGTCGTTGTTGAATGAAATCGATGGGGTTGAAGAGTTGAAAGGTGTTGTTATTGTGGGAGCTACCAACAGACCAACTGAAATCGATCCAGCCTTATTGAGACCTGGGAGATTAGATAGGCACATCTATGTTGGACCACCAGACTTCGATGCAAGGTTGGAGATTTTGAATAAGTGTTGTAGGAAGTTCAACTTGTCTGATGATATAGATATGAAAGAGCTTGCTAGTTTGACGGATGGGTGTTCAGGAGCTGAGGTTACACTCTTATGTCAAGAATCAGGTTTATCAGCAATAATGGAAGACAAATTAGCTGAAGGTGTAGAAAAAAGACATTTTGATCATGCCTTACAAGGTATATCCAAAGGTATCACCCCAGAAATGTTAGATTACTATAAAGAGTTTGCTCAAAGAAGTGGATTAAATATATAATCAATCACATCACTATTAACAGTGAACGTTTAAAAGGTCTCTCTATATGTATACGACACCATTACAATGACACCATTACAACTGGTATCCAACCTATTGCTGCTGACAGCCATCTTCCAAATCTTTTTCAAAGTTTTTAGGCAAGTCTTTATCAGAGAATCCAAGACCATCGGCACCAGCACCGCCGAATCCACCAAACCCGGGGAAATCGCCAGCATCACCAACCAAATCGGTTGGAGGTTGGCCTAATTCTTGTAATGATTCTAGAAGCGAGTTCACATTTTCTCTTTGTTGTTTATCTTCATCGTTATAGGAGTCACTTTCAAAAATGGCCACGATATCATTGGTGATTTCATATTGCTTGGTGAAATTAGCATGTTCATCATCAGGTATTTTACCCTTTTGTTCCTGTAAATATGCTGGGAACTTAGTATTAAGGTCTTTGATTGGCTCATACAACACCTCTTTGGAAGATAATTGTTCCAACATGTCAACCAACAACTTGGACATGTCCAAATCTTTATCACCACCAGCACCGCCAGCACCACCAAGACCGGCCAACAATTGGGTCAACATATCTTCCGGATTGGCACTACTTTGGTCGTTTTTGATTTGTTCATCTATGTTTTTACCTGAAGTTTTCAATCTTTCCATAGTATCTTTCATGACATTATCGAAGTTTTTAGTTTCCTTTGGCAATTGATGGTTTTCTTCTTCGAAGTTCTTAACCAACTGTTCGAATTGGTTCTTGGTATCAGGGTCTTGGATATTCAAATCTTTTATTAAATCTTCCAATTTGGTTTTGAATTCATCATTCAACGGTTCTTGAGGATTTGATCCTTCGTTTCCAGCATTAGACACATTTGCATTTGGGCCTTGAGCATCGACGTTTGGTTCAATTTGGGCATTTGGATCAGTCTTAACAGATGCTGATCCTGGGGGTTTGCTCAATACTTCGCCGGCAAAATCATCCAATAAATCATCCAAATCATCCAAGTCTTCTTCCTCTTCGCCCTTCTCTTCCTTCTCTGGCTTCACATTCGCCTCATTCACCTCACTCTTGGCTTCACTCACCTCACCCTTAGCTTCACTCACCTCACTCTTGACCTGTTCTTCCTTGGACATACCGAGTTTGTTCTATTGAATTATCTTATGCTTTTCAACAAAGCCTTCCTACAAAAGCTCTACTCAAACTTACTCTGCGAAAACAATACCCTTGGTGATATCTACCTAGCAATATCCTCAAATGTTCACTTAAGTTTGACCACTTTAACCGAATTTAAATGTTTCCAATTGGGTCCAATCGAAACGTAAAAAAAAATCTTGTGGGGGACGGTCAAACCATGAGAAATTCTAGAGCTACAATTCAGTTCTACACAACAGCGGAAACTGGCGACAGCTAGCGAGGCGCTCGTGGGGATCTGGCCGTCGCTCGTGGGGATCCAGAGGATCGTGGACCGAGCGCTGGGCGCTTTAGGCCGAGCGTGGCAAGGGTCTCACGCCCACTGTTCTCTGTTCCCACTGTTCTCTGTTCCCACGCTATGTATACTCCTTGAAATCAGGAAAACACCTCAGCATTACCCGTACCGGGCCTTGCATGTCAGGGAAAATTTTTACCGATTCATTGTGCATACAAATGGAATCAAATTCAGGTCTCATACTACGATGCACCACTTACATTGCTTGTATAGCTTGCCCTGCATTGCAATGCACTGCTGGCCTTGCAGTGCTGACTCGTCCCCCAGGATCTGAGTCGTCCCGTAGCCTCGTAGCCTGGTAGATCTGTATACCTGCCGGTCCTGGTCTCCCTTCACCCTGTTGCAGATGTCTTGTGCCAGATAATTCCGTGCAACACTACAAACAAATCCGATCGTTCTGATCGTGGCCCCTTTGGATTGTATATAACCACGCAAACGTCCTATTGTCCAACTATGAGCTTGGCCTGTGCTCCTCCGTGCCCCGTATGATTCGCTGGTGAACTTTGGACGGTTCATCAAAAACCAACATACTTCAGGCATAGCCAATTGGTGAAATGAAATATGGCTGTTGCTTAGGCGGGTGCCCTGGTGTGAGTCTGATTTTGCACTTTGCTGGGTGTACTGGTGTTGGTCTGATTCTACCCTTTGCTAGGTGCACTGGTGCTTGGCTCGGTGCACCGCTGGGCCGCGTACTATCACTCACTAAAACTCATCCTATCAGAAGTATACGTACAAAGCCCAAGGTTAGCAAGACCCATAGCAAAATAAAGCATAGATACAATAGAAGCATGTCCTTGGCCAAAACCCGATTACAGGAAGAAAGAAAACTTTGGAGAAAAGATCACCCGTTTGGGTTTTTTGCCAAACCTGAAAAATCTCCTGATGGATCATTGGACTTGACAAGATGGAGAGCTGGAATCCCTGGTAAATCAAATACTCTTTGGCAAGATGGCGTTTTCCCTGTGTCGATAACTTTCCCGCCAGAATATCCGTCCAAACCTCCAAAAGTCAAATTTCCTGAACTGTTTTATCACCCCAACGTTTATCCAAGTGGGACGATTTGTTTATCGATTTTGAATGAAGAAGAGGATTGGAGACCAGCCATAACCTTGAAACAAATTGTATTGGGGATTCAAGAATTATTGACCAATCCAAACCCACAATCTCCAGCACAAGAACCTGCTTGGAAAGCGTTTACAAAGGATAAAGTATCTTATGAGAGAAATGTTAGAGAACAAGCCAAAAGATATGCTAATTATACTGATTAAAAATTATTCCTATATCCTTTTAGTTAAAGATTCTTATTCCTAAGACTTTACTAATATTTTCAATTATAAAAATATGATTTATTATTATTAATTTTGAAATCATTATTAATTCTCCTGTCATTATAGTCTAGTACTTTCATTTGTTATAATATATGTAATTTATTCCCTACTGTGACTTTACCTTTTGATTTCACTACCTTTCAAAAGATCTCTGCTTTTAGAATTATTACCATTTTCTAATTCCCCTAATTGGGATGTTCCCTTTTCCTTATAAGTACTTACGGCAGGAATGTCAGCTTTAATTCTACTAACTAACGTTGAATAAGCTCTTGGTTCTAATTTAATCAAAGTATGTAAAGGAATAGACATCCAGGGACTTTCTTCCTGGGGGACATTCATAAAATAAGCATAAATACATCTTAATACTGCTTGATGAGTAATAATTAAAATGTTTTCCTGTCTTTCAAGCTCCATAATGATTGGTTCTAACCTTATAACTATATCACGATATGATTCTCCACCTCTGTAACGATATTCATACTTATTATCATCTCTTGCTTTAAAGTCTTCTGGGAATTTTTGTTCGATTTCTTCATAAGTCATACCATCACATTCTCCAGCATCTAATTCGTCCAAAGCTTTCCATTGTAATTTGTTTTTATAAGGCAAAAATGAAGAAGTTTCTTGAGTTCTTTTTAAAGTCGAAGTCCAAACTGTTAAATTGGTATTTTCATTTTCTTCACCTAAAGATTTCAATACTAATTCAGGCAATTTCTTAGCATATTTCCAACCTCTTTCACTTAAATCTGCATCCCCACCAATTTGACCCGTCAAATTATATAACGATTCACCATGTCTTGATAACCAAATACTTCTTGGCTTAATATGTAAATTCATAACGTAATAAACGATTCTTGATTCTAAATAACTTTCAATCCGATTTAAAATGATTTGACTATTAACATTAACTAGTTTAATAAAACTTAAATCTTGGTCTAAATTTTGATCCATAGTTTGGTAATTTTCTTGATAAAATTCGATTCTTTTTAAGAAATCATTCAATGCAAATTCACTATCTTTATCAAAATAATCTGGGGAAGTGGTTTTGACATCTAAAATATTTTGTTTAATCAATTCACGATCATCACACCAACTTTCTAAAAACAAAGGTTCGATATAGTTTTCTCTACACAACTTCAAAATCGTATCTCTTCTTTCTCTAGTAGAATTAGTAGCATCCAATATACCAACCACCCCATTTTCGTCAACAAACCAATTCATCATATCTTTTATGGCTTGATTAACAGCTTCCTGACGATATTTCATACCTTGTTCGTTATTTGGAGAGAAGAACGATGCATCTGCATCTGCCCCAGTACCAGAAGCAATTTTTCTTCTGTAAGTTCCAACATTAAAGCATTTCGACTTGATTGATAGCCATGATAAATACCTAACTATTTTTTGAGCAATCAAAGACTTACCTCTTGCTGGCAATCCCACCATCACAACACAAACCCGAACGTTTTCAACATGAGATATTGAGTATACCGGCATCCTGGATTGGTTCTGTTGATGTTTCTGGCTGTTTCTTGGTGAAAAGTGTTTTACTTATGGGTTTGGTTCCTTTTGTTCCTTGTTTCCCCGATATTTAGCTACTCAATGGGCGCTTAGTCGGAAGTTTGGTCTCTCTGGTATGAAGTCTGGCGGTATTCGTCTACTCGGTTCCTATGTCGTGTCCTCCGTGCTACAATATATGTACCCAGCGTCAATGTCTGTATTTGTGGTTATGGTTGTCACTCTACCTAAGGATTCAGTATGAAAACCAAAATCAGTTTCAGTTTTCTCACTGTTTTGGCCGGTGCCAATTGGGCTTTGGAATTTGAGACGAACAGAACGGTGGAACGGCTGACAGGGCCAGAGTTGGGTTCAGTAGTGGACTAAGAGGAACGAGGTGGAACAGTCCTTCTCTGGCAGCTGGGCAAGGGCCAGGCAGCTCCTAATCCTACAAGAGTATCTTAGCACTACTATGAGTCGAGACCCAGGCCTAAGAGGGCCGATGGCTGAGAAAAGTTGGAGTAATCAAGGTGGTGCACTGGCGTGAAATCCTGGGGTCGATTAACGGGATCTGGTGTACTGGTTTTAGATGTGGTGCACTGGCGTACGGCTCCTCTGTCTTCCCGACATATTTCATGAGGCGAAATCCCAAAATCACTCATTTTTTATTGTTAAAGTGAGACTGAAAGAAAATTTTGAATTAGATCTACACAAGCTGAAGGATTGGAAGCTTTGGTTTGATTCATTACTAGGAAACTTATAGGGCGGCTAGCGATTTGAGAGTTCAGAAGCATTGAGAAGAGTTCAGGAGTTCAAACAGTCCAGCATGTCGATGAAAAAGTTTTTAGGACGTAGTAAAAAGCCCGAAGACGATTTGAGTGAATCTGCCAGTATAACTAATAGGCAAAGTGTTAGCTCAGTGGGCTCAAAGGAGTCAATGAAAGAAGTTGAAATGTTCGACGATAATAAAATCCAGAATGATTCTAACTTGAATTTGAATCCTTCCATTCTGAATAATGCTATGAATCCCATCAATGCTGGGTCTTCTCATTCTATATTCACCAAGGATTCTGCCACTGTGAACAAATCCATCTTTTCAAATAGTAAAAGAACAATGTCAACAAACCAATCATCTTATTTTTCAAAATCATCTCAAGATTCAAAACGTAAGCAATCTTTAAAGAACGTTGAATATGGTCAAAGATTACAAATTTTAGATATTCAAGAAGAATTAAATAACAAGAATCCAAATGATTCAATGATTGACAAATTAAGAGAATTAAGTAATGATTTGTCTTTTATTATGAATCAATATAATAACTCATTATCAAATTTAACTAGTTCGGTTATTAACACTATTGATTGTCTTAAGAAATTTAATACATTTGTTGAAAATTTAAATGAATTATCCACTAATGAAACTTGGAATTTTAATACTTATAATAATTCTTCTTTAAGAAAAATCATGAAAATTTATCTTAATTTTTATGATAATTTATTACAAGACGATGTTTATATTAAATTGAAGTTATTATTAGTAAGAAATTTTAATGAATTTTCTTCAACTTTAAATACTAGCAATAAAAGGTTAAGTATTCAAAATCCAACTAATATTGTTAAACCTCAAAACTTTGCAATTGGTTGTAATTCAGCTGGTACTTTACCTAATGAAGATGTATTGATTAATATTATCAATAAAATGGCTTCAACTTCAATTAAAATCAAAGAACAAAATGGTTCTTTTATTGCTCCAATAGTTCGTGGTATTTCAAAAGATATGAATATTTTATGTTTATATTTTGGTTACCCAAACCCTTCAGATTATCACTTAAAATTAACTCAAAGTTTACATGATTTATATGACGATATTCATGTTGTGGTTGTAAAAAATCAAATTGATTTGGCTTCAGCTAAAGTTCAACATAATCATCAACCACAAATGCCTTCTCATGTTTCACAATCAAATTCATCTAATTCTAATACTGATACTGCAAATCCAGTTCAAAAATTCAAATTACCATTTAGAGTACCAACGGAAGTTACTAAACCACCAATGGCATTATCAATTTCAATTGAAAATGCTTCCAGAACTTCAGGTACTATGGGA
This sequence comes from Yamadazyma kitorensis, assembly GCA_030572015.1. Taxonomy (NCBI): domain Eukaryota; kingdom Fungi; phylum Ascomycota; class Pichiomycetes; order Serinales; family Debaryomycetaceae; genus Yamadazyma; species Yamadazyma kitorensis. The sequence goes on along the minus strand of JAJLZC010000001.1, from coordinate 551,905 downwards.
GGTTATATATATCCAATGATTGATATTGAAAAACAACCACATTTAGAATCTTATTCAAATTCTAAATTTGCCATTTCTTGTGGTCATGTTTGTCTTAATAATACAGATGATCAAACTGAATATCCTCATGTTTCATCCCCATCTTCTGTTTTAATTTCATTGTATAAAAAAGCATTAACTCAACAATATGAAAAATTATCACAACTGGATGAAACTACAATGATGGAAGCTAAAGTTGCTTATGGTTCAGTATTAAAACAAGTAGATAGAATGTTCCCGTTGAAAAAAGTTAAAATTACAACTGGTAAAAATAAACAAGAACATTATGAAACTAGAAATTTACCAATGCATAGATTTGGTCAAATTATCTGGGGTGAAAGAACGTTACTGTCAATGAAAGATTCTAAAGAGAAAAAATTATCAGATCTTGCTATTATAAAAGTTAATAAAAATTTGACTTGTGATCAAAATTATTTAGGTGATGATATTGCCTTTAATGAATTTGATCCTGGTTTAATGTTTGATAATTTGTATGTTCGTAAAGTTATTGATTTACAAAGATCATCAGCTACGTCTTCAACAAATCAAGATGATTTGGATTTAAATGTTGATGAAATTGATGAAGATTTGGACTCTCAAAAAGCTTCAAGAAACAATAATGCAGGATTACCTGTTTTTAAATATGGATCAACCACCAAATTTACTCAAGGTAATTTAAATGGTATTAAATTAGTTTATTGGTTAGATGGTGCAATCCATTCATCAGAATTTATTATTAATTCGATAGATAATAATACTGCATTTGCTGCTGGCGGTGATAGTGGGTCATGGATTTTATCTAAATTAGAAGATTGTAATACAGTTAGTGAATCTAAAGGTTTAGGGGTTTTAGGTATGTTACATTCATATGACGGAGAATTTAGACAATTTGGATTGTTTACTCCAATGTGTGAAATTTTAGAAAGATTAGAAGAAGTTACTAAAATCAAATGGGGGGTTGTTGGTGTACCTGAAAAGGATAACAGTAACTTACCAAATGAAGTTGATTCAGAATCTGAAGTTGATATTGAAAGTGTTTCAAGTATTAGTGATTCTGATGCCAGTGAATCGGATATTGAAGATGAAGGTATTAATCCACCTGAAATAGATTAAGGTTTTGTTTGTTAGAATTTTTATATTGTATATTAATAGAAAGTTTATTTTGTATTTACATCCAGACAATGGTTGCAAAAAACTTTGATCTCTCAACAATTTTCATCGATTGAATAGATTACAAATGAAGCAAATTACTTTTATTACTATAAAATCAAACTAAAACATTTAACAAATGGATATTTACAACTACTGTAAATATATGCAAAGGGAGAAGGAGCTTCTCTTCAATATAAAAAATGATGCCAACGGAGATGCTATACTTATAAGACAGCACTGATGGATTCAACTTTGATTCTCATTGGAGAACAATTAGATGGATAAGAAGTACCACCTTGGAAGTTGACAATAGCATATTGTTCTTTAGAATAATTGTAAGGGTCACTAATGTTCTTACAAGCATAAAAGTGAGCTGAACTGTCTTTATAGTTCAAGTAACCATCAGCCAAGGTGATATTAGAAGGCTCAAATAAGTAACCAAAAGTGACAACGTTGGTATTACCAATAGCCAATGGGTAATTATATTGGCCAATGTCTTGGTACAAGTGATTTTCAGTGGTGTTATAAAATAAATCAATACCGTTTTCACCAACAAAGCCATAGTTGAAACCGGCACCTTCGTGTGGAGCAATGAACCCTTTCCCGTCAACTTCTTCATTTTCAGATTCGAAAACAAATTTGATGGTTTGAAGTGGAACATCATCACGAGGAGTATTGGCTGGAGCAGCTGAGACCAAGAATAATGAAGCAGCAGTGGCTAAAACAGTGGAAAATTTCATCTTGTATTGGGGATATGTAAGTTTGGAAGCTATTGGGTATTTATCAAAGTCAGGATCTGATTGATAATAGAAAACTTCAATTTGAAGGATTTGCAATGGTCTTTATATACGTCTTCCTTTCTTAGAGATGACATATTTGCAGCTGAAGCTTCAGTGTAATAATTCCAGGCTTAAAATAGAAGCATGCATAATTTTCATGTAAACACCTTTTCACGTAAACACCTTTACATGTAAGCACTAATTATAATTCTATTGTTCCATGTGGCTCCGAGCTATTTCCACCTGTCGACCGATACCTTGTGCCAACCCATGTTGCCTTGTGTCACCCTTATGCAGCAGCCCAAATTCCATGACATATCACCGCACATAAGCAAAAATTCCTACACGTACATGGTTACATGGTTGCATCGTAAATTGCACAGTTACTGGACGCAAATTCATGCATCGAAATCATAAACAAACTTCTATTTATAAATGATTACATCATACATTTTTGCTGCAGTTATTTTTTCCGGCGATGGCTTCCATGCACAAATTAGTTATGCACGGGGAAATAGAGTTAAGGGGAACATGTTTAGGTTGATTTGCTGGGGTTGCCATTTGCCAGGGGTTGCTAGGGTTAGGGTTTGTTAGGGATTTGCTAGGTTGATCTGTTGCAGTTTCCATGTCAATTTGGGTTGATTTGGGTGTTTGATGAACTGATGGAGGTCATAACCATTTCTATGTCATTTCTATGTCATTTCTATGTCATAACCATCTAGTCACAATGAACAAAGAGTTATTAATAGTCTACGTATTTATTTATTTGCGCTACTTAAATGGCCGGTATGAACCCTTTGAACTATTGTTCATGCCTTCACTCCCACATTAAACTCCGTCTCATGACCTTCTTGTCTGCTTGTCCACTTGTTCAACGTTCATGCTCGTTCACTTTGCTTGTATTGAATGAATCGTCCTAAATTGACCCATGTTTCCTCTCCTCTTACCTTCAATTCAGGGTATTTATTCTTATCAATCTTTTTATAGACATCCTTAAACTCACCTTCAAAGCTACTTAATTTCTCCAAATATTGATGTTGCACAAAAATTTCATAATCATAACTAAACTCTTTGTCACTGAAAATATCAAATATTAAATTAATCGATTCAATAATAATTTCCACAAGTTTGATATCTTGTTTGTTATGTTCTAACAAGAATTTGATTGTGTTCATGATAAATTCAGATATTTTGAATGTTATGTCTGTATTATCAATTATAATTGAAACCGTACCAACAAACCCTATTATTGTCATATAATAATCCAAATGATCTGAATTTAATTCTCCATTGGTCTTCACCGTATTGATTTCTTCTATATATAAATTACTCTGTTCAATCAACTTATCGATCATTTCAATACTTAATTTATGCTTGATTTCGGGTCCTAATGCTTTGATTATTCCCCACAATAAATTCAAACAGTCCTTTTGAATCAATTCATCTTGAGAATTAGATACTTGAATAACTAAGTCCCAGAGTTGTAAACTGGTCTGATACCATGGTGTTGGTAGATTCTCCAATGAATTAATCAACCATGACAAATTATTCAAGCAAACTATTAATTTGTCTGCTAATAATAATATATCTTCATTTGCATGATTGAATTCAATCAATTCAACTATTGAAGGTACTATTAATTTGAAAATTAATTCAATCAATTCATAATTGAGATCAATTGGCTCATTGAAGTTTTCATTGATTGCTAAGTATTCCCAAATACTGGTAGTTAAATCGATTACAACTTCCAAAGTTTGTAGATTGATCTTAGCAGCTTGTATTTCTTCACTTTCACCTCCAATTTGTTGATTAATTTCTTTTGTATCATCTTCAGTATCATTATTTGGACGAGGTTCCATAGCATTATTATTTGGTGTTAAGTTTCGTTTTAAATCCTGTAAATCAATACCGCTAATGCAATCAAATAGGCTTTTCAACATATTGATACTGACGTCGTTTTTGTTGATTTCAAAGTTAATAACTTCATTGATATGGAATTTAATACCCTCAACGTATACTTTCCCTAACTTATTTGACTCCTGGCTTTTACTATTACTTAAACCATTGAGCTTTTCTAATGATAATTCACTATTTTCCAACTTTTTAATAAACTCATTGGATTCACTAGCAAACTCATAGATGAAATCCAATAATGTATTATATAATTTGTTGGTAAGTCTTCCAGTGGATATATTGAAGTTGATTAGATCAATGACTAATACCAATACAGGATCGATCTTATCGAAAACACTATCATATAAATCATTAGATCCACTGGCTATAACTACAATCAATGACAAAACATGTTCTGTGAAGTCAAATAATAGTTGTTGTTTCGATTTTTCATCGTCTCTCTTCTTCTTAGACTCTTTCAAATCCTTATTTTCTTTGGAATCTTGCAAGTATTTGAAGGAAGCTTGGATTTTATTCAAACATGACTCGATTGACACCCATATATTGGATCTCCAGTAGTATTTGACGATATCATACCCTTCATCAACCCCGATGTTTCTCAACAACCCCAACGATTCGACTACAATCTCATCATTGTTGTCATTTAGACACTGTTCCATAATGATCGGCACCAACTTCTCCTTCAATAACATACTTCTCATCTGGTCGTCTTCACAAAGTACAGTGATGGCTCCCAAAGCCATGGATCTGTCATTTGGGCTAGACGACGATAGCTTCTCGATCAACGGTAAGATCTTCGACTTTCGGGCGTTCTGACCTTTATCCTCCTGTTTCCCGGCTTGATCTTTCGGTCCGCTTTTCCCATTGCCTCCATTGCGGTCTAAGGGGTTGTGTCTGGCCCTTTGGTTTCTTTTCCCTCTCTTTAATTTCCCCATGGCTACGTCTTCAGAGTAGAAATTTTTCAGTCTCAGTCGATGAGAAGAGATTTTAGCGATGTGGCGTGCAGGAACTGGGGACTATGTATTTACAGTGGGACAAGCGCTATCACGGCGGGGGACACCCAGCACAGGCCCTGTGACGGGGCCTGGGACGCCTTGGAGCAGGAATGGCAGTGTGCTTGTGTATCTTTTCTAGGTCCTTTTTGGGCAGCAATAAGACTATTTGTTGGTCGAGTCAGCCGGCTCGATCTCTCCGTTGACTTTTCGGTTCAACGATCTTTCAAAGTCTGAATTTTCTCTGTTTGCTTGTTCTGGGTGCAAGGTTGTTCTTATAGTATACTTGACGTCCTCCCACGAGCTAGGAGGCTTTTCTGTGTCAGGAATGTAAACATCTTTACGTAAATTACCGTCCTTCTCTAGTTGTTCGCTGCTCTGTTAGTACTAAGTACAATATCACACATAATTCGATCGTTCCTGAGCCGCTTGCCTGGAAAAATGGAAAATCAATACATACATGATCAACGGCTGCCAGAACTTCACTCCAGCGTACCAGCTGCCGCTTCCTATCACTAGAAATGTCAATGCTCTGATCCCGTTTCTGTTCATTGAAGTTCGTTTTGGATTTTTCTACGCACCAACGAATGGGGCCATAAGCTGCCTACTAACAGTACTGGGTCGTCTTCTTGCTGTACAGAAGGGCCTCTGCTGGGCAGAAGGGCCTCTGCTGGGCAGAAGGGCTGTTCCCCTTACTGCTTGCTGGGCGTGCGGGAGTGCCATTGATAGCAGTCGGACTACAGAACATCTGAAGATCACCACTTTGAAAATTATATTGTAAGAGTTGCAAAATTCACACTATTCCCATTATTCATACGAAATATTACTACAGAAGAGGTACTTTGCTCGATAGGTACCATATTGTAATATGCTCTAACACACCGTTCTTTAATATACTCTACACACTGCTCCACAGCTATCGTACCACCCCGGTTTCCTTATTCTCCTTCAAGGATCCTTTGAAATATAGAAATCACCTATCATCGCCAAACCGGGTAACCCCAGCCCAGACGTATAAAAGAATTGAAAAATCCACTAAAAATTTTCTTTTCCTTCTTTAATCAAAAAGCCAGGGAATATTTTGCCACGACGAGGTAATGTAAATTATCAAGTTATCATCGTTGCCATATTTAATAATAATTTATTATTTAGTTTCATTCCCAAGAAAAATTTGGATCCCATTAGGAAGTTTATTATCGGTTGGGTCTCTTTAGTGAGGCGATGGATTTTGAATGTCGATATATGGGATTATATGTTTCTTTCAACTAATGTGTACTTCTGTTCTCTTTTTCATGACGTAGCACCTGACTCTAAAGGGCCAACATTGGCTTGTAAAAGTTCGGCTTCCAGGACTTAGGCCTATAACTTCAGATGAGATAGTGATCCTAGCCTCAGATGAGAATGATCCTGATTCAGTGTAAAGCGTTCAAGCTGTTCACGGTGTAGTTCAAGCTGCTGGTCAAGAGATTGTCCAGGAGTAGATGTAAGAGATGTGCCTAAGGTATACTTAAATTTGTTTATTATCGAATATACAAAAGGAAAACCCTTTATGACATCCATTAAATTAATTATACACAGTAAGCAATTTTAGTAATCATAATAAAATCTTTTAATGCAATATTGTCAATCTAATAACTTAACGGAATTTGTTGAAACCAATATCAGTAGCTTTTTCTCTGAAACATTGACGACAGATGTTTAAACCGTATTTTCTAATTAAACCGGAGTGGGAGGAACAGACTCTACATTGTCTTGAACCTTTACCGAAATTTCTTGGGTGGGAAAACCAAACAGATTCGTGAGCCATCTAAAAAGAATTGTTAGTAAGATATTCCTCTAGGTTGTACTTAATGGACCGTTAATGGTGATTAGTCGTCGTCAGTCTCCTGATTCAGTGTCCTGGGAACAGCCGCTATCTTTTTGGAGTTGTTTGTCTCTCGTTGTTTCCAGCCATGTAATGGAGACCTGGCCTACTGATATACAAGTTGACGCTATGATCTGGCAAGCTAATCTGGCAAGCTAGCCTGGCGTTCATGGGACTTTTATTGTTCTTATGATGAGTTCAAGGTACGTCCTAACTCAGTGTAACTCTCAATATCTCTCGATATAAACTCTTTGCAGTTCATTTGCTGACTCTCCATGACCACTAATCACACGTCCATACATTCGATCATCTTAAACATACATTTACTAGTTGATTGTTATTTCTATAAATCTGATATTAAGTAATTGAAAAATTTCTGAGACGTTAATGAAAACTTTGTGAGAAAAAAAACTGAAAATCGTAAAATTACACAAAGTTGAAAAAGAGTTTGAGCAGTCACGACAACGAGGGCAGAAAGAAGCCCTCGAAGAGTACACGTGACGGGGGAAAATTTAATTCATTCGATACGATGAGATGAGGCTCGAATGAGTCCAAGATCTAACGATTGAAGGGAAGGAACAGACCATGGTACAAGGAATAACATCTCATAGGCCGACCGTTAAGAAGGACCATAAGCCCTTCAAAGGTAAGCACACGTCCAAAGGACAATTGAAAAATATCAACAAGGGGAAGGTAGAGAAATCCAGCGGTAATGGCAAGCAGATCAAGCAATTAACCAAGCTAGAAAGGAAAAACCAAGCTAAGCAATTAAAGGATAATAAGATCATGGAAACTAAGTTGACACGTAAGGTGTTTGAAGGATCTCAAGGAGCCGAAAAAATCGTTACTATCATCCCATTGACCACCGATGTATCTGCTGTTGACATTGTTAGACAGTTGTTAGAATCAGTTCAAGAACCAAATGATTCATTACCCAAATTAGAATTCCCTAGTGTTAACAATATCAGAATAAGTCGATTCAGTTCAAACTTGAAGATCATAGTGCCTGATTCAAATGATTTATTGTCGATTTTAGATGCAAGTAAAGTATCTGACTTTGTTGTATTTGGTATTTCTGCAACCAATGAAGTTGAAACCAATTATGGTGAATCTATTTTAAGAGCAGTTATTGCCCAAGGAATTGCATCTGTCATTGGTGTTTTACCAAACTTAGCATCGTCTTACCCCAAGAAGAACTTACAAGCAGATATCAGACAATCTTTGACTTCATTTTTCAAACATTTCTTCCCCACTGAAGAAAAGTTATTTGCATTAGAAATCGAGTCTGAAGCCTTGACTTGTGTTCGAACAATATGCCAAAAATTCCCTAAATCTGTCCATTGGAGAGATGCAAGAGGTTACGTGGTGGCTGATAACGTTTATGATGAAAATGATTTGGTTGTAATTGAAGGTACTGTCCGTGGTAGTGGATTCAACTGCAATAATTTGATTCATGTTCCAGGCCATGGAGATTTTCAAATTGATCATATTGAAAAGGTCAATAAGTCTTTTGTGAAATCAAATGACATGGAAATGGGTGAATATTTTACTCCAGATGAAAACCAAGAAACTTTAGAAGAATTGAATCCTGAAGAAGTTGAAATGGAAGGTGATGCTGATTGGGAAGGCTTCGAAGGTAATGACGATGAAAGCTTGGGTATAAGAATGGATGGAAAGAACTATTTCGATGATACCGAAGTGCAACCGAAAAGAAGGTTCCAAGTGCCTAGAGGAACATCTGAGTATCAAAGTAAATGGCTCTTGGATGATGTCTTGGAAGGGGTTTCGGACGTAGAGAGTGAACCTGAAGATGCGATACTTGATGAAGAACCGATGGCCGATGATAATGAAATGAATGACGATAATGAAATGGCGGAAGCTGACATGGAAGATGGTGCAGATGCAGAATCAGAAATGTTTATTGAATTATCTCCCGAAGAAGAAGAAAGACAGTTGACTGAATTTAGATCTAGCGTTAAAGAGGATCTTGAGTTCCCCGATGAAATTGAATTGCATCCTACGGATTCAGCTAAAACTGAATTGAAAAAACATAGAGGGATCAAATCTTTAGCCAACTGTGATTGGGACTATGATGAGTATGATGACGAAGCACCAAAAGACTGGAATAGACTACTTAGGATTTCGAACTTCAAATCGACGAAGAACAAAGTGGTTAAAGAAGCCATTAAGAATTGCCAAATCAATATCGGTAATAAGATCAAAATATACTTGAAAGCTCCCACTTCGATAATCCAAAATGCATCAATAAGACCATTTATAATCTATGGATTATTACAACACGAGCATAAGTCTGCAGTTGTCAACTTTTCATTCACAAATTGGGAAGATTTTGAAGAATCTATTCCATCCAAAGAAACTATTATTGCCCAATATGGTCCAAGAAGACAAGTGATCAAGCCGATCTTCAACCAAGCGTCCAACAATCCAAACAACGTTCACAAGCTAGAAAAATTCCATCATCCAGGCAATGTTTCTGTTGCAACATGTATTGCGCCAGTCATCTTTAATAATGCCCCCACCGTCTTTTTCAGACAAAAGGTGGATGGATCCTTACAATTGATTGGTCAAGGGACCTTATTGAACTGTGACCACACTAGAATCGTGGCAGAAAGATCGGTTCTTACTGGGCATGCTGTCAAAATCCACAAAAGAGTGGTCACAGTCCGTTATATGTTCTTCAATTCTCAAGATATCAACTGGTTCAAAGCAGTTCCCTTATACACTGGGTCTGGTAGAACTGGTTTCATCAAGGAGAGTTTGGGTACTCATGGATACTTCAAAGCTAACTTTGATGGGAAATTAAGTGCCCAAGATGTCATTGCTATGAATCTATACAAACGATCATGGCCAGAATCATCCACGGTCTTCAGTCGCTAGATTATATAGTACAATATATACTGTAAACTAATAGGAATATCTTCGTTATTTAACTGTTGGTAAGTTTCGTACCGTCCCTCACGAAAAAGTGAACGGTACAGATATAACTCAACGGTACAGATATAACTGACGATGTCTACAGCCACCAACCTAGCAATGCCGAGTGTTACCACTCCCAGTACATCGTTTACGTGTAACACCTGCCAAATCAAGTTTATAGCTGCCGATTTGCAAAGAGAACATATGAAGACCAGTTGGCACCGATACAATTTAAAGAGGAGAGTGACAGGGTTGCCATCGGTCACATCTGATGTATTTGGGCATAAAGTGTTGCAGCAGGAAAGGTTAGCTCAGATAAAGGGAGCAGTGGATGAGTTTGGGTTTCCGATCGATGCAAAGAACCATAACAAATCCAAAAGTAAGTCAGGAAATAAGAGACAACCCAAGAAAAGGGTGGGCAGATTAAGTGCCATTGCTAGTTCAGAAAAGAGCAGTAGAGAAGGCAGTCCATCGCCTTCAGTGGCAAGTGAATTTTCCCAATTTTCATTAGGGGGTGATACTCATAGTCATTACGATGATTCAGAGTCAAACTTCGAAACCGGCTCAGAAATCAACTATTCTGACTTGAGTGACAGCGACAACGATTATGATTTGAATTCGGAAGAAGAAGCGTTGATAGATTCTGAGGTTGAGTCAGACGAGGAGTTTATTGAAATAATGCCAATAAGTTATTGCTTCTATTGTGGAGTCAATAATATGGAAATTGAAAATAATATCAAGCATATGTTCAACAAACATGGATTGTATATTCCTGAAAGGTCGTATTTGACTGATATCGAAGGACTATTGACATTTTTGAGTGAAATAATCTATATCGACAATGAATGCTTTGCATGTGGGTTTGAAGGCAAGAACTTGGAAAGTATTAGACAGCATATGTTATCCAAGTCACACTGTAAGATACCTTATGAATCAGACGTAGAGAAAGAAACTATTGAAGAATTCTATAATTTCGACGTTGGTGATGATTCCCAAATGAAAAAGAATAAAGGGAAAGCCGTGTCCTTCAATGATCAGGCTGTTGTTACCATCCCCAAAGATTCAAACACATACTTGAAGTCAATAGAAAGGGAACGGAAGAAACTACCCACTGGTGTGGAAGTGGGCCACAGAGAAGATTTGAAATACCATCATAAACCGGCTTCACTATTGTTGAAAAGAAATGATGGCCAAAAGACTCTTGTAGTGGCTGATAGAAGACTTGCACCTGGATTAAGTATAAGAACCATCAGCAAACAAGAAAAGGAAGTCCGAAAAATTGAAACTAAGCGTCGTAATCTTGAAAACAGAGGCCATAGGATGACAAAGGACAACTTGAAAGCTCATTTTAGGGATGAGACAGGTGCATCTTCGTATTAAAATCAAAGTTCAAGTATTGAATGTATATCCCACCTAAACACCGTGGAGTTAGCACCGCAGACACTCGCCCCTCCTCTTCCGTCTGCCGTTTCCACCTTGGCTCGTTCTCTTGGCGTACTCCTTATCAGTCCTATGTATGTCGTCTGGTTCACTCATCACAGAATCTTCGTAATCGACGCAGGCTGGACTAACTTTCTCAGACCATTAGTACGAACTCCAAGAATATTTTTCATAGGGATCTAATTTGTCATAGAACTTGAGACTAACCATGTCACAACACAATCAACATCGCCACCATTCGTTTTTAGAAGCCAACAAGTTACGGGACCCTTCGACTGGAACCGAAGGGTTGGCCGCCAATGAGGTCGCAGGGGATGAGGAGTCGTTGTTGAATGGGAGTGCCAGTTATTCAGCCATCAACGATAATGAAATGACTGAATTGCAGAAGGCTCAATTGGAGAATGATGGATACGCCGTGCCAAAATCGAAATTGCCTATCATTTTAACAGGAATGTATATGTCAGCGTTCTTGTCAGCTTTAGATGCCACTGTGGTTTCAACTTTGTTGACGGTGATTGCATCCGATTTGAATGCAATTCCAAATATGAGTTGGATTGCCACCGCTTATCTTTTATCATCGGCTGCATTCCAACCTTTGTATGGTAAGTTGTCCGATATTTTTGGTAGAAAACAAGTTTTGATGGTATGTTCATTTTTTTTCACAACCGGTTGTATAATTTGTTCATTCAAGTCGTTCCCAATGTTAGTAATCGGAAGATTTATTACTGGGATGGGTGGTTCTGGGTTCAATACGGTTTCCACAGTAGCTGCTTCAGATTTGGTTCCTTTAAGAGACAGGGGAGTGTATCAAGGGATTGCCAATATTGCCTTTCTGATTGGGGCTGCATCAGGTGGGATATTTGGTGGGTTGATTAATGATTCTCTTGGATGGCAATGGATATTTATATTACAAGTTCCGTTCGGGATCTTGATTGCTGTAGCTTATTTTTTCTTCTTCAATTTACCAAAAGGATCTCCAGGTTTAGGATCAGAAGGCCATGTTATAGAAAAGTTGAAAAGAGTAGATTTCTTAGGTTCAATTACATTGGTTTTGTTTTTGCTGTTGTTTATGTTGGGGATTTCAATGGCCAATCAATACTTTTCTTTTACTTCACCCACATTTTTCCTTATAATGGGAGGTTCTTTATTATTTTTGATGATTTTTGTATATGTTGAACTAAAGATTGCGCCAGAACCTATTTTGCCTATCACTTTGATGGCCAATCGGACGATCTTATCATCATCATTGACAAATTGGTTCTTCACAATGGGATGTTTTACATATATTTTTTATTATCCAATTTATTTGAGTGCTGTAATTGAATTACCAGCTAGTAAAGTTGGATTAAGAGTTGTTTCCAATTTTGTAGGGGTTGCAATTGGGTCTTTAGGTGCTGGGGTTTATATGAAGCGTACTGGTAAATATTATACTTTGATGTTAGTTTCATGTGTTGCGTCATGGGAAGGGGTATTAAACTTTTGTTTCTTGACTCCTAATACTCCAGCGTATATCCAATTAGTATTAATGGGATTACCAGGGTTTGGATATGCAGTGATGTTAACTGTAACGTTAATTGCATTGATTTCGGCTGCACCTGCCAAGGAACAAGCAGGTACTACTTCAATTCAATATACTTTTAGATCAACTGGTTCAACTTTAGGAGTTTCAGCAGCATCAGCTATTTTTCAACATTTTTTAAGAAAATCTTTAAATACCAAAATTCCTGAAGTAGTTAAAGACCCCAAATTAGCAAGAAATATCATTGAAAATGCTTTAAAGAATGCTGATTTTGCTAGAGGTCAAGAACCTTTAATTAATCATGCTCTTAGATCCTGTTATGACTTGGCCACCAAAAGTGCGTTTTACTTTTGTATATCTGCCGTAACACTCGGGGTCATCAGTGCCTTGTTCATGAAGGAGAACAAGCTTCATACCAGTATGAATCGTGATTAGAAGTAGTTAATTTGTAACAATAAACATAATTGCAGCAATACAATGCACGGGTGTACGGCTGTACGACTGTCTCTACAATTCCGCAGAAAAACACCGGTGCACCATTGCAAGTTGTGCTGCAATGCCGGTGTATGGGTGCACCGCTGCAATAACTCGAGCGCACTAGGGTGGGTGCACCGGCCCAACCACCGATTTCGATGGAACTTTTTCGAAAGTTACAATCGAAACCATGCAGGACGCGACTGATAGTCTTAAGCAGACCACAAAGACAGATTAGAAATTAGATCAGACGGCGGGTATCAGATATATTGCCATAGAACAAAGGATAGACGATACGAGTGAAGTGCACAGCAAGACACAACAATAACGAGACAACGAACGAGAGAACGAACAACGAACAACGAACAACGAACAACGAACAACAAACAACGAACAGAGAAGAACCGAGCATAGAGATGGTGTTAGAGACTCAACTATATGATATTCTATCCATTTCACCATCTGCTTCGCTAGAAGAAATATCCAAGTCGTACAAGAAGATTGCATTGAAATGCCACCCCGACAAGACCAACCATGACCCGAAATTGACCGAGAAATTCAAACAAGTGACTAGGGCTTATGAAGTGCTAAAGGATAACAATTCAAGAAAAGTTTATGATAAGTATGGTGAAGCTGGTCTAGATGGCAGGATTGATCCTCATCCAACTTCCAGCACAAACCAACCTCAAAAAAGACCTCAACCGGGCAATTTCCAATTCAGAAGTGCCACTGATGTATTTTCCCAAGTGTTTAATGATTTTAATAATGCTTTTGGTAAAGATATGCAACAGCCATTTGGGGCATTTAGCAACCCAGGTTTTAATAGTTCCATGGGGTTTGGTATGGGAGGAATGAACGATATGAACAGCATGAACATGGGAATGAACGATGGAATGTCAATGAATATGAACATGAATATGGGATTTGGTAACTCAAATTCTCAGAATATGAAGAAATCAGTTAGACCTGCTCCAGGTCCAAATTCTAATACCAAGAAGGATAAACTTTATAAAGGACCTGACATTTTCCATACTTGTAAGTTAACTTTAGAAGAATTAGCATATGGTAAGACTATCAAATTACAATTACCAAGAAAAACCAAATGTGAAGTATGTATTGGAAATGGAGGTTTTAATAAAAGTCTGTGTTCTACATGTCAAGGAAGTGGGAGAGTGGTGACAACGCTTTCAAATCAATTTACAAAATTTCAAGAAGTTGGACTGTGTAAAGATTGTTCAGGAACTGGTACAACTGTTTCATCAATTTGTCCAAATTGTGATGATGGTTATTTGGTGGTCAATAAAATCATTCAATTAAATATATTACCAGGAACTCAAGATGGCAATCAAATCGTTTTGAAAGGGGCTGCTGATGAAGGAAGAAACATTATTCCCGGAGATGTAATCATTAAAATAAGACAAAAATCCCATCCTTATTTAACGAGAAGATTTAATGATTTATACACAGAATATGACATCAATTTAAAAACTGCATTATTAGGTGGGTCAATTATTTTGAAAGATTTCTTAAAGCAAGGTAATGATTTAAGAATATTTATTAATGTTCATGGTGATATTAATTTAAACAATAAATTAGATACTCACATTCAACAAGGAGAAATTATAGGTACAATTGATCCAGGGACTCCTAAAATAGTTAAAGGGTTAGGAATGCCAATTAATAATGAAAATAATGATGGGATATTCTATCAAACAGATGAAACATTTAATAAGCAACATATTGATTTATATCAAAGAGGAGATTTGTTTATTAAATTCAACGTTCATCTACCAAGTATTAGCGATTTTAAAGGAGGAATCAATGATTTGAATACTTTGACCAGTATTTTGCCTGATATCGATTCTCCTTCGATCACTGATGAATCCAGACTGGTTGTAGATTCTCATTTGAGTAATATTCCCAACCTTGATACAAATTCACAAAATATGAATTCTCGAAGAGATCAAAGCATTAGTTCATTGGATGATGACACCTCCAATGAAATGTCAGTAGAGCCGGAAAACAAAAGACACAAAGGGACCCAATGAATTTAGATTCGTCCCTATCGACCCCTCCATTTCATTCAATTTCATTCCATTTCAGTCAATCACGTTTCATTTATTCAGTTAGTTTGTTTTTCAGTCATTGGCGTAAGCCTCATAGATACTTAGGTGTGTAGGATATTATGTAGTTTATTGTAATAAAAAGGGACGAAGTCGCGGTCCAAAATCGTTGATAATTAACGCTCTTGAAGGTGGATAAACTGTTTTAAGCAGCACCAATTGGCGGTATAAAACATGGAGCAGACCAAGGTGTTGGATGCATCGATCGTTAAGGATCTCTCCAATCATATTTATGAGAAGAGGAAGGCCACCGCCTTTCAAATTGAAAGTTTAACCAAATCAGCGCTAGCTCGAAACGATAGTCAGACAATCTATAATATTGTTAATGAATTGGGAGAATTGACCAATGGGAGCACCAATTCGGCAAGAATGGGGGCCATTACAGCATTAGGAAGTGTTTCGGTGGCTCTCGGGTCATTTGCTATTGCGTACTTCTTGGATGATATCATCAAACCCATTTTTTCGACGTTTAGAGATACTGATGCAAGAGTTAGGTATTATGCCTGTGAATCGTTGTATAATATAGCAAAGATCGCTAGAGGAGAAATCTTACTTTATTGTAATGAAGTGTTTGATGTATTATGTATCTTGGTGACCGACTCCGAATCTTCTGTTAAAAACGCCGCTGATATACTTGATCGGTTGATCAAAGATATAGTTAGCGCTAAGGCTACTAATTATGTATCGATATTGCAACAACAGAATGATTTGAAACAGAATGGAGAGACCCAGGATATTAAGAGCCATTTGATCGATGAATCGGGTACTGCGTTTCAAGTGAATCAGATCCAAGATACTCAAAAGGCCTTTTCATTACCCAAATTCATTCCAACCTTGTTGGAAAGAATGTATACCACTGATCCGTTTGCTAAGAAGTTTTTGATTAGTTGGTTAGAACTATTTGATGATATTCCTTCCTTGGAATTAATCACCTTTTTGCCTAATTTCTTGGGCCCTTTAATCAATTTTCTAAAGAACAATGCTCCTTCCGACGTAAGAATTGAAACCCAAAATATCTTGAATGTATTTTTAAAAGAAATCAAATCTATTCACAAGGTCAAATATGAAGTCAAGAAACGTCAATTAGTGAACGAAAAGAGGACAAAAGTGTTACAAGAAAAGTTTGACAAAGAAAAGAAAATCGAGAAGAAAGAGCTAAATGAAGAGCCTTTGGAAGAGGATGAAAAATTGGCTGAAGACTTGAAAGAAATTTCTTTACAAGATGAGAGGGAAGAGAATGAAGAAGAATCAATACAAAGTGATGAAAAAGACAATACCCCACCTATAGGACAGCCTAACACGGAAGATAAGCTGACAGAGGCACCCCTTGAACAATCCGAGTTAGAACAAGAGGATCCAACCTCCAACACCGTTCTTGATGGCCAAGAAGAGGAAGAGCAATTCTTGGATGGGCAGAATGTGTTTATTGATTATCAAAAGATTATCGCCATTTTGTTATCATTTCTCAAGAGTGATAAAAGTGAAAAGAATCCTATGGATTTGATTGCTGATAACCATGAAGTTTCTTTGGAAGTTCAATTCATCGTTCTTAGATGGTTGCATGAGATCATTCAATTTTCACCCATTAGTTTTACCAGTTTTTTCCCTGAATGTGTTACCATTACCATGCAAAACATTTCGACCGCTGATAATAATAAAGACTTCGAGTTGAGAAATCAATTCTTGAAGTTCAATTTAAGCTTGCAAACTTTCTTCATCAAGTTGAGTGACACTGCAGCCAAGCAACTTGAAATTGAAAAACAGGACAGAGATATGGAGAAAGAGAAGGAGAAGGAGAAAGAGAAAGATAAGGAAAGGGAAAAGGAAAAAGACAAGGATAAAGAAAAGGAAAATGACAAGATTGAAACCAAAGCTGAACTGAAAGAGCCAGGACAAGAAAAGTTGGTAGATGGTGAAAATATTGAAGATGAAGAAGATATCGACGAAAATTTTGTTTTGGGTTTGAATAAGGAAGTTTACGAAGAGTTTATTGAGTTTCAGTTGATTAAAACGTTACATACGATTATGAGAGAATGTTTGACTAGTAGCAATGAATTGGCCAGAATCACACTGTTAGATTGGTTGATTTTTTTGTATTCTCGTGAACCATCAAGTTTTGTTGATTTTGAAGGAGATAATACGATTGATTTAACAGCCTTATTACAATCAGCCACCGATTCTAGTAATGAAGTAATTCTGAAGGTACTACAATTGTTATCAAAAATTTCCGAGACCAACCAAGATTTCTTTAAGGATTTTATGATCAAGTTGATAAATTTTTTTGAAAGTGAAGTTCAAGATATAAATCTTGGGAGTCCATATCCTAAAAGTGGAGTTCTCGGAGGGAATGGGGCAGGACTGTCTACATTGACCAGGAATAAAGTGGAGTTTATAATTAGGAAATTGTGTGTGACATTAGATTCGGAAAAGATTTTTAAAACCATTTCCGAAGTGTTAACATCATTAGAAGATGCCAATTTTGAGTTTTTAAATATGATTATAGTAACATTGAATAATATTTTGTTGACCACTCCAGAGTTAGCTAAGTTTCGTAAGAAATTAAAGAATTTGGATGGATATAAAGTTGAAGATTGGTTATTATTTTCCACATTATTTCAAAGTTGGAGTCATAATGCCGCCAGTGCATTATCGATTTGTTTATTAACATCGAATTATGATTTGGCATTTCTAATAATCAAAAGCTTAAGTGAACTGGAAGTTACGTTTCAATTGTTGACCCAATTAGATATATTAGTCCAATTGTTAGAGTCACCTATATTTTTAAAGCTAAGATTACAGTTGTTGGAACCCGAAAAAAATCCATATTTGTATAAGACATTATATGGATTATTAATGATATTACCACAATCGTCCACTTATACCACCTTACATAATAGGTTATCATCAGTTTCAGCAGTCAATAATTTGAATTCAAGTTTATTACCAGGAAATGGGCCAGGAACGTTATCAACGCCAGTTTCAACGCCAGGACCAAATCAATCGGCATCCACATCATCAGTCAGTCAACAATTATCGATTAAGAGAAAGAGAGTTTATGAAATGTTGGATAAATTCAATCGAGTGCAAGAGTCCCACGAAGGGTTTGATTTATCACGTAAATTACGAGAATCAGCCACTTCATCATTATACAACGAGGATTTGAACTATCATCGAAACATCAGCAATAGCAAAATGCCAGATTCACACCCTAAAGCTGATAGGCTAATAAGTTATGGGTCTAACCAATCCGATAAGAAGGATTATTTTGCAAACATTGATTCCATGACATCAGATACGAGTGTTTCTACAAAGAGGATAGGAAGTGGACGATTTTTACATAGATTCAACGGTAGCTAGTGCATATATCCGTCCGATTCCTCTCTCGTCTCATCTCTCCCGTCTCATCTCCCAACTCATCTCTCGTCTCATCTCTCCCGTCTCATCTCCCAACTCATCTCTCCCGACTCTCATCACCCATTCGTACTTATTCATACTTCATTCTAAGTCCCAGTCTGTGTCTGTCCAAGTCTGTGTCTGTCCAAGTCTGTGTCTGTCCAAGTCGGTAGTCTGTGTCGGGCGTGTCGAGGCGTGTCGGGCGAGATAGCCGGTGCACCGCTCCGCACCGGTGCACCATTGTCTCCTTTTTACAGGTTTAACATCAACAACTTGAGAAATTACAACTTAATAAATTAACAGATTGTTTTCCTGAAAGTTACATTTTGACTGGTTTGTAGCTTTAGGTGTATTGATAAAATACCTTTGATTTCAGTAGACGCTGACACCTTTGAACGTTAGGGCTGAACACAAACACCCCGACCTTAGCTTGCCTAGAGCCCAAGACCTGACCAAGACCAGCATCTGACCAAAACCTGGCCGCTTTTTGTTGTTATCTGCAATTTGGGGATACCTGAGAGTTTAGTCGTCGGCTAATTTGCAACAAGCTAGTGAAGCCACCGGTTAGTGAAGCATAGTGAACACCAGTGATGAACGGCACAGTGACAAAGTTACCAGGCGATAAGTCGGTCGATTTGGCTCCGTTCGACTTGAAACTGAAAGACTCCAAGTATAAACGATGGAGTCCAAAGATGGATCAGTTTTTGATCAAGTTATTATCGGACGTTGTCCATAGTTATGCAAAGCATGAAGCTCCTTTAATGACCAAAAGAGGTTGGGCGTATGTTTGTAGTGAGTTAAGAGCAGCCAATCCAGAAACGGTGTATTCCACCTACACAAAGTATTCTTGTCAACAACACTTGATCCATGTTATTCACAGCCGTTATAGAATGTGGTATAGACTAATGATGCATCAACACAATACGGACCCCAACGGCTATTCCTATAGATGGAATCCCAACTTTGGGAACTTTCAAATCATTGTCAATAATGAAAATAGAGTCATAACTGATAGTAATATCATCAAATCTATCATGTATTCGAATCAATTACCCTTGCCAGGGTTAACCAGTTTCCATAAAGGTAACATAGTGGTTAATGATTTTTTCCTTTCCAACAACTTTCTGTATTTGAGTGATTATCATAATGAAATACTACCAATGCTTATAAAGTTGGATCCAAAGTACTTAGAAGGATTTGAAAATGTTTATAATGACATTCCTAAATTTGAATTCGATGGGTTTAATCGGGCTTATCAAGTTCCTTTAAATGTCAAAAGACCAAGAAAGCCAACCAGCTCCAAAAAACGGGAATCCCTTGACAACGATGATTCAATTTCAAGTCTTGAGAAGCTGTCCCAATCCCATCCACAACCTCAATCTCAGATTCAACAGTCTCTCCACCACCAACTGCTTCAGCAATTGCCTCAGCATCAACAGCAACAGCAGCAACAGCAAATCCCCCAACGGGTCCGCCAGACTGGTGTTCGTATGGACTCTAATCCATCCGTCGACAATATGTCATTCAATGGAATGTCCATACCCAGTCATCTGCTTCATACTCAACAAGCGATGTCCCAACTACACCAACCTATGTCCCACCAACAACAAATGGGACATCAACAAATGACACATCCTCAAATTCAACAGCAACATATTGGTCATCACCAACAACACCATTTGGGTCACCAGCCACAGCTATCCCATGATACCCAACAAGTTGGAGAAGAACAAGTTGATCCCAGCTTGAAACGGGCAAGAGATTTAGGTATGACCACCCAAGCAGACTTTGAAAATGATCTAGCCAACGCTGCTATGAATTTACATTCTATTCCAATTACTACTGCCAATCCATCGGTCGAAAACTATTCTAAAGATCGGAAATGGTTTAATAAGTTGATTTCATTGCATGAGAATAACCTCATTAGTATATCTGAAGTGTTAACTGTTTGTGAAGGGGTGAGAGATCAAAGAATCCCCCTGGCAATGTTAAATATCTTGGATCCGGGGTACAATAGAGATGATGATCAACAAAGAATGCCCGAATATAAAGACGAAGAAATGGTCAGAAGAGTGAGAGATTACATGTTGCCAATGACTTACATGAGGCAATGATCTCTTCAAGTGTATTAATAGTATCTATTTATGTATTAAACTAAAGAAAGTGAATTGTATTTTATCAGGGTTTATTTAGATGTGTATATTAACAAAGAAATTATGACAGGTTATCTACTTAAGATGCCGAATACTCTGACTTGTCGGGCTTATTATAAGTGGTGATAGTTCTGGTAGACAAGCTATCATCTCTTCTTAGAATCTTTTCACCGTAGGAAGCCTCATTAATGGATTCAAGGTTGTAATGAGGATTAAATAAGTCGGGCTTGGTATAATTGGTTGAAGTTTCGGATCCTACAAGGGAAATCGATCCTTTCAACGATTTGATAGTAGGAGGATGGTTCACTTGTGAATTTGACCCCCTTCCGGAAGATATTTGCAACTCCTCCAAAGAAGATGATGACAATTTGATTGTTTCAAGAATATTCTGGTTCGATATCACAGGGACTTGGATCAACGGGTCGATTTCCTGGGGTTGTTGTAGCTGATACAATTGGTCGCTTTCTGACAAGATGTTCTTATGGACAAACCTCAGTTCGTTAGCAAGGGGGTCTCTCATGTAAGAAGACAATTGGACTGATAAATCGTCTAAATCGTGTAAGATTGATGTGTTTGTAGTAGACTGGGACTTTCTATGGGTTTTTTCGAATTCGGAAGATCCACTGGTTCTGGTGATATTACTGTCTCTTTTGCTGCCAGGGTCTAGATTAGTGTTGCTGTTATTTCTGCTATTACTGTGACCATTGATGGCATTTTCGTCGCTGTTCTTCCTGGTGTTGATAAGAGTACTATTGGACCGAAGGGAATTGTTCTTGCTTAAGCCGAAAGGAGGTGTTCTTGACAACACGCCAGAATCACTCGACGACGAAAACGTCTCTATTGATCTGTTCATTGGCTTCAATTCATAGTTGAACTGGGGCTTGGTGGCATTTTCCAACACATTCAACTCTTCGTCTCGTTTACTATAGTAAGATTTGTTGAAATCATTGACAAAATCGTCTTTAAACCCACTTTCTTGTCTGTTAGAAGGACTGAACGGAGAATTGGTTGGGAATGATGATTCTAACGGTGTCTTTGGTGTCACGTGCTTGACGAGATTCAACAAGTCGTTTGTAGAAGCCGTTCGTCTCAGTTTATTATTTTCACTCTTCAAGTGTCGGGAGCTTAGGTCATCATCCGACTTCTTGAAGAAATCGGGCTTGATTTCAAAGTCACTGCCAAACATATCGGATTTGTAGCTGATTTGTGGTGATGGCAATAATCCAGAAAACAACGAAGCGTTTTGTTGCATCAAATCATCGGTGTTGATACTATCATCATCATCCATCGAGGAATCGGAATCTGTGTGAACCAATTTGGGTACATGGCTGTTTCGGATATCTTCATTATCTCCACTTGAACCATCGGTTTCGTTATCGTCGTCGTCGTCGTCGCCACTGCTGGAACTTGGGGGCTTCCGTCTTTGTGGTTTGGTCATTCTCTTTCCCTTGTATCCATTTTGCTTCAATCTGTAGCCAAGTTTTGCAGCCAAAGTTCTTCTGAGCAAGATCTCGAATAATAAAGTCTTATTGAAATGGTCGATATCAATTGGAGTCAACAAATCACTATCCAACTCATCCGGAAAGAAATCGGTGAACTTTGGTGGGATCTTCAAGTTTGTTGAAAAGGCTTTGGTCCTATATCTGCTGTAAACAGAGTCGAGTAGATTGAATTCCTTACGGAAAGTCAAGTTTGAGTCTCTTTTATTGGTATTATTGAACGGAGCCAAGCCGTTCTTGGTGAAAGTCGACTTGAAGGGACTTGATATGTTCATACTTGTAGCATCAGGAGAAATTATGGTGAAACTGTTGTTGTCAGTTACATGAAAATGCCTTGAAGTGTTATTTAGCATTGGTTTCCTTAGAAATAAGTTGCCAAAGTCGAATAATTTCATTTGTGACGGTAATAGTTCTTTCATGATCTTATTGGCATTACAGCTAGCTAAGAAATCTTCAAGTTCTTGTTGGGTCTGAAAATTGGCTCTTTTCTCTCTGAATTCTTTCAATAGTCTATAAGCGGAGTTCTTCTTTAACGAAGTCTTTCGTTTAACAGGGAATAAAAACCGAATCTTTTGTTTAAATCCAGGGGGATTCGACTTGTTTTTGTATTTATAGTCAGACCCATAGATTGAATTACTATCATAAGTTGGACTTTCCACATCGAGTGATTTTTTATTGATCATTTTGTTCCTCTTCATTATATTATAACGGTTTCTGATTGAAGCATCTTTCGAGATTATACTGCTTGAGCGATTCAAGGCTCCTTGGTCGATTAAAGTGATTATTGGAGGCACATCTGACACCACTCGTTTACTGTTGGGAGATATTGAATAATAAGGTTTACTCGTTGGGTTATTTCTGGGGGTTTGGGGGGTGGCTTCCAATGAATTTGAAGAATTCTTCTTACCATTATATATAACATCAAACGGATTTGAAACCACTCTTTTATGGGTGAATATTGGTCTTTGGTCGGAATTGCTGGTCTCTAGCAAGTCCAAGTTCGACTTGGAATGCAATAGTAGGTCATTGCTTCTCAGAGGAGCCAATGAATGGGATGAGTATGACAAGTTCAATGCAGCCGTTTCAAATGATCCCAGGGAGTTATTAAGCACTTGCATCACTTCTGGTATGATCTCACTGGTATCCTCACTGGTATCTGGCCCCACTGGTATGATCTCACTGGTATCTGGTCTCACTGGTATGAAAGTTATAGGGAACCACTAAGTGTTCTGATGGAAGGGTACTAAGGGAGCTCTAATGGAAGTGTGGGAACTCTGATGGAAGTGTGGGAAGTTTTGAAATAAAAGGAATCCCTAGATATCACTAACTTTTTGTGAATCTCGTCTAACCTTATCCAGAACGTAGCTCATTGACAACGAAACCCAATTTCAATGCCCTGTCTCACCTTAACAATAGATTTCCCCTACGTTTCTTAGGAATTCCTATGAAAATCCTGCAAAATACCTATAAAATACTTGTAATCCCATAAGATGGCTGGTTGCAACCATTTAATCTACAGTGCATGGCTGGTTTGCAGCCGCTTTGAACCGCCGGTACACCCACATGAAGGGAGAAAATCCATTGACACCGGTGCACCGCCTCATTCTCAGCGTCTGGCCAAAATACCTTTGTTACCGGGCGCACCCTGGCTATCCGTACCACCCCCTTATCCGCTGCTCACGCTCCCTCGGGGACAAACCCGCTTAATCAGGCCAGTTGACGAAATTTTGGATTTTTGTTTACAAAAGCTCTCAGAAAAAGTTTTCCTTCTACCAACAACTTAATTAATCATGGATAAATTAAAAGAAGTATGTATATGGAAGGGCCAAGCCCGTGGGAGTAGAGCTGTTGAGACAAGACGCAATGGAGGGATGTGCAATGGAATGCGTGGAGCAATGGAAGGTCAATGCACTTGCAATACGGTGTAAGCGATTGAATCCAAGCGAGGCGCTCATTCAGGGAGACAGATCGTGACACGGTTGTTGGGTCACATATTTCGCCCCCGTAGTGACCAATTGGCCCATTGGCCCATTGGCCTATTGGTTTTGGTGGTTGGCGTTGTAGAGTGCGCTGAGCACTAGGCACTGGGCACTAGTACCATGAATAGGAACCCCTTGGCCTGTCGCCTCGATACCATAGTTCTGGCTCTTATTGAAGCTTTGATACTAACCCACTTGTAGAAAATCAACAATTTGAAATTAGATGCTGAAAAATGGCAAGAAAAATCTGATGATTTGGGAGATAAAGTTAAAGAATTAGAACAAGAAGCTTTAGATAAAGATCATCAAATTCAAGCTTTAACCAGAAAAAATCAAGTTTTGGAAGAGGAAGTTGAAAAATTAGAAGGAGAATTAGATGGGGTTAAACAAACTGCTGATGAATCCACTAATTTGAAATCTTCAAATGATAACTATAATAAGAAAAATCAACAATTGGAAGATGAATTAGAAGAAGCTGATAAGAACTTGAAAATAACCACCGAAAAATTAAGAGAAACTGATATAAAGGCTGAACAATTGGAAAGAAAAGTTGCTTCTTTGGAGTCTGAAAAGGAAGAAATGGAGAAGAAGTTTGAAGAATTGACTGAGAAATACAATGCTTCAAAGGCTGAATTGGAAGAAATTAGTCAACAGTTAGAAGCTATGTAAGAGTTTCATAATACCTATAATCTTTTGATAGTTTTCAGCCTCTGCCCGCCTAACGCTCTGCCTCTGCCTCTGCCTCTTCCTTCGTAGGTGAGAAAATTTTATTTCACCATTGTAGACCACTTGATCCTTTTATTTTACAAATCTGTTAGTATCAGCAGTGGTTGTTTGAAGATCAAAGCTTATCGAGGTTTGTGCTTACTTCCGACTTGGGCTATTTCCAATTTGGCTTGATTTAAATAGAAATCTGGACCCAAATACGTTCAAGGAGGTGGAAAAAGAAGGAAACGGTGGAAAAGCGTGTGGAAAATAGGATCCGTAATGGCTATTCTAGATTCATTACGAAGAAGACTAAGTAATAGATTAGAAAGTCACCAAATAGAAGAAGATTATAGCCCAAGGAACTCAAGAGTTCAAAGTGGTAATAATTCCATAATATTTAACGAAATAAATTACGATGGTACTAGTAACGGCAATACATTAGAATTTGATCCTTCGGAAGCCGTACCATCTTATGAAGTCTCCCAATTAATTCATGAACAACAAGTTTTACAACCTACAGCTAATTCTGCAGTAATACGACGTCAAATATCTTCTAATCAAGTGAACAATTTAGGTTCAGACCCAATTACTTCTATAAGTAATTCAACAAATATCTCAAGGCAAAGTTCAATAGTTGCAGGTTCAACTACTGAATCTTCAAGTCAGTCAAATGGTAATGGGAACAGCAACAACAAAAAGAGTAATAAATCATTGAAAAACATCGGGTTGAAGTTTTTGAATGCTAGGCAACATTTTGCTTTAGCTTGTTGTAGAGACCTATCATTGATACCAGCTACTTTGGGGTTGATTCAGTCTTGGAAGAGAGTATTTTTTGATGCCAATATAATGAATGCTAATTCGTTGACTAGTGCTAAGTTGCCTGAACATTTTTTGACTGGAGTTTGGTGTATTGTAGCTGGCTATTTATCATATTCAGTCTTGGATGGCTTGATGATCCGATGGATTGTCACTTATCTGACTTCCGCTGCCATTTTAAGAATGCTATCGATGTCAACCATTATAGTCGCCATCGAACAATATTTGGTGGCTACTTTATCAGCTAATGGCTACAAATATGGATTACATATTTGGATTTTAATTAGTTGTTGTTTAACCCTAGTTTATATTGTTCAAAACTTTGTTACTTCAAATTTAGATTTGAAAGGAAAGAGAAGAGCTAGATTTTTCGACTTTTATAACATCGTTGTGTTTGCGGTGGTGCCCGTTGGTTTGGCAAGCTTTATTACTATGATTGGCCTTTTGAGGTCGCTTCTAATTGTAAGATTAGACATTGAAAATGCTTCAAATCCTTGATCCAACCAACTTCCTTAGCAGGTCCAACGCTACATTCCTTAATTTTCTTATAGCACACATTTGACTTGTATTCGTATTCTTTCTACCCTTCTATGTGTTC
Source organism: Yamadazyma kitorensis (assembly GCA_030572015.1). Lineage (NCBI taxonomy): Eukaryota > Fungi > Ascomycota > Pichiomycetes > Serinales > Debaryomycetaceae > Yamadazyma > Yamadazyma kitorensis. Next base: position 525,526 of record JAJLZC010000001.1, on the reverse strand, counting down.
CTCCTACACTTCATCCTTCTATGCGTTCCTTCTACACTTCATCGTTCTATGTGTTTCCTACCGTACAGCTTGTTCTAGCCCCGTCACACCGCGCTATCGTGGTGGCTCCCGCCGCGTCGCACCACCTCCCACCAATGAGTGCGATCTCAGTGAAAAAAATCTGAAAACTTTTCATCAGTAATGGGAGTTCATATCTTTGGTAAATCCATTAAGCATAATGCTTTGGTGTCAGTATGTTGGAATAATTATGATAGCGAAAGGACCATTGAACTATTTGATGGCTTGGAAACTTTCTTGAAATACTAACAATTTCCCCTGTTAGATAGGGCTAGCTAAAAGTATATTTGGAGTTGGGCCAGAAACTGCCCAAAGAATTTGTGCAAAGGTAGGAATCTACCCCCAAATGAGAATGAATCAGTTGACAGAACCACAAATCTTGGCTATCAATAAAGAATTGAATGACTTGACTATTGAAGGGCATTTGAAACAAAAAATTAATGACAATATCAAATTAAAGAGAGCTATTGGTTCTTATGAAGGTATGAGGCACGCTGCTGGATTACCAGTTCGTGGTCAAAGAACTAGAAATAATGCTTCCACTGCTAATAGATTGAATAAACTAGAAAGACACATATAACTTGTATATAAATGTATTAAATATAGACCTATTTACATTGGTGAGCCAAGTCTCCCTACAGCTCTTCCCCTACGGTCTCGTTATTCGTGTTCACGGCTTCTGCTCTGGTTTTTTCTTCAACCAACCGCTTCATTCTTTCCTTGGCTTCAGGTGTGTAATCTAGTGTCCTTGTTTCAAGATGCTTCATGCTTAGTCCTATTTTGTCCTTCTTTCTTCTTTCAATTTCCTCAGCAGAGTGTGGTTCAAACTTGATGAATTCGAAATCTTTCCCCGAGTCATAAACTACATACGCTCCTAAGAAGCATGCTACTGTTGCCACGATGATTCTCCCTATCAAAGGGGGTTGAGGTGGTAATGACATCGTTCTACCACTAATACTCTTGCAACGGTTTGGTTGGAGTTTTGATCGCACCGTGAAAATTCGTGAAATTTGCAGAGTATACAAGAACAACATATATTATATACAAATTGAAGGTTAGAACACGTAAAGGTGAGGAACAAAGAGGAAACACAGCGAGACAGGTCAGAAACGTTCTTCCGGGGTTAGCCCCCCACTTTTCATGATTCGATAGCCCCAAAAACCAATGATATTCAACACCCCAACTCTCCAACCATTGAATAAACCAAGATGAATGAACTTATTCATCAAGGTTTTGATTTTCGAATTATTTTCTTCGTCACTTTGGTAGCCGTTGTTGACTTCTACGATCAAATCTCGGTCGGGATTGTCTATTGTGACCACTCTCTTCGCATCTTCGACTTTGGATTTGGGCTTTAGTAAGAACTTGACTTGTTCTTTTCTTAACAAGTTTTCCACTGGCAACTTGATAAAGAATTCCATAATCAGGAGCAATAAGTTGAAAATGGTATACAATTTGGGCGACAGGTATGAATCGATATTGAACCTAATGAACAAAAGGTAGGGGGCCGATTTACGGAATATACTAGTTGAAAATTGATGTAATACTGTCAAGAAAGAAATTGTTAACGGTGGCCTTATGAGCAATGCGATAGGATAGTTCCGCAACGACTCTCTTATTGATCTCGTAGGATGGGGGGAATCATCAGTGGATTGGGAAAGTTGGGATCCACTCATTTGGGAGTTGGACATTTGGGATGTAGCCAAGTCTTCAGTTTCATCATCTAGAATATAAGGCCTATTGAATTGAGTTATCATCAATTTGACTTTGATTAGGTCCAAAGGCATAAGTATTATACCAGTTAAAACACAAGCCAGAACCGATAAACATAAAGATTTCAAAGGTTCAGTCAGATGAGTCAAATCCAAGAAAAATGGATCAGGAATCCCTAAAAATGGAGACAAAAACCCAGTGATCCAAGCTTCTATTGTGTGGGACAAAGTTTGATGGATAAATTGAGCATTCAAACCTCTGAATAATGCATTGGGACCATCTTTGGTGACTATTGCAGACATTATATCTATAGTATGCTTGGAGATTGGATGAATCTTTTGCTTTCTTTTGATTGACTTTTTCAGTTTTGAAGGTGATTTGAAAGTTGAAGATCCCAATTTCTTTGGAGACGAAGACGAAATCGTAGGAGTTAAACCTTCATGGTTTGAATTCAGATTATGAATCTCTGATGAGGATTGGAAATAATTGACTTCATAATCGGAATCTGAATCAGAGATATGATCTTGCGATGACAACAATCCGGACTCATTTAACAATCTTGAATGGGATTGTTTCTTCTGTTTTTGAAATTCAAAGATCCCAACTTGCAATACCAATCTTGTTATTTCTAAAGGTTGCAATAGCAATACTTTACAGTAATTTTTGAAAAAATTCCAAAACAAATTCTTCAACAACTCAGACAAGTTACTCCAATCAAAGTATTCCAGGAACTCCAAATCATAGAAGTAGTTTTTTTCTAATCCTTTAGTAATATCATCACTTGACATTCCTCGAATGCCAATATTGGCGCCAGGATTATATTGGCCCGTTCTGGTGCTATTGATGATGGGATGGATCGAGCTTGTCAAGGGGATCCCTGTTTTGGGGTTCACGAGCCCCACCCCGGGCTTGTACACCACCAGGTACCCTGCGTTGAACCTATCGGCATCATAATAAGGTCTTAAATCAGAGTTTGCCATACTGATGATTGTTTATTATTTCTCAGAGTCGCAATAAAGAGGATGGGCCCACTGGGCCAGGCGTACCGGGCGAGCCACAAGCGCACCGGCCCCAGGGACGGGCGAACGCCAGCTTAGTACGGGGCCAAGCGAGCTGGACGGTGTATATTCCACTATTCTTTTCTGTTGTGCTGTTGTTCTTCTGTTCTTCTGTCTGTCGTCTCTGTTTATGATCTGTCATCTCTGATCTATCGTCTCTGTCTATCGTCTCTGTCTATCGTCTCTGTCTATCGTCTCTGTCTATCGTCTCTGTCTATCGTCTCTGTCTATCGTCTCTGTCTATCGTCTCTGTCTATCGTCTCTGATCTGCTCTGCTCTGCTCTGCCTAGTGACCGGAGCCCTGGCGTGACCGTTCTATCAAGAACTCCCCCAACCATTTCAACGGATCTTCAGGTTTGGCGGCCCCAACCTCTCGCAAACCATCGAGCAAATGAGACGTCAAGTTCTTGTTCAAGTACTGCCTTATCGAAGAGCCACCCACCACCTCATGTATCGGCTCATGGGATTCTGGTCTGCCATTGGGCTCTTCCGAAAGCTTTTGTCGTTTGGGATTGGGGGTCGATGAAGTAGACTTCTGGCGGTGGGCCCCTGTTGTGCTGGCGGTTGTGCTGGCGGTTGTGCTGGCGGCTGTCCCACTGGGAGTTTGCTCCTTCTCTGACTTGACAATCGGGTCTTGGGACAGGACAATTGGGTCTTCTGACTTGACAATTGGGTCTTGCGGTGGCTCTGCACTGGAAGCATCCTCCACCTCTGGCTTGACTACGACTTCTTCCATACTAAACCGTTCAAATAACACTGAAAGAAAATGTTTGCGAACACAAATTGTTTTCTTTCCTGACGGTTGTAGGTGATTATTGGACGTAGAAGGGAAGATGAGCGACCCATTCAACGAAGTGGAGGAAGATGCATGGCTGCAGATACGGGGGCTAGACAATTTTATTGGCAAAACAGAAATCATCACTGAAGATTCTATCTTGGACTTTAACAATGACTATCAGGAGTTGGAAGAGACTATTAATGATTTAAATGAAGCATTGAAGATTTCAGAAGCTAATCCAGACCAATTTGACATTACCGCCAATGATATAGAGAAGAGACACGAGATATTAGACAAGTTAGAAAAGAAAAAGACCCTGATTAAGACCATATGGGAAGACAAAGTATCAGATCCTAAAAGGAAACGACAAGTGACTAGTATGTCGAATAGAATCAGTCAAGACGGGGGGAATCCATTTACTGATAGTAATCGAGTCGAAAACGAATTCCAGCAGTACCAGCAGCAAGAGATCATCAAGGATCAAGACGTCCAGTTGGATTCGATCCATCAAACTATGCATAACCTAAATCAACAGGCGATGATTATGGGGTCGGAGTTGGAAGATCAAGGGATGATGTTGGATGATTTGGACCAAGATTTAGATAGGGTTGATAATCGTTTACAAAGGGGACTTAAGCAAGTCAATTGGATAATTGAAAAAAATAGAGAACGAGGCAGCGATTGGTGTATAGGTATTTTAGTGGTGGCATTGGTTATACTTTTAGTATTGATCATAGCCGTGTGACGAATGTATACTCACCGTAGGCTTCATCCCGTAGACTGCAGACCGTAGACTTCAGACCATCGCAGACTATCGCAGACTACCAGCCTCAGGCTATCATCGTAGACTATCAGACAGCTACATGTATCAGACAGCTACATGTATCAGACAGCTACATGTATCAGCCAGGGAATAGCCTAAACTTGTATCAGCCTGAACCTGCGTCCGCCTAGTGAGAGTGAAGAGCCAGGCCCTAGTGTGATGGGAGCCCTAGTGCCGAGCCAGTGCCACCAGAGCCAGAGCCCTTACCAGTGCATCAGTCATAAATATCGGTCTAGCGTTGTTAGTATAAATCTAAATAGTAAAACTATACTGGATTATAATCAGACGAAAGATGGTGTAAGGTAGCTTGGTGATTTCCACATCGACAAAATGTCTCGAGCCAAATGCCTGCTTGTCATCATCATAATCAGCGTTCGTTTAGGATCCTAGAAAACATACCATTTGTTTCTAAAGTTATAAGATATTAAAGAAAATTTTTCAGTACTTGGGAATTCCATCGCTCTTTATACTTCTAAATGGCAGTTACCCGCAACCATCTTTGTAAACGCGAGAACTTTGAGAAAGTTCTGAGGTATCGAACCTGGCGGCTAACGGTAATTGGCGCTATAAACAGGGGATGTCGAACGAGAACAAGTATAAGTACAGGGTTGAGATCCAGCAGATGATGTTTGTGCTGGGAGAATCGAACGAGCAGCCGGTGGAGACCACGTCGATAATTGAGGATATCGTACGAGGACAAGTGATGGATATTTTGATTGAAGCTACTAGAGCCGCTACGTTGAGAGGAACCAGATCGATAATACCGGAAGATGTTATCTTCTTAATAAGGCACGATCGAGCCAAGGTCAACAGGTTGAGAACTTACCTTTCATGGAAGGATGTTCGTAAGAATGCCAAAGATCAAGAAAGTGGGGGTCCCGAATCGTTAATGGAAACTGAAGCGGGAGGTGGGGCGTCAGCGGCCACACAAGCTACTGATTCAGCCAAGATGTTATCTAAATACAAGAAATCTAAGATAAGATTGCCTTGGGAGCTCCAATTTATGTTTTCAGAACAGCATCTCGAGACCAGCGAAGAAGCCGAACAAGTGGACGATGATGAAAAGGCTGCCACCTTGGCTTCGTTGAAAAGATTGAAGATGGCTGACGATAGAACAAGGAATATGACTAAGGAAGAGTACGTTCATTGGTCCGAGTGTCGTCAAGCTTCTTTTACGTTTAGAAAAGCCAAACGATTTAGAGAATGGGCTCAGATTTCCCAACTATGTGACTCCCGTCCTCATGACGATGTGATTGATATATTAGGGTTTCTTACTTTCGAAATGGTTTGTTCATTGACTGAAGAAGCAATGGAAGTCAAGAAGTTGGAAGAAAGAATCTTTCAAAAACTGAATAAAAACAACCCAAAAGTTAATGATTCTATTAGGAAGAGAAAGTATCTCTTTGATAGACCAAGCAATTTGGCAAGACCTATTCTTCCTTACCATATAGAAGAGGCATGGAGAAGGCTACAAGCGTTGGACTTCAAGCATAAGTCTGTGAGGGCATTTGGCGGTGGTAGAATCAAAACAAAGGCTCAGTTGATCTAACCTTTATATTTAAGTATGCTATAATGCTAATGATTCTGGAATCTGGCTGGGAAGGTTGTGAGTGGTAAGTTCGACTTATCCTGAAACTCCCTCCACCGAATAAATGCCTTAACGTTGACGTTGGGGTTCCTATTCTCCTGGACCACTCGATCAAGGGATACTTGGAGTCCATTCCAATACCTTACAAACGGTGCAAACTGAGTCAAATACGGCGTGGGTGATAAATATAATGCAACTGACCCATCTGGAGTCCCCACACGATCCGGATTCCAATAGTCATACCGGTCATTATCCACATTGGATCTTGTCATACGGGGTCCTTCTCTGTTATATTGAAGTCCTTGTAAGATAGCAGGCATGGGTTTGGACCTGGATGCCGTAAACTCATTGATCCATTGTCTGAGATTATTGAACGTAAAATACTGTTCATTGTCGGTGTCCAGGGTCTTATACAGCTTCAGTGCTTCATTATACATATGGTCGGCAATATACGATTCGTGGGGCAATAACGGCTGTTTCAATTTGGTTGTTTCATCCAAGTAATAAATATCAATGAATTCATTCTTTAGCTCTACGTGATTGATTTGGGATGCAGTGTTGGTTTCAATATTATCAGCAATTGAGTACATGTCCAATGACTTAGCAAGCGTTTCCAATGATTCATCTGTATCCAACTGTTCTTTAGTACCAACATCCAATCTGGTGATGGCTCCTGTTGTGGCCCCTTGGCAAATATACTGACATGCAAGTAAGAGCCTCCTAATATCAAAAGTGTTGACTCGACAGTCATCAATGATGGCGTCCATCAAATCATCGCTGAGATCATACCGTTGACTAAAACAACATCCCCATAAATAGTCCTTATACACATTTCTATCTTTGGGCCGTCCAAGCTCGTAGTCCAAGATCGAGCCTTCCTCTTCGGCATGTTCATAAATACTTCTGGGAACAACCGATTTATCAGTACATGTTATGACTATTGGCCTTCTAGATATCTCCAATATCTCTTGAACAACCGTCCAGAACGTTCTATCTTGCTCAAAGAGGATATCACAGTCTTCTAGAAGGATGATTCCCTTTTGAAATTCTCCTTCTTGGTCTTGCTTATGGATCAAATGAGTAGTACTGAGCTCCTTCAAGGTCCCTAAAAGATCTCTTCTTGACCTTTGCTGGCCAGCATTAATCTCGTACACGTACCCATTGATTTCCTTCATTGCAGCATAAATCGAAGCTGACTTCCCACACCCTGTTTTCCCATGTACGATAAGAATCGGCATGAAGATTTCGACGTCTGTTTCTTCGCCAGAATCGCCAAATTCTTCCACTATAAAGTCCTTGAATTCGTCTCTCTTTTTGACTTTTGACTTCTTGATCTTCCTTGGGCCCTTGAATGGCTGATTCTTTAGTCTAGAAAAAGAATTCACCATCCAAGTCTTGAGTCTGTGCTTATTATCATCCAGCAATAATAGGGCCCCAACGGTTTTGGGTGCAAAAAGACTGGGCCACAACGTCAGCAGATTCATTGGATCATCTGAGGTCAAAAGGGTGAATAAATGGGAAAATAACGGGTTTGTGATGTCACATTGGCTCATGAGCTTGTCGTACATGTTATCATCAGTCATGGCATAGGTGCTGCGTTGGAGTTTGAGTTCATGTTGTTCGTCAGAAATACAATATCTATAGGGTTCCGAGTGTTGATAATTGTATCTTTTCAGCTTTGGTTTAAGGCCCGTAAGTCTCTGAGGTCTATAGACATCATCATCATCATCGTGTATATGAAACTGGTCTGCCTTTAGTATTGGCGGTTCCAATTCGGATAACTTTTGTAAAGGAGTTAGTTTGACGGTGTCAGAAGCAGCTCGTTTCATCATCACTTCGAATATAGACTTGGTATCCTTTCTTTCCATGTTCAACTTCTCTTGAATCATTGTAGCGTTCTCCATTCCAATCTTGAGCGATACCGAGTGGCTTTTGGACTTTGTAAAGGTAGTATTACTACTGCTATATAGAGGGTTTTCAAATCTCTTATAGAACTTCAAGGCAGCTTTGTCGACCTTTAAAGTCACCATAAACCTTTTGTTTGATCTTAGAAGGTCCTTAGCTGAGGTTCTTTTGAGGTTTTTATACATCTTGGCTTCTATATCGTCAGCTTCAATGATGGAAGGGCCAGTATCTAAAGACTCCTGTTTGTCGGGCTTTGAAAACAAGATATCCTTAATATTCACCTTCTTATCAGGGATTGTCTGGAAATCAGACGAAAATGAATCGCCAGGAGGTATTTCTTCAATATCAGGCTCTGATACTAAGTTTATAACGTCAGGACCCCTCAAAAAGTCTTTGACGTTGATGGACTTGTGGGCATTGAACTTCTTTTCAAGTACCTCTGACGTTGAAGAGACCTTTGAAGACGTAAGCTCTGAGGAATGGACCTTAGCGATAGCCGCCAGCTCTGGAGAGACCTTTGCAGACGCCAGGGCCTTTGATGTCAAGTTTTTAGCAGGCCTCTTGTTCCCGCTGAGCAAAGATGCCAAGCTGGGTGCCTCGTGTGTCTGAAATATGCTAGGAATAACATCGTTGTCTTTATTCTGCCGTATGCTGGCATCTTCTGCTATTTCAAATGGGGCTACCTCATAATCAGTACTGTCGTCTGTTTTGGGCAGGCCATGCGGCAGCTCCACCGCAGACAGCGACTCAGGAAGCTGGGACTCAGGCAGCTCCACCATCTGGAACTCAGAGCCCGCCACAGACCTATGGAGGAGGCTATCTAGCGTGCTTCGTTGCATCTCTGTTGTGAAAGGTGAAAGCTTGAGATTACAGGACGCGATTTGAGATTCGCATCACAAGAAGAGTGATATCGTGGTAGTTAGCGTAGTTTGGCATGGGGTTTCTGTTTAGCTTGAAGGCCAAGGGCCCACAGAGTTCGCCCACGAAGAAGAAGGTTGCAATATCGCTTGGGCCCAAAAACCAGGCCCCTTTTTGGCCTGGTGCCGGTGGTGTGTTGAATCTGGACTCCGACTCAGATGAGGATAAGAAGATGACCATTGAGTCTTTCGACGGGTTCACAGAGGAGCAGGCCCAGGAAATAGTGATACGGCCCACCAAGCTTGTTAAGACCATACCCAGCATGCACGCCAAGGACCACCCCAACCACCCCGAGAGCCAGGGCCAGGGCCACCCCAAGGACCGCCCCGAGGACCAAGCCCATGGAGGGGATGAGGATGAGGATGCCGACGACGAAACGAAAGCTAGAAACTCGTTAATAAGCGGCGAAACATCTGGAAGAGAAATCAAAATCGCTCACACAGACATGGATCCGGACGAAGACGATGTCGATGCTTACAGACAAGTGCCAGTCGAAGAGTTTGGCGCAGCGTTACTCAGAGGTATGGGGTGGAAGCAAAAGAAAGTGAAGAAACCACCAACCAACATCGAGAAGAGGAAACAAGGAATGTTGCTAGGCATAGGAGCCAAGGCTGTTGCCGACAATGAAGCAGCACAAGAGCTCCTGAGCTCCAAAGCCAAATTCAGGATCCCTGTTGTCAAAAAGAATATAAGAACAGGCAAGATCCTTGATAATGAATAGTGTTCATTTACTACGTAATAATATCACGTTCCATATTTACAAGCTCGTTCGTGTTTTTTCATGTCTGTTTTGTCTCTGGTGGGTTTCTGTGTTATACTATCACACCCAATCCCAACAACAATAGTTGACTGGCAAGAGAATGGGACCATAATGAATTCTTTTCATTAATGATTCGCTTCTCATCCAACTTAATCATCTTCAAAAACTCATCATAAATATCACTAACTATAACATCAAAGATTCTAGTTTGAGTTAGATTTTCAAGATGATATAAATCTGACAATTTTTCAATTACTACCGTCTTAACAAGTATAGGAGGCTTGTTATCAGTATCAAGCTTATTAATATAAGCAATAAGGGATCTTAAATCGTGTAACGTCAAGAAAGGCACATTACCTGAGAAAGCCATTGGTAATTCTTTTGGTAATGAAGCTTTCAAGTTGTAGAATTTAACGGTAGCATTAACAATGACATATTCCTGTAAAGAATCAACATTATTTTGGCTCCTGCTAGTCTCGTTGGTTTCATCGTTCATGTTGAATGTTTCATAAAGAGCTTGTAATGCACCTTTCATCAATTTCGTATCATCTTCATTATTATTGTCATCGTAATTATCATTAGAGTTGTTGGTAATTTTACCAACATCATTAAGAATACCACCAATCATTTCTGATATTCTTTTATATTTGTATTCAAAGTTGAAGATAGAATCTTGTTCGAATTCATTGTTGGGGAACCTTATATCAGCAGTGATTTCAGCTTTACCACTTAAAATCCAATTGAATCTCAGCTTCAGATTCAATTGAGCTAAATGTCCCATATCAATTCCGTCTAATTTAAACCTAATAGTCCCGTCATCAGGGGATGTATTGTAATCTTGTTTCTTATGAATGGTAAACATAGAATCATTGATTGAGCCTGTGACATTCTTAGCATTAAAAAAATCAATCAATAGTGTTTTACCTGTTAGTTTAGGTAATTCACAATTGAAAATTGTAACTTTCAACGGAGCCACATTATTTGTATTAGATTGGGAATCAAACACTTCAATATAAGAATCATGGATCTTGACCAGATTAAGTTCATAGTTTGGTTCGATTCTTGAATGTTTATGTTGTTCCATAATCACATCGGCTTGATCGCTCATATCATACTGGAAGTGAATGCTATCATGGTATCTTCTGAAAACCACTGGGGAAGCTTCAGCAGTTAACATTTCAGGTGGATCAGACTTATATACTTTCCCATGTAATCCGAAGATTTCCATATCATTGATCAAACCATTGCCATCATACCATTTACTAAATGACAAGGATAAATTCAAAGACTGTACATCACAATCGAAACTAACATCGTTATCATTGTCTTCGTTCTTAATAGATACGATATTCAAGTTCTTGAATATCATTTTACCATCTTTGAACTCAGGCAACACATTTCCTCTATAAAAGTTGATCTTTATCCCCAAACCAAACGATAATATCGAGCTGGTGATATACCCTACGATACCATCATCTTTGATTCTTCTCTCTCCATCGCCGTCGCCGTCGCCATCGCCACCGGTGTCATCGGTGCTGTCGTGCTTGAAATATGCCACCACCGTATCAAAGGTATGCAAGGAATAAAGGGTCACCAATGCAAAGGTGGTAGTTCCAAGGATGATCCACAACACATTGCCCATGACCAACCAGGAAAAGAATGCCGACACATCATCGATTGAAAACGGTTTGTTGTTCCTTTTTAAGGGCCATTTGATATGGATCAATAGCCTCGATAGCGGTCCAGTAGCTTGGGCTAGCAACTTGTTCTTTGTAACCTTGAATTTCTCCCTTGGCGATTGCTTGTTGAAAAGCATTTGCTGGGTATGAAACTGCCTATATGAAATCCACTGAACACCCCTGGCCCCTTGAGTCGGTCTACCAACCACCATGCTTAGCGCCCTAACATCGGACCCATTAACCGCCCTTTGCTTCTGACCTGGGGGTATTAAGCGGGTGAGAAGCCTACAAGGACCACTAAGTCGTTGAATTTTCAAGTTCGTTGCAAACATCCTCGCGCCTTGATCCAGTTATATATGTCGATACTCGCCAACCTAAACACCTTCAAGACCTATAACTTTCAGACCTATAACAGACGTATAACCTTGACTGTAGCACAAAATCAGTGAAATTTTTTATTGGTACAAACGCAATGTCGTTTGCTGAGCTGCAAGACGACATTACGATGGACATTGGCGGCCATTGGCCATAGAGAGGCCAATGAGTGATAGAGTGACTTTACTATGTACATTGACTATTTGGCCAGGGATCTATGAGTACCATTGGTGGCTACTGGTGCTGAGTACTGGTGCTGAGTGCTGATGCTGAGTGCTGAGTGCTGAGCTACTTGAAGTCAGACCCGATGATCTCCATTGCCTTGGAATCTCCCTTAGCAAGGTCCTGGTTGTCTAAGGCATCAGCAAGGCATATCCAGGGGTCTCTGGTTCCTCCCCATTTCAAAATAGACTCTTTGTACTTTTCCCCAGCTTCTCTGGACCATGGATCCTTATTAAACAACCCTTTATATACTTTATCTGCAATGGCTCTATCTAACAAATATGAATAATACACAGTGCCATAAGAAAATAAATGAAGGAACTTCCCATGCCAAGTGGACCATTCATCAGCAAAAATCTTCAACTTGGACTCCAAGTTATGATATATCGGTGTGGTATCAAAATTATCGAAATTATCTGATATGATACTGATAGTCTCTGTGCTGTGTAACACTTGATCCAAAAGAGCCATCTTGGATTGCATGAAAATTTCACTTTCGTATAACAAGACTCGTTGTTTTTGATGGAACATTAACAACTCTTCTGTCAATGGTTCTCCGGTCTTATAATTAGTTGCAATCTTACATAAGACCCTAGGATCCTTAGCAAAGGATTCCATTAATACCGAGGGCAATTCAACAAAATCGGTTACAGCTCTGGTTCCCGATAAGTTTTGAAGATCGGTCTTCCCAATCATCGAATGCATAGCATGCCCCATTTCATGGAAAATGGTTTCCACTTGTTCTAAACTCAATAACGTAGGCTCATTCTGGAAAAGTGAAAATGTTGATGTTGGCCTCTGGAAATTAAACACCAACGAAATGACGGGGAGTTGATATTGGTCGGTTTCATCTAAATGAACTTGGGACTTGACTAGCTCGGACGATTCAGTGCCAATATCGTTATTCAATTTCCTCGAACATACAATTGTGAAATGAGATGGGAATACTTTTGGAGACCAACAATCAATGTATAAGTAGCCTAAAATTTTGCTATTAGTCTCATCATACACTTTTATTTTACGAACTTGGTCTTTATCCCAAGTTTCATTTCCTCCTGAGCTCACTGGAATTAGTTTCACTCCAAAAATGCTGTTAAATAACTGGTTTAGTCCTGACATAACAGTACCTATAGACAAAAACTCTTTAATTTCGTTTGAATCTATCGACTGTTGTTGATCATCTTGTAATTTCTGTAACAAGTAATCTCTATCCCATGGCTTTACTTGATATAAGATTTCTTCATCAGGTAATGATAAATCTGCCCCCTCTTTGTACTTATAAAGATTCTTGATTTCATCGATTAGTCCTTTATTTTTATTCTCCAACAACCCTTTTTGAATCTTGGTTAAAAACGTCATAACATTTTCAGGGGTTTTGGCCATTTTATATTGCAACTGATGATGCCCATACGACTCATAGCCCAACATTCTGGCCAAAACTGCTCTATACTTTACAAAAGCGTTCAAAAGTCCTATTTGCTGCTTTGATGCATTATGATAAGCAATCCAAACCTTTCTCCTCAACGATTCACAAGAACATTCGGTTAAAATCGTATAAGGAATATATTCCACCAAGGGTATTTGAATAGTATTAAGTTTTGTTCCAATTTTCGAACCAGGCGACTTCAGTTGGTACTTCAAGATTTCATTTCGTAATTTCTTACTGTTTATTTGGTCGAATTCGGACCTTTCCACTTCACACCAGAAAGAATCTAAGGAGTGTAAACCATTCGAATAATTGGCACCAATAACCGAAATTTCTTGAGTCACTTCAACGAAATTGTTTCTGGTTTCATCATCCATATGTATACCCGACTTTTCAAAGTCTTCTCGTAAGTATTCTCCAACTTTAATCTCTTCTTCGGTCAATTTAGACGTTATTGATTCATCTTGTAATACGTCTTTCAACTTTGTATATAATTCGACATTTGTGTTCAACTGATTCATGTATTCAAACAATATTTCATGGGTTTTTTGAGCGGCGTCGACCCAAGGTTGTTTAGGATGGGCATTTCTGATAAATTCAGCTACATCGATCACCCTACACAATATGTCACTTAATTGGTCTAGCTTTCGAATATACGTAACTTGTCCTTCAGAATCAGTATTGACGTCGGTCAACATCTGTTTGACCAATTTCTTAGCCGCCGAAAGCGAATCTTTTGAAAATTGTATTAGCCCTTCTGGGGTTTGTAAGTATTCATTATTGAAGAGCCCAGTGTGTAAGTTTTTTGTATGGGAAGCATGGCTTGATTTGTTGAAGTCGGCGTAGAACTTTTGGTCGTCAAACACCTGTTTCAATACGTCACTCCTAGCCGTGGTAGACGACGTGAAATATCTGTTGCCGCTGGAGGATGCAAGGGATGTGATAGATCCAAATGGGAGATGGCGGCTGAGAATACCTTGGTTTAGTAAGGGCACAGACCCATGGACAATGGGTCTGCTATTTAATAGTCGCAAGGTCTTCCCAAGTATAGTCATTCAAGTGGAAAACACTGTTGTAATGCTGGCCAAGCTGATCAGATCACTGAATTACCGTATCGTACTACAAAAGAATTTTTCAACTGGTGATATTCTCATATTTTCTAGAGAACAGTTCCAGTGGCTGTTAACTGGCAGTGCTGGGCTCGCTAGGCAGAGCCTGGGACAAGCTGGCGACTGGCCTGGCTGGAGGCTGGCCTGGCTGGAGGCTGCGACTGTGCAATTGCATAGTCTATGTATCAGTGGGACACGAATGTTCTAAGAAAAGGCTAAGAAGCACGAAAGCTATGAGGCCGGGTTCACACCAGGTTAATTGGACCAGCGCGAAATTGGTGCTGGCGCCAAGCTACTGCCAGTGGCATTGACCCACCTGGCCTGTGTCTGTACCAGAGACCCAAGACAAGACTGGACAAGGCAACACAATACTAAGATCCAATGCAAGATCAAAGCCAAGGACTCAACGCAAGCGGACCCAATGGAAGACAGCACAAGACCGGACCCATGTAAGTCGCCGACTCGAAACACAGAAAGAAGACAGAGTAAGGAATCAATGCAAGACAGGCCCAAGTCGAAACCTCTGCCAGCCCACCACGCCCTTATTCTCCATCTTCCACCGCTACACCCCCACCTTCCACCTCTCCATACCTGCGCTGCGTACTCTCCGTGCTTCTTTGGCTTCAATCTCAAAGCCTTCGTTGATGAATTTTCTTAGTTCGGTGAATCCTCACAAGGAAAATAAAAACTTTCCCAGTTTTTAGTTCATTTCATTTGATTTCAATTGCATAAATCATTGGTTTGATCAAGAGGTTTATGGGCGGTTAAGTCGTTGAACAAGTAATCGAGCAGTATAAGTCATACTGTATTTGGAAACGACCCCTTACAAGCAGAAATACAATATAGGATCTGCTCAAGACACCTTAGATCATAGAAGCACTATTCTGGATCAAACCACCTGGCATTATATTCCCCCCACCAATTGCAGGTCTTGATGTCTTCGGCGATGGCTAACCAGGTACTTAACCAGATGGCTAACCAGGTTCCTGGCAATCAGGTCGGTCACAACGGCTATTCCACTGGCAATGCCAATTCCACCGGCAATGCCAATAACAGCTTGAAGAAAAGATCAGCTAGGGATTATCAATTCGGCAATACTATTGGTGAAGGCTCCTATTCCACCGTCTACTCGGCTGTGGATGTCCATAACAACAAAACATACGCAATCAAGGTTCTTTCCAAAAGACACATTGTCAAAGAAGATAAAATCAAGTACGTCAACATTGAAAAAACTACTTTGCATAGACTAGGATTACAACATCCAGGTATTGTTCAATTATATTATACTTTCCAAGATGAGGGTTCTTTATTCTTTGTGCTTGACTTTGCAGAATACGGTGAATTGTTATCGATCATAAGAAAATTCGGTTCGTTAAGTGAACAAGTGCTGTTGTTTTATATGTGTCAAATTGTTGATTCAGTTAAATTCATTCATCTGAAAGGAGTAATTCATAGAGATCTTAAACCTGAAAATATATTAGTGGGGCTTGATTTCAATTTGAAAATTACTGATTTTGGGGCAGCAAAGCTATTAGGAAATAACAATGACCCAAATGAAGAGAAAATCGATTATAAAGGTATAAGTAAAGATTATATCAACAATAATAATGAGAATGAAAGAAAAGCTTCCTTCGTTGGTACTGCAGAATATGTGGCTCCTGAATTATTAAAAGATAACTCATGTGGTTTTGAATCTGATATTTGGGCCATTGGTTGTATATTATATCAATTATTTTATGGCAATCCTCCTTTTAAAGGTCAAACTGAATATCTCACATTTGAAAAAATCATCAATGTTGATTATTCTTACAAACCTTCAATCCCTTTGCCACAAGACGTTGTTCAATTGATTGACCTGTTGTTATTGGCCGATCCTGCTAAAAGATTGACCATCCCTCAAATTGAGATGGCCAATTGGTTTAAAAATGTACAATGGAATGATCCTAACTATTTATGGGGTAGGAAGGCCCCAAGATTTGAACCTTATGATCCAAATAATTCCGGTGGAAGTTTCATTAATACTTCACCTTATTCCCCTGCAATCAAAACTGGGTCCAATAGAAATATCAATAAATCAAGCTCTCAGCAACAATTACATTCCCAAATCCATAATTCTGATTTCAATTTAATTCCTACAATTGGAGCGAAAAAGGCATTCCAGCCAGCTTCCAAAATGAAAAAGTTCCCCAATTCAATTGGGAACCAGAGTACAGGTACTCCAGGTTCTCAAGCTATTAATGTAAGTCCAATTCATCCTAATAATCATTCTCCTCCAAAATTAGGTTTGGGACTTCAAGGTCAAAACCAAAACCAGGATCAGAATCAACTCACGCAGTTTCAGTTACCAAGTCAGCCACAGGTTACACTTCAACAACCGCTTCAACAGATGTCCATTCAGGGTGGTCAACAAATAATGCCAATGCAAGCATCTCAACCGCAAGTGTTACCTACCCAAAATACAAACAATTTGAGTATGAACAAACTTGCTTATCCTGGAAATGAAAACCAAAACAGCTCAGCTATGCAGAAAACACCATCACCAACTCAACGTCCAGGAGTTCGTCAGAATACTTCATTCTCTAATGTACCAAATCAAATGCCTAAAATACAAAGGAAGTTATCTAATCCAGTTTCCTCACCATACTATCAGCAGCCAACATCACTTCCATTGTCTAATTCGAATTCTCAAAATGGATACAATATGAATCATGCATCAGCAGCAGCGGCAGCTGTTGGTAATATGAACTTGAATGAACAAACTAAACCAGCGTTGAGTGCCACAAAACTGGCATCTCAAGTTCCTCGTTCATCACCAACTCAAGCTCCACGTTCACCACCTAAGAAATTTGAAAAGCAGAAGAGCACTCCATCAAAATCAAATTCAGCTCCACCTGAAGCAACTGCTAAGTCAATACTACACAAAATCAAGTTCAAAGAAATATCAAGTCTATTAATTCAGAATGAAAAGATTTTGAAATTGGATGTGGTATTTAAGCTGCTGTTGTCGAATAAACTAAGACCAAAGGGCATGGATTTAAATGATAGTTTGATCGAAAAGATTATATCTAAATATGAATCTACGTTGGTGACAACTTCAGTTCCTGTTGTGACTATCATCACTAATATGGCCCGAGTTTTCTTTATAGATAGCTCTTTAAGTGTCATGTTGATTGATTTGAAAGCAAACAACGGTAGCGACTATCTGATGTATGATTATGAGTTTGAAAGTATAGCAGTTGATAGCGATGATGAATCACAAAATGAAGTTGGAGAAGAAGTATTTGGTTATTTGATTCTTGAGTTGATTAGTGAGGGTGGTGATTTAATCTTTTTGAAGCGAATCAGTCCTGAAGATAAACCTATCAAGGATAATGTCACAGTGGTTGATAAATCAGGTAAAGAGGTCAAGTTGGGGAATCATTATGGGTGGATTGATTGTTTACTTATGGCCAAAGATATGGTTGCTAAAGCAGCCGTTACAAGCAGTGCCAATTCTGATGGCACTGGACAACAGAGACAGAAGCAAGCATCAAAGGAGGCTGGGACGAAGAAGACAAGGCCCAAGTCAAGTACTACACCTAAAGAAAAACCAAAGTATAATGCAGACTCAAAGGTTAAGGATGTCAAGAACTTTGCATATGCTGCCGCTGCAGCTGCTCATAAGTAATTTCAGTGGTTACCTATTTTTACGTCGGTATCGTGTTACGTTGGTATGTGTTACGTCGGTATGTGTTACGTCAGTATATCGTGGGACGATAAGCTGTATTATTAGACATATTTTAGCATTTCAGTTATTTAAAGTATTTAAAAGACATTCAAATAGATTAAAATATAAATCATTAAACAAACAAACGTTTCTTTATATACAAGGGCTATTAGACTAATGGCCAAGGTTAGCAAACTCTTTTAACCAGTCTTTATAGTAGCATTTTTCATTCAACACACTGATGGTCTGAGACCTAACTATGGATTCTACCGATTGTTCATTGCCAATCCAATTTTCAATAGTTTCCACCTTACCGAACTTCTCGTGGGTATCCAGCTGATACGACTTCAAAGCATACGGGTCTAATCTAAGATCAAACTTCGGTTGGCCACCGTCTTTGGTATCATCGATTTCTGCCCTCAAACCAGTGGCATAATCTTGACAGTACTGGATTACCTGAGCTCTTGCCTTCCATTGCGGTACAACATATTGTTGGAAGTACGTATCACACGTCTCGCCTTTGCCTAACTCGTTCAAATGAGTCCGAATCGTATCGTCTGTGGCTATTCTTGATAGTCTTAAAAAGGCTCTTATTCTGGAGGAATTCACACATCCTTCCGGCGTAACCAACCCTTCAGCCGCCAGCCCTTGCACTATCGAGCTCTGTGGGGACATATTCGACTGACTCTCGCCCGTATTCGTCCTTGTATCGCCCTTATTCGTCCTATCCGACCGACTTGAAGACCACACCTTGACTGTTGCTATCGCTTCGTTTCTGACCCGTTAACGTGATACTTCGTTTGGTGAGAACGAAATTCTCGTTGCGGTTAGAACTTGAGAGGCAGATTGGTTCAAGACTCGATATTACACACTTGGGGATATGGAGTTCATAGACCCAGGATCCAATGAGGACGCATACAAATATGCCTTCTGTAGTGCCATGAGAGAGCATTTGTTGATAATCAAGGAGCAGACGAGGTTGAGAGACCTTTTGAATCGGCACAAAGACGACGGCTCAGCGCTAAGCGCCAGTCCCAATTCCACCTCGATCCAAGGCGATATTGAGGCGAGAGACATGATGTATTACTTGGAGCTGGTGATTGACTTTGTGCTTGGAGATCTTCTAAAGTTTCACGTCAAAAACGACGTAGAACAGCGGAAGAACTGGGGGTTCCCGTCCAAGTCATTGTCACATAATTTTGCTAACATTCTATTGGGGCCCAGTATCACTCGGTTTGACTTGCCTTCCACCTTGACCACCACTTCGTTGATTAAAACTGTGGATAAAATGGGTGCTAATGGCAATTATAACAACGATTACGTGTTAGAAAGAGACGAAGACTTGGGTAAAATCTTCCATTCGATCCTTAGAAACAGTTTTGACTACCTTATCGGCTCGGTATGGAGCAATGATCTTCAAGTTCAAGACAATGGCGGCAACGACTTAAGCACTTCAAGACTATCGGCATTTGTGGCTTGCTTTTTGAAAAAGGCAACCACCACCTATCAAATGATCTTTAAGCACCGTGAATATCTTATTCAAAGAGTCGAAAATGTAATCGTTGAACTCGAAAGCTTTTCCAATATCAAGACCGATGATTTGCCGATCGAACAATTGTTCAAGAGTTTCGAATCAGCCATTAAGAATCATCTTGAACTTATGGTGTCGAGAACGGGGCCATTGGCTAATAACGTAACGATTGTATTGAAATTGAGAGAGCAAGGGAACAATCTCATGACCAATGCAGCATATAGTCAGGCCATTAAGGTATACACCGATGCAATCAACTATTGTCAAGGGGACTCGGTCAATAACCTACCTCAACTTTTAGTGAATAGAGCCATTGCTTTCATTGGGTTGACTTGTTTTCCAGAAGCCATCGACGACTTAAACTTGGCTCTTACGTACGATATCAGCTCAGTTCCGGTCTGGGTTCAATTGGGTTATGCCCAGTTGTATATGGGGAATAGTCTAATTGCATTACAATGTTATAGCTGTGCCCTAAGGTGCTCCTCGGGCTATATATTACCGTATAACTTCCCAAACGACCCCGGCTATAAAGAAGAATACAAAATCAGTAAGATCAAATCGACTTTACCCCAATTTGTCGAACAAGTATTAAGAAGTATTCATTTAACTGAAAATAGAGCTATTCAACAAAGACAGAATGAAGCTGAGATCGAATCAACCATAAAGCAAATCCATTTATGCTTAGATGTATTAAGAAAAGAGTCTCCCAACGAAGACGAGCACTGTTTCAGCTACCCACCAACAACATCAACCCCATCGACGTTTACTTCCTTGGCCAGTAGGGTGAATCAAGCTAGACCAGCCATACTTAATCATGAAGTGTCTCAGGGAGTCATTGCTGGAACAGATACGACCAATGTGACCAGAGGCAGCAGAGCTCCAATGATAGCTGTAGAGACCAGGTTGGGGACACCAAGACCAGACATATTTGACACCAACGACCTCAATGCTGGTGCCCCCACCGCTGGTGCTGCCCCTGCCGCTGGTGCAACCCGATCGGACGAGCTGTTGAGCGACCTATTGAATGGCAGAAGACAGCCTCCCACCACGCAAGACCCACGGACCGGTCAAAACATGATGAGAGACGTGTTGAGAGGAATTCTTCCCGAAGGAGTCGGTGACGGGATCGGCAACATCATCACTCACTCATTCGGAGGAGCTGGAGGCCAAGGCGACTTTGCCTTCACCAGGAGCCCTCTTGCAAGGCAGGATTCAGGTGCAACGGCTGGCGCCGCCAGTACTTCGCTGGGGGGCCGTTCTGACCCCAATCCTTCGCAGGACCGTTCTCATAATACCTCGCAGGACGGCTCTGACCCCAATTTGGGCACCGGCGGTCCTGGCGCCGATGATGCCATGCCCGAGCTGCCTGATTTAGACTAGTTTATATGTATATATTGCATTTATAGCTCTGTCAACAGCTCTTTAGTGGTTGATGGGTCGCGACACGAACTCTCATTCATTTTCTCATTCGTTCAGTTGATAAGGACCTTAGCGGCAAAGTTCAAGCAGAGGAAGCAGACGAAACCAGACGGATAGAACGACATGGCAGGGTTAGAACAATCACTATTCCAACTCAAATTCACTGCAAAGCAGTTGAACAAGCAGGCCACCAAAGCAGCCAAGGAAGAGCTCCAAGAGAAGGCCAAAGTTAAGAAAGCGATGACTCAAGGTAATAATGACATAGCACAATTGTACGCCCAGAACGCCATACGTAAGGCCAATGAGCGGGTGAATTTATTGCGGTTGTCGTCCAGGATCGATGCAGTGGCCTCCCGAGTTCAAACTGCCGTCACCATGAGGTCGGTCACCGGTAATATGACCAATGTCATTAGAGGGATGGATAAAGCGTTGCAAACGATGAATTTAGAAAGAATATCAATGGTCATGGATACGTTTGAAACCCAATTCGAAGATTTGGACTCGGCCACCAACTACTATGAAAGCACCACCAATAATGTCAATGCGTTATCCACCCCTCAAGATCAAGTCGATGAGTTGATGAGTCAAGTGGCAGATGAAGCGGGAATTGAAATGAAACAAGGGTTGAATGAGACGAAGGTCGAGATCAACTCGCCACCGGTTTCCAACATGACCGATGAGAAGGAGGACAAGTTAGCCGAGAGATTAAGGGCTTTAAGGAATTGACCAGACCAAGGAGAGGTCAGTTCAGATTGGGCAGTATTAATAGATGTAAGTCGACTCCACTGTTTGCTCTACGCTCGCTCTACGTTCGCTCTCTACTTCTAGTTCAGTCTAGTTCAGTCTAGCGCATTCTAGCCCAGTCTTAGTCCTCCTATGTCCACTCTCCTACGTCCACTTCTACGTCCACTTCTACTGCTGTCTCGTCATTATAGTTCTGCTCCAGTCAGTCCAGTCCCTCCCATGCTCTAGCTCCTTTTGGACCCGCGCTAGCTCCTTTTGGACCCGCGCTAGCTCCTTTTGGACCCGCGCTAGCTCCTTTTGGACCCGCGCTAGCTCCTTTTGGACCCGCGCTAGCTCCTTTTGGACCCGCGCTAGCTCCTTTTGGACCTACATCCGAGCCTTGGGCCATGCGGAAACGGCCCCGAGCGCACTACTTCCCTACAGCAACTTTCCAAGGACAAATGGGGAACGAGGAATTATAAATTTAGTGAACTTTCAACCATTCAACACAACTTCCCTAAAACATCACAAGGAGTCGTAAAGTTCAAAGTACAATGTTATCAACCAGTTTAAAACAAGCCAGCAGAAATTGCATTGGGTCAATTGGAGCCATGGGATCCAAAAACGGTGTTGGAGCAATTAGAACCAAGGTCAGTTTACCAGATTTGGATTGGGACTATGGGGCATTAGAACCACACATTTCGGGTCAAATCAATGAATTACATTATACCAAACATCATCAAACTTACGTCACTGGTTATAACACTGCCATTGAGCAACATGCTGAGGCTTCAGCTAAGGGAGAAGTCAAAAAGACCATTGAATTATTGAAGAATATCAACTTCCACGGGGGTGGTTATACCAACCATTGTTTGTTTTGGAAGAACTTGGCTCCAGAGAAGCAAGGTGGTGGTGAACCACCAAGTGCCCAGTCTGAATTGGGTAAACAAATCGCTGCTCAGTACGGATCCTTAGATAACTTGATTTCTTTGACCAACGCCAAATTGGCCGGTATTCAAGGATCAGGTTGGGCTTGGATCGTTAAAAATAAAGAAAATGGTGGTCAATTGGATATTGTGACTACCTACAACCAAGACACTGTCACCGGTCCCTTCGTTCCATTGGTTGCCATTGATGCTTGGGAACATGCCTACTACTTACAGTATCAAAACGTCAAAGCTGATTATTTCAAGGCTATTTGGAATGTTATCAACTGGAAAGAAGCTGAAAACAGATATGTCGTCAATTAGCTTGTAAGTGCTATTTATCTAGTGAATATATTCATTCTCTCTACTGGGTCTATCGGTCTATCTTATTGTCGTTGCAGCCATCAAGCTCCTACCAGTGATGTCTCTTGCGTAGACTGGCATCGACAACGTTGGTGGCTTTCAAGTGCTTATTGCAAGAAATGACTGCAACAAATGACTGCAAGAAATGACTGCAAGAAATGTCAACTCGACAACCGGCTTCCCGAGTATCAACGGTACTCGTTCATTCTTACGCTAACTCTACGGCTTACAGCTCTACTTATTGTAGAGTGAATCCATTGCACCTCTTGCAATGTACTGCTACGAATGTGAGCACCCTTTTCATGGAACATACGTCAGCCCAGGTTATTTCTCTTTTGCAGCCAATCGCAATGCTAAGCTTCAATTATAACTCAATTATCATGACAAAGCTTATCAAATAAGGACCCAATTACCATGATAAAGTCGTAGCAAATAAGGTTTAGCGTCGTTAGAGTACTCTAGTAAAGTCGTAGCAAATAAGGTTTAGCGTCGTTAGAGTACTCTAGTAAAGTCGTTGGCCTTTCCCTGTGGTGCTCCATTTGTGCTGCTGAAGCGGGCCGAGTTGGACCGAGCCATCAACCCAACTTCACGACCCAACTTCACGATCCAACTTTACCATACTTCACTGTCCGAACACCAACCGACCCAATTGCAAGCCAAAGGAGCCATGCTTATATCCGCTTCACAATCACACTCTTAGGTACTACCACTGGGGATAACTGTTAGGCTTAAAATCCTGCATCAAAACCACTATAGTCTGGGTAATCAAATTGCTCAATTAGACTTGGAGGATTAGGCTGGAGACTAACGGGTCTTCGGGTATCAGGCCCAGCAAGACACTAAGGAATTGCATCAGGATTCCAGGACCCACGCTATGGTGACAATTGCAGCATTTGAGGGACTTGGGGCCAAAACAACACCCAATGGCCTTGACCACAGTTTGCAGCCAGTGAGCAAATATTATTGCAACCAAGACGAATGCCCACTGTGGAGCAATTCCAGCCTTTGTGTTAGTAATCATCCCAAAGTATAAATACCACTTTGGTTCCTGCTAAATCTTTTTTATGCTTTCTTTTGGTGCTTTCTTCTTTTACTTCAGACTGGAACCGCTTATTATTACACAATGTCCAACGAATCAATCCCACTAGGCCATAAAGTAGCCTTACCTAAATTGAACTGGCAATACGATGAATTAGAACCATATATCTCCAAACAAATCAACGAATTGCACCATTCCAAACACCACCAGACCTATGTTAATGGGTACAATGCCGCCGTAGAGCAGAATATCAAGGCTCAAGTCGATGGTGATGTTAAAAAGTCAGTTGAGTTGTTGAAACTAATCAATTTCCATGCTGGTGGGTACATTAACCACGTCTTATTCTTCAATAATTTGGCTCCTGTTAGTAGGGGAGGTGGTAAGATCAATGTCAATTCTGAATTGTCTAAGCAAATCAACATTCAATATGGATCTTTGGATAACTTGATCACTCTAGTCAATAGTAAATTGGCTGGTATTCAAGGTTCAGGTTGGGCTTGGATCGTTAAAAACAAAGAGAACGGAGGCCATTTGGATGTTGTAACTACCTTCAATCAAGACACTGTCACTGGTCCTTTTGTTCCATTGATTGCCATTGATGCTTGGGAGCATGCCTACTACTTACAGTATCAGAACGTCAAAGCTGATTATTTCAAGGCTATTTGGAATGTTATCAACTGGGCTGAAGCTGAAAAGAGATTTGTTGCTTGATTTGTAGCTTTTGTTCTTAAGTATATAATATGTGTATTGATTTAGAATGTAGCAACCCCTAATATATGGGCAGCATTTTTGGCATCGACCGTGGCATCATTATCATCGCCATTTGGTTCGTCCACAGTCTCAGCATCTTGCTTGACTTCTTGACTCTCCTTCTCCTTATGTAATGATCTGAAGGTTCTGGAAGACCAAGAATCACCATTGACACTCTGAGATTGCATCAAATTGTGTTTTAAGTTGCTTAAATTTTCACGGTTTAGTCTTGATAACCCACCCTTTTCATCAACGATTCTAATATCTAGACGAATATTTTCCAAGTGTTTTAAAATCTTACGGTGGTGGTCTACTTTATTTAATGTGAATTTTTTCAATAATGTATGGAACTTTAGCTCTGTATGATCAATGATTTCTTGACGTTCAGCCAACATTTCCCCAGAGATTCTTTTCACCTGTAATTGTAAAGATTCTTCGGTTTTAGAAGCGTATTCCAATGCTCGTATAGCTTCATCGACTTTAATTGGGTCTAAAGCCGATTTGCTTTTGATTTTATTAGCGTGCAAGTGCTTAGCCTTTGTATTCTGTTGAGCAGTTATCAATTCTCTCATGACAAGATGACGGTTAGTCAAGGCTTCTTTAATTTCGTAAAAATCATCAATCAAGATCTGAATCCCATCACCTAAGGTCCCCATATCATTATACAGTTGAATCAAGGTCAAATCAGCTTCAATTAGTTTGATTTTTGATAGCTTTTCCCACATATTCTTCATGCCTGGATGGATATATTCAACTTGAGACAAGTTGGTCAATTTCTGAGACAATTCACCTATATTGGTAGCCAAAAGCTTCTCTAGTTTCAGATTTTTATCTAATAACTTGTATAGTTTTTGGCAAGTCAAGTAGGTTTGCTTGATTAAAGGACGAAACTCGGCCAATTGTTCATAAGGATCATAAGGTACGGCCAATTGTTTCAAAGCCTTCCGAGCCAAACCACTAGCAATTGAAGTTTTGCGGTTGGAGTTGATAACACTATAACCGAAGTCATTTTCTATGAAGTACACAAACTCTTCGTCACGAATGATGATTGGATTACCACATATCCGATCAAACCATTCTTGCCAAAGGTACATCAATTGTTTTAGTTCGTCTTCTCCTCCATTTGGATACGATGTGACGGCAGAGGGGATTTGAGGTACAAAGCACTCTAAATTGGACACACTCAAGTACTTGTTGAACCTTACAATCTCCTGAAACGTCCGGCGAACCTCCTTATACTTCGGTTGACGAAACTTTGGGAGGTTTTCAACGGTAGCATCGAATCGTAATATGGGATTGCCCGGTTTGTTCTTTTCGATGTGGGTCAATTTGATCTTCATAGAATACTTTTTGGAGAACCTTTCAGGCAACAATCGACGCATTTCGTCGTCTTTCAATGGATTGGGGTCGTTGGGTGGAGTGTCTGATGGTTGGTCTGGATCGGTTTGGTCTTGGTGGTCTTGGTGATTCTGGTCATACCTGTGGCGGTCCGGCTTCGCCTGCTGGTCCACTGGGGCTACATGCACATGGTTGTCGTTTGGTTGTGAGAATGGATTATTGTCTTCGAATTCGTCAGGATCATAAGCTACGGCGGATGTCATTGTGGTGGTAAACTCCTTGCAATCTCAAGCTCAAACTTTGGTTTTGGGGAGTTGGGCTCCGCACGACCGAATCCACTGGGATTAGGGGCGCTCCACAAGTCCATCCCCTGGCGCCAAGTATTCGGCAGATGCGCACGGCCTAGGTCAGGACCAACGGTGAGAGATAGGCGGACAGCAGGCAGAGGTGGAGGATGTATTGGTTCAGTTCGTACCTTGGATAGAATTTTGCCTGCTACGTTATACAGGTAGTATTAGTATGGTCTTGTAATCTTGTACGTGGAGGATCCAATCGAATTAGTGGTCTGTACCTGGAATTTATTGGTAAAGAACTGCTTACACAGAAATTAATGTACCAATCAGAATAGTATGTAAGGTGCAATATATACAGATGTGAGTATATCTCAACAGCCCTAATAGCCTGATGAATACCGTTATATTCACAAAAGGAAGACATAAAAAGGTCTTTGAAGCTTTAAAACTTGGAGTATACAATGAATTTCAGCCATATGAGATGCCAGTCAATAGTAATTGCCTTTTAAGATTCAAACATTCAATTTCTTGCTACCATTAGTGAATCACTCTCGACTTGGCTGTCTTCACTTGAATCTTTCTCTCGAGCCAATCGGTCAATATCTTCAAGCTCGTTGCTGACATCACGTTTATAATCTTTAACCTTTGCATGCCCAAAATCTATCAAATGAATCTTTCCTTGACTCACAATCATATTTCTTTTCGCTATATCTCCATGCAAAATGCCAATACGTCCTAGCCTTTTGACTTGCTCCTTTAATGATTCCACCATGGGACCCTCTTCTATTTTTCCTTCCTTCTTAATATATGACATAAGTATGTAAAATCCTTCAAGAACTACGTTATTCTCCACATCTAACATTTGCATGGATCCTTGGTCATATATATGAGGTACGTTTATCTTTTGTTTAGGATGTTGTTCATTATGCTGCAGAATCCGTTTCAAGCTCTCGACTTCGTTCAAAAAATTGTTATAAATCCATTCTATATATTCTTCCACATCCCTGAACTCCCATAAATGATCTCGTTTGTACAATTCATAGTAACTGTACAATTTATCTATGTCGTAGACCTTTAATACGAACTCTTCTGCTTTAGGCAACGTTCTTACAACGGAGCTTGGAAAACACTTCGATAGTATCTTACGGTCAATTTTATATACTTGAGACGAATATTCGCCGCCAGACTGCAATGGCTCAAGTCTATTCCAATCATCACATTTGACAATTAAATGTTTCCTTGGTGCTTTATTTGCGTTCTTCAGTGTTTCATCATCGTCATCATCATCATCTCTACCTCGTTTCCTTCCTGTAACTTTTCCAATACTTCTCTGGCCAGTTTCAAGTCGATCCTTGCCTTTCAATCTGAGCACTTCATATAAGTCTCTGCTAGCATCTTGTTGAGCTTGTTTCTCTGTCTCACTTCTTATCTTTTGTTGGTAAAGTAAGGCTGCATACACAGCTTGAATAGTGATTCCTGGTTCTGAAGTGTACATCACTCGGTATCTGAAAGGAACCACAACCTGCTTCTTCTCATCCTTTTTCGAATGTTTTGATCTTTGTTTCCCTTGAGTCTTTCTTTGGCCCTCTGGACTCCCTTCCTCTACTCTCTTTATCATATCTTGGTATTCCTCATCCTCAACATCTAAAATCATCAATATTGAAGTACTGAAGTCGCTGATTATACATCTATCATGCTGGTAACGAATAAGGTACCCACAGACTTGTTTAATTATACTATTAAAGTTAGACAGGTCCTTAAGCGGTTTATTGTAATTAACAAAAAATTGCAACCCGAATCCCTTTACTTCTGTAAAGAAAATGACCCTCCCGATCCCTTCTACTATTTGGAAATCTGCTTCTGGAAAATCTGCTTCTTGGATATTTGCTTCTTGGATATCTGCTTTGAACAATTGCCCACAATCCCCTGGTAACCTGGACTTCTGAAATAAATCATTAGCTTTGATAATTATATCGGCTGCAGTTAATAATCTACGGCAGGGGTTGCTAATAAAATCTTCGAAACTGCTTTGACATCTTCCCTCAGTTAAAGGAGGATTATAGTCACCTTCAACATCCAATGCATCACTTAGCACCATGTTTATCTTACCCATTATTTTCTCCCGTTCAATATCATTTTCGACTTTGTCACCCAATCCTACATCTAACTTCTTACCCAAAGCGCCTATCAAACAGTTTAAATATGTATCATCGATCTCTTCTGTCCATTGCGGGATCACATCATAAAGGTTATCGACTCCTTTACTCTTTGATCCTTTGATGCTTATAGGAGCTTTTCTATAACTTTTTGGAGGTGGGCTAACAATCTTAATAGGACATGAAAAATACACTTTGTGCATGCTCTTTAATAGTTCATAGTTCCCAGTAGCCGCCCTAGACTGCGCTGCTCTATTCAATGCCTGCTTAAGTGTTCGAATCTCAAGCGCTGAATTGGCTCTAAGTTCCGTGGTGCTGAACACGCCGGTATCCACAATTATCCCATCTGAATCTATCACCGACTTGATGGTCTGTTCCAACTCCATGCCAACTGAAGTGCTCTGTTGCCCTTATTAAACTATGGATTTAGCTTACTACTTTAAACAGATTGCATTAGTTGAGTTTGTACCTGGGATCTAATCGTAAAGAACTTTTGCACAGATCAATATTTTTCAATCAGAATAATTGGTTACATTATACTACATTAGGATGCTTCGATCTAAATTAAAAGGCAGAATTGGCTCCTTTTATAGACTTTTCAATGATAAGGGCCATTCAATTATGCGGATCCTTCAATGATACAGATCATTTGTAGGTCATTACATATCCTTCCTGATACATATCCTTCCTGATACAGATCATTCCATGATACATCTCATTCGAATATTCTCATACAAAAGTAAACATTATTTTCTTATCTTGGCCAAAACAAGTACATCACACCAGTACACCCCCGTTGCAGTTGATTACTTAATTAAGGCTTGAATGGATAATTACTGAAACTACCACATCATGTAACGATCAAGTACTAAATTTAGGCTTGAAAGGGTCGTTTCGAATTACTAGATTTAGGTGTTACAATGGACACTTTCAGTTCTGTTGCAGAAACTTTGCTATGATAATATACTTATTCATTGACATGGATGAAACAAGTAATTACCAAGAACTATGAAACATATATAGATTATTATCACTGTTTCACATTTAAAAAATAAGTTTCTACACAGACACCAAGTGTTCGCCAGGTGTGTACCTGGGCCAGGGCCAACGGTGAGAGATGGGCGGACAGCAGGCAGAGTGGTGGATGCTGATACGCTGCCGGAGAAACACTACGGCAGCGTATCAGCAGTCGCATAGTCCAGCACTGGTCAGTCCAGCACTAGTCAGACAGGCACTGGTCAGACAGACGTTGAAGCCTACAAGAAAGTTACTAGCCCAACCGTCCTTCACTAGGTCAAATCGCCCCAGGATCCCTGGCCTAGCCCCTCGCTGTAGGACGGCCCCGCCACCCATCCCCCGGCCACTGAGAACCACCAGGCCGTTTAATAGGAAACTTCGCGATGAGTTAAATTTTTTTTTCATATACGCCATGGCAGCTCCTACAGCTATAAAGAACTTCGAAGTAAGCAGTGTCAGTGGGCCCAAGTCCGACCCAAACGTTCAAGATGTGGAGGATAACGATGACGAAATGATAGACGTGAGTTCTGTCCCCGTGGAAGAAAACGGACTGGACAGTGCCAACCCTACCAAACAAACTAAAGAGACACAAGGAGTTGTATTTGATGAAAGCGGGAAGCCCAAATTCACGGCAGCTTCCAAGACTGGAATGAAGATTAAGTTGGAAAGCAGGAAAGTCGCCGTTCCTCCCCACAGAATGACTCCATTAAAGCAAACATGGCCAAAAATATACCCACCGTTAGTGGATCACTTGAAATTACAAGTTCGAATGAATATAAGAACAAAGACTATCGAATTAAGAACAAATAAGTTGACTACTGATGTCGGAGCGTTACAAAAGGGTGCTGATTTCGTTAAGGCTTTCACTTTGGGTTTTGATGTGGATGACGCTATCGCTTTATTAAGATTGGACGATTTATATATTGAAACCTTTGAAGTTAAAGATGTTAAAACTTTGACTGGGGACCATTTATCCAGAGCAATCGGTAGAATTGCTGGGAAAGATGGTAAAACCAAGTTCGCCATTGAAAATGCCACTAGAACTAGAATAGTATTGGCTGATTCGAAAATCCATATCTTGGGTGGGTTCACTCATATTAGAATGGCTAGAGAAGCAGTCGTTTCCTTGATTTTAGGGTCTCCTCCAGGGAAAGTCTATGGTAACTTACGTACTGTTGCTTCAAGAATGAAAGAACGTTATTAGGCTCCCTTGCCTTTATTTGGCCCCAGGCCCCACTGCATTAACCCCATTTCTAACTGTTTGTTTAATAAGAAACTGTTCTTCTTATGTACATTATTTATAGGTTCTTCATATATAAAATCACTTTAGGGCTCTTTATATATATAAATACTTTATGGCTCTTTATATATATAATTACTTTATGGCTCTTTATATATATAATTACTTTATGGCTCTTTATATATATAATTACTTTATGGCTCTTTATATATATAATTACTTTATGGCTCTTTATATATATAATTACTTTATGGCTCTTTATATATATAATTACTTTTATCGCTCTTATATACTATAAATCATCTAATATACTTTTGGAAAAATCATCAACCGGCTGGTCTTCGACGTTCAAAATATGAGGCTTTAGCTGTTCAAGCACCAACTCTTTCCTCATGGCATAAGCGTCTTCGCCATCTTGGTAGTACGACTTTTCAATGGTGTTGACTTCAAATTGTAAGGTATCTCTGTATAAATGCAACGCAGCTCTATTGGACTTTCTGACATGAAGCGAGACGTACTTGGCCTCAAAAGATTCACATAACGCATACAACGCTTGACTCATTAGCCTTCCTGCCAACCCCATTCTTCTATATGTTCTCATCACCGACAATGAAGTGATATGTCCATGAGGTGTTTTATCTTCAACTTCGGGATCATCTTCCATTTTGGCCAACACGTACCCCACTATCTTCTCTCCTCGCTTGATGTATGCCGTGTCACCCTTTGGATCCTCATATTCAATATCGTCTAAGTTGATTTCTTCATCCCCATCGATATCGTCATAGGTAGTAGCAACGAAACTGGCCTGGGGCCATGATAACGCATGGTACATGTAATATTTGGCCAAATAATTCTCGGGTAAATTGTGGAGATTGGCATTCTGGATCGCCTGGATGTCATATATGTTTGCTTGTCGAATCTTAATCCCCATCTTGGCTCCACAATGATAAAGTATCTAATATGTACAAGACTTCAAGAGTGTCGACAGATGAAAAAAAAAGATTCGGTCGCAGCCTTCCAAGCGGTGGTACGAGGCCGGGAGAGATGCGGTGGGAGAGATGTGGTGGGGATGTGGTGGGCGGTGGGGGATAGGTCTGTTATTGACAATACATGCAAGAGGTGGGTAAAGCTCTAATGGGCTTTCAAGTCTTCTTTTAAAATGACCAGCGGATCGAATTTTATAAGAAACACCGTTCGTAAAGGGTTATTATCTTTTGGAATCGAATGAGCCGTTACCGTGGCATAGAACCCTGCACTGTCCAAAGCACCTTCGATTATACCTGCCACAAAGGCGGAACAGTTCAAATTACCATAATCTCGAGGAACATTTATGAATTTGGAGACCAACGGCAAGTTGTCTATGATCATATACTCATTATTAACGTCTTGAGACTTCTCTAGCTCGTTAGCAATTTTGCCAAAGATTGATTTCCACATTGACGAGTGAATGAACTGTAATATCTCCACAATCTTCGTCTCCCTCTTACTATACTTTAAACCCTCTCGAATCTTTACCAACTCCAAGAATTTTTGTCCAATTTGATAGCCTAATCCATTTAGCCTATTCTCAAGGTCCTGGATCCCTTTCAGGTGCCTGTGACTCCAATTCACAATCTCACAGAACAAAAACGATAAAGATGATAGATTTATTTCGTTGACTTTCTTATTCAAGTTCTTATCCAATATGGAATTCGACGAGTTTGGGGTTAGACTTATGGTCTTTTTGGTGATCAATATATTCGATGTTTCTTGGTTGATCTCATTGGATCCCGAGCCGATCGCGGGATTATATCCAAACCCACTCTTGGAGGTGTCCTGTATCGTCATCTTGTTCATCGACGAGCTTATCGACGGCATGATTATGTTATCAGTCATGTTGTTGATCAGTGGTTCTGCTTGCAATCGTTGGAGCCAAACTTTTGAGGGCGCGACAGCGGTTAGACGCTTACGCTTAGACGCTGTTACGCTTAGACGCTTAACTATGGTCGTTAAAAGTATCTTACCACGAGGATTGCAAGGGACTGGGAGTTCAAGTCCCCGTCCGTCTTCAAACAAGTCTAACCATCTTTAGGGAACGCCAATGGCCGAAAAGTCAAGTTTCTGTTGGCTGAGAAGGGCAAAGAACACCGGATTGTGGAGCCAAATGAGTTTACTGTAGATGACTTACGACATGTATTCGAAGATACGGCAAAAGCCCCAGGGAAACGTAGAGGCGGCGGTCCACTACGAGACGGACCAAGCGCCGAGTCGACACCCATTGATTCATTTGAAAAGAGAATGCAGAGAATCTCAAGGGAGTCGTTAAGTGCTTTGTATGAGGAGATCAATAAGATCCACGACTCGGTTCGGGATGATAATAAGAAGTCTAGTATTTTCAAAGTTGATTTGAGGAGTCTGGGGCCAACTGGAGACCGAGCTGATGAGGTGAGGACTCCGAATGAGGCTGCGAATAGGAATCCAACTCAGGCTGCAAAAATGGCTATTAAGGAGAGTCCTAAAAAAGCTGCAAAAGGTAGACCCAAGCCAAAAAAGCCTGAAGCACCCAAGATTAAACCAAGGAGATTCAAAGCGGGAAGACTCAAATCAGCAGGCTCTCAAGCAGATTCCCCAGGCAGTAGACAGGATGCAATTCCAAATCGTTCTGCTAACGTCCCTTCCACGCCAACCCCCATCAACGTACACTCTAGTCCCGTTGCACATGCCCCCCATACGCCACTGGTGAAAGACTCACACCCGACACCCCCAAAAAGCAAGAACACAAAAGTCAAAGTAACGAAGAAAGCTAAAGTCACAAAAACCAAAGCAACGAAGAAAGATAAGGTTACCAAGGTCAAATCAACCAAGAAAGACAAAGAAACCAACTCCAAATACCATAGAAAACCTCTTATCGGACCCAACAGGTTTACAAAAAGCCTTATAAAGACCAAACATATTTCATATCATATTCATAAGTACCAAGAGCTACATGCTGATGTCCGTAAATCATTAACCCATCGCCAGCTAAATGATTTATTCCCCTTGGATAACTTGTTGCTATAAGGCTACTATGTGGCACTATGTGTTATTATGTGTTATAGATAACTGTTATACATAAGTGTTACTAGAGTCGTTGCTAGAGTGTTGGAATGTAGTACCAGAGCTTACATAATCAAATCGGGAACACACGACCGCGCATAGTAAAATAAATTGCTGGTGTACCATTGAACCCCGAAGTTCTTACGTTTGATCTTACATTTGAATACGTATCATATGTCATAAGACTGTACGACAGTTAATGAGACTATAAGTATTTGAGGATTTAATTTTCTTTATCATTCCCAAACATATCCAAGACACTACATTCAAGATTTTTGGCCAGTTGATAAATTTATTTAAAATGTCTTTACAACAAGAGAAAGTAAGTGGAGTTGAACTGAATGACCGAGCGGCAAATGCCAATGGTTCAGCTGATTCGAGTGGTAAGGCAAGTAATGATATGAGTAATGAAAATGAAGGAAAGCTAATGAATAAACAAGATATGATTAATAAGGTGAAAACTATACCTATTGAGAAGCTAAAAGAAATAGTGACAGACCAATTAGATTTGGAAATCCGCTTAAAACACAAAGAATTAACCTTAACTCAAGAAGAAATAGGTAAATGTGAATCACAGATGCTAACTTTAAGAAATTATTTCAAAATCCCAAGGGAAAAATCAATTGATAACGAACCAAATGACTTTACCATTAAGTATTATGATTTGTTGAATCGTTCATTGTCTATAGGTCAAGATTCTGTACGAGATATTCATGAAAATGGGGCTCCTTATCCACCAGATAGTCAATTTAGTAATACATCCAACTATTATCACCAGCCAGACCCATCGATCAATTCATTCGATGGCGTAAATGGTCATTCATACCGTACAAGGTCCACCACCTCATCATTAAGACCAAGTGGCAGTTCGACTAGTAGGCCAATAACTTTGGGGTGTTTATATAGAAGAACCGATGGGATAATTGTGAAATTGACTTGTCCAGACTGTAAACGTAGTAATTTTTCATCAGCACAAGGGTTTTTAAATCATAGTAGAATTGCTCATACTCAAGAGTATACATCACAAGATGCAGCAGCTTTAATATGTGGTGAAATCTTACCTGATAATGAACAAGATGAAGAAGGATTGGCTAGTTTAAAGAATTTAAAATCTAAAGATTTGGATCCCAGTAAGAATTTAAATGTTAATGAGATTTACTTTAATGGATTAAGCAATTCTTTAAATACTGTTCATCAATCAAGTATTGATAAATCGATTTCACCATTAGGAGTCGATGAATTTACTAGGTCTAAGCTGCCCAAAGCCGTCGAACCTGAATCAAGTGAATTGATGAAAAGAATGATTAAAAATGGTATAACTGATACAAAAGAAAACTATGAAACATACATTGAAGAATTCAAGCCTAATGAAGAAGAAAAAAAGCTTTTTGAAAATGATTTAAGTGAAGACGAAGAAGTGAAAGAATTAAAAGAAAATGTAAAAGAAAGAGAGAAGGAGAAGGATAAAGAGAAGGAGAAGGATAAAGAGAAGGAGAAGGATAAAGAAGAACCTAAAGGTAAAGAATTTGAACGGAAGTTAAAAAGAAGAAGGAGTAGAGCCAATGTAGGTATAGTTCAATCCCCAGTGATGATAAATGAATCTAAATTCCCGCTGGATTCTGAAACCAAGGTTAAAACTCAGAGTCCAGTGCATAATGAAACAGAATCTGAACCACCGTTGAAGATCAAACTAAAATTAAGAAGCGAAGATAAACGGAAGAAGATCAAGAAGTCATAGGAGTACCACAGCCTGAGTTGGGTGGGCCTGAGTTGGGCTGAGCCTGAGTTTGGGCTGGGGCCTGAGTTTGGGCTGGGGCCTGAGTTTGACACCAATGCCAGGCCTGTAAAGGGTGCACTGGTGTGGTTTGTCAGGGGTGTACTGGTGTGGGTCATTGTACCATTTGACCCAACGATACGGTGGAACTGAACCAAGGATACGGAGGATCTGACCCAATGATACCAGTAGGTGGACCTGGGAGGACCTGGGGCCATGGTAGTGCCGGATCTGGCACTATCACGTCCGGTGTCAGTGGGGTAGTACGTCATAGCTTTGTCAGCATAACAATGAGAATCTGACTCTGAGACTCATTATGCTGCAATACAATAAGCAATGATGTACAATGTCATTAGTCGAGACAACAAGGATGGAGTCACCCCAAAGACCAACGAGCAAGGACCAGTCACCCCAGGAAGTCATAGACCTCCCAGACCACAGTCTATTACCTATCATAGTTTAATTTAGCTTAGAAGTAGAAATATACAACCAGGAAAAAAAGACCCTTGCATTTGGTCTAGGCCTTTGAGCCCCAAACGAGCCAAACCCACAAGATTAAGTGGGCTTTGAACTCCTTTTTAAGCAGTTCTAAAGCATGTTCTAGACTACTACATTGTATTGTAGTATTGTACTCTTGAAAA
Source organism: Yamadazyma kitorensis (assembly GCA_030572015.1). NCBI lineage: Eukaryota > Fungi > Ascomycota > Pichiomycetes > Serinales > Debaryomycetaceae > Yamadazyma > Yamadazyma kitorensis. The sequence continues at coordinate 489,124 of JAJLZC010000001.1, read as the reverse complement.
TCTACTACTTTTTATAGATTTCAATATCAACTGGAAGTTGTTCAATTTAAGTATTTGCTCCTGGCTGAATTCCACTTTACTCTTTGTACAGCCACTGTCAACGGTGCACTTTCTTGTACGTTTCCAACCTAAACTTTACAACTTGACAACTTGACTTAGCGGTGTAGCTTGCCACCAGCTACTTCCAACTTGCGTGCTTGGGATATTTCCTCCTTGTACACGTTCGGCCTGGTCGTTTAAAGCAACACTGGCAAAGATTTTGAGCAAACCGTGAAAAGGGCTGTGGAAGAACAAAACCGGTTGGTGTATTAATAGAATTCTTGCAATAATATAACTAGGCGCTTCAGCTCCAGTATTATATTATCTTCAACCACTGAAGACAGCTCCCACTGCAAACAAACGCTGCAACACTCCCGCTGCAATCACCACACTGCAACACCACGCCATTGGCCCATCAGATCCTCAGTCCTGGCGCCAGAAGATCTCATAGCGGCTATTTTTAACGGGAACAAATCCAGTCAGGGATAGGTGTAACAGAACCTTTTGGTATTCGATAAGGGACCAGATGTCATCTCCCAGCTTGTGTTCACCCAGCTACCACTTGCGGTGTGCTGCAAACACAAACCAGCATGACTATTTCAATATGTCCTTACCCCCAAATAACAAGCCTACAAGTGGTCTAAATGGGCCTAATGACTGTCCAAACGGTGGCCCAAACGGTGCAAATGGCTGTCCAAATGATAGCCCGTCTATAGGGACTGACTTCACTCCTCCCCCTTCCATTATAGGGTCGTCTACTTCAACCTCCACATCCACCCCCATATCACATCCCCATTTCAGACACGTCCTTAATCATAGTTCCCTTAATCATGCCTCCCCAGGCTCTGAAGGGAACAAAGCTACTCCGTTCAATCTTAAGCCCATCACAAGCAAAACAGACGTCAACGACTCATTAACATCGATAAATTCTGATTCCACTGTTAACGATTCTGACTTCAAAAGAAGAAACGATTCAATAAACTCAACAAATACGTTAATAGATGATAGTCCCGGTCGCTTAGCCAAAGCCTTACCAAGATTATCCATACATGAAGATGAAGAGTTCCATCATAAATTAAGGTCAACAAGTTTGGTTGATATCAGTTTCCATCCCACTCTTGTTAAACATGCTACCAGTCCAACTTTAAAGACTTTTAATGAATTAAAGAAGCCAATGACTCAAGATTTCACTGATTCAATACTAAAATTATCATCTGATATAAAATACTTGAAGAATCCCGAATTGTCTAGCTTATTACAACTGATCCAATACAACTTACCAAACAACTTACCTGATTTATTAGTTATTGATATCAGACCTTTTTCAGACTATGTTAAGTCTCATATACCTAACGCTATTAATATTTGCTTGCCATCAACATTGTTGAAAAGATCGAACTTTTCTTTTATAAGGTGTATTAATTCTTTACCCATTTATGAAAAATTGATTCTTAAAAACTACTTCAATCTTGAACAAGTGAATAGATTAAAACTGTTTTCATTGTCAAACGAAAATTCCACAAATAATACCAATAATACCAACAGTACCATAAGTACTAATAATGATAACGACTTTCATGACAAAATCCCTACCAATAAATACGGGTTCCCAAGTATTTTAATTTACGATAACTATAACAATTCAATGAATCTTTACTTTATGATTAAAAAGATCTTGAATGAATTTGGAGATCGTGGTGCTAAGATCTTTATTGTTCAAGAACAGTTTAATGTTTTAACTGATATTCCTTTGGACCATGGTAACAAGACTAATTTCAATATTGACGATTTAATGACTACTGATGATTATTTTAAAGATATTGCAATTAATGTTTCCCTTTCCGGTAGCCATGATAATAAAGAAGGAACCAATACCCAAGGAAAATCTTCGTTATCGGTACCGGACCGTTTCAGATCTCATTCAATGAATGAAATACCTACATTAAACTTACAAAAGGATATATCACCTGTTGATTCATCAACACCTATATTGTCCAAATTCAAATTGCCAGAACTCACTCCAAATTTTAAAATCAGACACAACGAAGAAACTTTTGACAATAATTGTACAGTAGGATTTGATTTAATTTCTAAATATAATTTAAGATCCATGAAAATGAAATTACCTTCATGGATGAACATTAATGACTTAGAAGAGTCCAAATTGGTGTCCAAGTTCAATAATTTAGAAACCATTGAACGTGAAAGACTTAATAAAGCATTGAATATTCAATCTAGTAGTGATATTTCGATTAGTTCAGGAATTGAAAAGGGTCATAAGAATAGATATAAAGATATTTTCTTGTATGATCATTCCAGAGTTAAATTGGTTGATTTCAAGCAACCTCAATTGTGTGATTATATCAATGCTTCTTATATTGATTCTATTAAAAACTTAGCTGAAGAATTACCCAGTAGTAATAACTTGAATCACTTTAAGTATATTGCAACCCAAGGACCATTAAAACATACCATTGGTGATTTCTATAAATGTATAATCAACAATAATAGTTCTGTGGTTATTTCATTGACAAGTGAATTTGAAAATGGAATGGTTAAATGTGATCCTTATTGGTTGCCAGGTACATATGTCACCAACAATAATGAAATTACAATCACCACCCAACAAGTTGAGAAAATCAATGATCATATTATATTAAGAAATTTATCAATAGTTACAAACTGTGGGGATACTAAACCAAGAAACATAATTCAAATCCAGTTGTTAAACTGGATGGACAATGATATTTATTCTAATATCGATGATTTACTAATGATTATTCAAATGAAGAATCAATTAATTGATCAGCTTAAGTTACAAGATTATTCAACGTTGATCCATTGCTCAGCAGGTTGTGGTAGAACAGGAACGTTTATAACAATTGATACCATACTTAATTTGATCAAATTCCAAGTCGGTTTGACTAACAACAGTATTCCTTCTATAGTAGATAATTTAAGATACCAAAGAATATCAATGGTCCAAAGTGTCAGACAATTTATATCAATTTATGAAATCTTGATAAATTATTTCAATCATGAGTACAAATTTGATTTGAATTACAATATTTTAAGAAGTTTCAAGAGCAACCAATAGGCTATTGAAAGCATAATATACGTAATAATATAATATACGATTGTGGTCTCTAACATTAATTCAGTTGGATTTCTTAGCCGATGTTTGTACGGGTGCACGGGTGCAGTCCAACGCGTTGGCGTTGCAAGTAATGATGTAAGCAATGATGTGAGCTGCTAATGATTGAATTGATAAGCAATGAGAAGCAGCAAATACTTACAGATGAGTAAACGTTTGAGAGTAAACGTTTATAAGGAGAGAACAAGAAAGAGGAGAGACCGAAACTAATCCATGAGATGTCTATTCAAAACTATTTAATGATACATTTAAGCAGCAGAAGCTAAAGCTTGTTTAATGGCAGCTGGGTTAGCACCAATGACTTTATTAACAACTTCACCACCTTTGATGAATAAAACAGTTGGCATAGAACTGATTTCATATTTCTGAGCAATAGATCCAAATTCATCGACGTCTACTTTGATGAATTTAGCTGATTCGTACTCCTTGGAGAATTTGTCCAACAATGGAGCAATCACTTTACATGGACCACACCAGGTTGCGAAAAAGTCAACAACGACCAATCCTTCGTATGAAAGGGTTTCTGTGAATTCTTGTTCTGAAGCAATAGCGGCAACCATCTTTATATCTATTATCTATACTTTGTTGTAATATATTAACAATCGTTTTTCCATTAGTGGATTTCAACGTCTTTATATACCACGAAAAAGAAAGAAAATCGCATTATTAATTGCACGTGATGCATACGTAAATTAGAAATCCCCAAAGTTCCAGATCGATGACTGCGAATAGCCGGGTTAGTAATGGTTCCCTGGGCCTGGGGCCTGGGGCCGATGGCCCTGGAAGCGCCCGAGGACTTCCTAGAACGTTCGAGAATAGCCAGAACATTCTGTGATTCAACCTGAAGATTTTGTCACTGTTACTGGCTCTGTCTCTGTCACTCTTTGGTTTCCGTGGGGCTAAGTACTACAGTCCTATATTACTACATATTAATACACTATATCAACTCTGGTAGATTGTGATGGCTTGATAGTAGTTCACATCGTCCCATTTCTCATCATACTCTAGATTGAAATCTTCTTGTCCTTCTAATTTCTGATAAATCAGATGTTTATAATTAAGATACCTACTTGTCAATGAATCTTGCTTTAAAACACTGATCTTTTGTCCAACCAATTTAATAAATTCAATAAACTTGTCAATTGAATCAACTTCATTAATTTCATTAATCTCATTAGGTGAAATAGCTATTTTATCTACCCCTTGAATCAAATCACAATTGGTCTCTTGAAACTCAATAAAATCGGCTAATTCTTCAATCGAATTAATATTAAATCCCATATCTTCACTAATTATATTCTCATTCAATTTGTCTTTCCACCCTAAATATTTAAATTTATGACTAAATATAATCCAAAATGGAATCGGATTATAATGATAATTAACTCCCACCTTTTCTTTAGTGTTGATGAATTGTATCGTTGGTAAAATCTCTAGCCATTTCATAATTAGATCGTACCTAATGTTTTCAGTACCATTAATTCGATTGATATATTTATTGATCAACTCACCGGGTAATTTAACCTCGAATATTTCTTGTTTAGCTTGGGGGATAAATCCATACGTGGCCACGAAGTGTTGAATTGATGTACAGTCGGAATATCTGATACATATTTCCTGTTTCCCCAAACTTGATGGCAGATATTTCAATAAGACATCTCCATTAACTTTATCTACATCAAAATATGCATTATTATTTTCTTGATGATTGGCAAAATCCAATAATGGCACTAAAGTTGTATTCACAGTGAAATCTTCATGGTTCTCTTCCACTGCTTGAGGGATTTCCAATACTCTAGACTTGATCACTTGTTCAATATGGGAATATTCATCAAAAGTTGGTATTTCAAACAATGAGCCCTGTAATGATTCAACAATCTTTAAGTACTTCTTATGTAAGGTTTTTTTCCTTTTAGATTGGATTTGTAAAAGGTAATCATAGTTATCAGGGTCTAATTCTACTTGTTCAACATTGGTTTTACTTAAGATCTCTAAATAAAAATCAATTTCTTCAATGGGGCAACCCTCCAAATGTTGCTTATTCAGCATAATTATCATAAAACTAAAAAAATAATCAACAATGATTTCAGTTTCTGTCGTACCACTACAATTACTTAACACCCGTTTAATTATATCAGCTTCTTTCATGTTGATGACTTTCAACCTATTTTGGCGATTTAATAATTGAGTTAAATCAAAGGTGATGGTCTTAGGAATTCTTGCAACTATTATATCATTCGCAGCTTCTTTACCATCATTATTAAAGAATAAACCCGTCCCTCCTAACTCACTTGGTTCAATTGTCAACCTTGGATCCACCAAAATACCAAACTCTCCAAACTTCTTCCATTCTACTCCTTCAACTAATGCTTGTTGCTCTGTCAATACATTCATGGCTATGCTTACTCAGAAACCTCTAAAGCCAGCCGCGTCGTCAAAATCCTTCCAAACTGTCTGATATCTTGCTACTGTTTCGCTGTCACTCCAGTATCGCTACTGTCGTGCTTCTGTCTCAATGCTGTCTACACAACAACTCTACCGAACTGCTCTACTCAACTGTAAACAGTAATAATTGTGTTAGCCGCTGTCAAAGTTTTGCAATAATTTTGCGATTCGAGGACTCAGCGCGACATGTGCCTACCGCGGGCTCTGCGACATCTCAACGAAAATTTTTACGTTAGAGCGACAGCCGAACCGCTAAAGAGCTAAAGAGCTAAAGCGCTACAAAGCCAAAGAGCAAGGAATAGACAATAGACAACAGATATAGAGCAGTAAGTGATACAGGATGTCTTGGGATGATGAAGATTTCGATGTTCCTAAAGGAGGAGCCGCCGCTGCCTCGTGGGAAGACGAAGCGTTGGATGATGAACCGGTTTTAGACTCATGGGATATCGATGAAGAAGAGGTTGCAAGGGAAAAGAAAGCGGCTGAAGATAAGAAAAAGGCAGACTTGGAAGCATTACATAAGAAACAAGCGGAAGCTAAGGCTAAGAAATTGGCATCCAAAAAGAATGAAACCGTATTATTGGAAATCGATAAAGTTGACGATAAAACAAGATTGGAAATGTTAAGACAGGCTGAATTGAACAGTGATTTGAATAATGCTGCTTCATTGTTTGGTGATTTGGCCGTTGATGATTCTTTTGATATAAATGAACATCCAAGAGAAAGAGCTACCAAATTGGCGTTAGCTTCTGCCTCTCAAAATGCTCAGCCTAAGTTGACTAAAGATTCTCCTTTAGATATTCACCCTATTTTTAAACCTGATTCAAAGCAAGATTTTGAAAAATTAAGAAAGTCTTTAAGTACAACATTAACCAAATTGGCTGAGGATTCGTCTTTGAATTATGCTTCTTCTTTGGCTATTGATTTAATTAGAGATTTGTGTGGTCCTTTGTCAGTTGAAAACGTCAGGAAAGTTACTTCTACCTTGAATACGGTTATGAAGGAAAAGGAAAGAGCTGAAAGACAGGCTAGATTGAAAAAAGCTGGTGGTACTGCCACCGGTGGAGCTGGTAAGAAAAAGGCCAAGCCTGCAGTTAAAACCAATGTCAATAGTGATGGGTTCAAAAAGGATGCTTTTGATGATAATTATGATGATTTTGGTGATGATGATTTTATGTAATTTTGCTTTTATTTGTAGTTTAGAAGTTTTCAGGTGGTTCCTTATAGAGTTTAGATTTACCCTCGTTCTACAAACTCTTTTAATATACATTATTACATTCTACCCTTCTATCTATATCTATTAATTCCCATCCTAAACCAATCTCTTGGTCCTACTGTTGTTTGTACAAGTTGAAGGTAATGTCTTCCAAGGTTTATTTAAACTAGGCGTTTTAAATTGACCAAAGTTTGACGCTTTGACAACAACGGGTATAACTTCACCAGTCTTTAAGTTCCACTTACGATGCTTTACCACTTTCAAAATCGATCTAATTAATCCTCGATGTGATGTGATTGAAATTATATCATTACCGTCATTTGAAAAAATATCATTCAATAATAAATTGGCCCTATAGTTACGATGTTGATGAGATTCATGTCTTTCCTCTTCCCATAACGGGTCTGACTCCGTGAATGAATTTTCGAATGCAACAAACGGCCAAAACTTCGATATATATGACTTATCGTGTCTTTTACTTTCAGTACCTATACCATAAGTCTCCCTAGCGAATTCTTTTACTATAGGCACGAAATCCTTATAGTTGATTAGTTTTCCCCATGTGAAATCAAATGTTTGTAATGTTCTTCTCATGGGTGAAACATAGAAGGTTTCAGGTAAAGGGGCACCTTTATGTTTCATTTGATGCTCCCATAAATCAGATAAATCTTCAATTTGTCTTTCGCCTGTAGTGGTTAATTGGGCATCAAACCATTCGATACCCTTAGATTCGTCACCGTCCAACATTTGATATTTACAAGTCCACTCGGTGGAATTAAAGTACTCTGGGGCTATATTATGATATCCTTCGCCATGTCTTGCTAAAAAAAATAGCTTATAAACACTGTCATCGTTCTTACTGTTCAATGAATTTAATTTTGCAACCACGTCTTTCCATTTCACGCCATGCTTCAATCCAAAGTCTTCTTCAAATATATTGAACGTGGTATCATTCGTGTCAGAATCGGACTGTTTGAAAAGCCCTTGAACTACCTCATACTCGGTGGGAACTATATCATTTCTGAATACTGCTTGTGGGATGACTTGGGCTATAACTTGTGAGACAACTGCTAAAACTACACACACATACACGGAATTCATTTTCGCTGTCTATTCCTATACTATGGAGGTACGGTGTTACTATGGAACCATGTATTAGGGATGCGGTGTCAGAAATGATTTACTCAAAGATTGAGGATCCAACAGCCTTATATAGGCCCATAAACTCTATTTATAAGTCATCTCTGTTGTTTACAGTAAGCCCCCACGTGAGGGTACCACAGTGGTTACACGGCCAGGGCGTACGGCTTGCTCGGCGGGCCCTCGTCTTGATTCGCACAACCCGCTCTCTGCTGGGTGTGGCGACAGCCTCTTGGACTGCTGGGCCGGGACAAAGAGCTCTGTGTGGGGTAGCTCTGTAGCCTCCAGAACGCAGCCTGTTACCAGACGATTTCGCCCAAGTACATGCTATGTATATTATAATTATGATACAGGGAATAGGAAAGCATCAATGTCAATAATCATTTTCTGAAAAAGTTCCATTTCTTATCTTTTTCTTTCCTTTCGGCTTTATCTTTGGAATCATTTGAACTTAACTGTTGTAAATCATCCTTATCTTTGTCCTTTTCTTTATCAATCATGTCAAATCCTTTAACATTTAAAAACTTCATTGGTCGAGACTCCCCATCTTGTGGATCACCAGCTAGATTATTAAATTTGAAAGATTTAACATTCAAGTTTAAATTATTGAAAAAATTAGATAATGTCAGTTGATTAGTTAGATCAACTTGAACATGCCTTGGATTAATGAAATTGAATATAAATTCATCACAAGTTAAATCCCAAATTTCATAGTTTTCAGTTAATTTCCAACTGTTTATGAAATTTAGGTTAAAAGTGGATAAATCTCCATTGAAATTATTAGAATCTTCATTAACATTTGAACTTGAAGAATTATTCGTGAATCCTGGTGGATATTGATTGAATTTTTCTAAATATTGATTAAACCTTATCGTAGATAACATTGATAACAAATAATCTTCAAATTGATATCTTATATAATCATCATTACCAATATAGTTTTCATTATCACCTTCTCCGTTTCCTTTTCCAGAACCTCCAATATTAGAATTGGATTCATTATATTCATTATCATTAGAACAATTTGAAATCAAAGTAGAAATAAAGCTTTTATCATAAGAACTTAATGATAATTCATTAATTATTCCATTAGGATAACTAATTTCATAATTATCCAAATTAATTAAAATATCAACTCCTAATTCTTTCAGTTGATTTACAAATAACAAATTAGAACATCCAACCATAAAACTTTTAGTTTCAGGAAAATTCAATTGATTAATTTGTTGTAAAGGCAAATAAGGATTCCAAAAGGATCCTTTAGTGTTGAAAAGTTTTAAAGGCAAGCCAAAAAAATTCAACATTGAGTCTCTATTTTCAGTGTTTAATGAACTTGGTTTAATCAATTTCCCACTAAAATTTTCTTGATAATCACTTAGTTGACAACCTGAATAGATTAGATTATTAATTAAATTTGGGATCAAACTGATTAAATTATTTTGAAATTTCGTTAATAATTCTAATTTATTGTTTGAATAAATCAAAATCTTTTTATCTAACAATAACGCTTTAAAAATTATCAAAAACTTTGAATCTAAGTTTAACAAAGTTTGTTTTAAATTTAAATTGATAAAAAATTCTTCATTATCATTGAAATTGACCTCTTGATTTAAATTTTCAAACAAATTATCAAATATTTCAAAGTTTGACAAGTTATCTTGTAAAAAATATGATTTAGTTATGATCGATAACTTATCTTTAATCTTAGTAAAAATCGGTTTATTCTTATTGATTATAACCAACCCTTTTTGAACAATTGATCTTTTGATATCTTTATTACGTTTGAGTTCTTCTTCACTCAACTCATTAATATTAATTTGTCTGATACATGAACAGCCAAATAAGGTCTTCAAGTTTCTTGGATCGTCATTAAAATTAATCAAATCATTCAAGTTATCATAAGATTTGTTAGACGAAAAATCATAGACTAAATTGAAGTTTGAAAAGGTCTCTTCAAAAAGATGGGAACCATCAGGTAAGGACTGGAAAGGTAAATTTTTGAATAAATCTGAATCAATAGTGGGTAAATAATTTGATTTCCACCATTGAATTTCGGGACCTCTAATATGATGGAAGTCAACCAAGCAGATAGCAAAAATGAAATCATTCGAATTGTTTTCGATTCTTAATTTGGGTGGCGACCTTTCAATGATTGGCAAGTTTTTGATTTGAATTGACCTTCGTCTTGGAGTTGTGGGACTGCTTATTGGACTCAACTCTTCGCTTCTTCTGTACTCCAAGGAGGTGCCTGTGGGGCGTGTAGTGCTAGCAGCACCGGCAGCACCAGCAGTACCATCATTGCTATTCTTGGTAGGGCTGGCATCATGCTGAATGGCATTGGCATTGGCATTGGCAGCAGCGCCAGATGGTTGGTCGTCATGATGCTTACTGCCTAGTCTGATGGGTCTCATTTTGAACTCTTCACTGGCATGCGTGCTACCGCCACCGCTATTCGTGTGTGTGTTCGACGCTCTACGCTTGGCCAACCGTATAGGCTTGATGTGGCTCTCATCCCATGGATTTTCATCGATATCATCCATGGCGGCTATTTACTAAACCTGGTTTCTGTTTGTGTAAGGAGTAAAATGTGAGAAAGTGAGATCGAGCCCATAGTTAAGGCTCCATAGTTAAGCCCATAGTTAAGCCCATAATGAAGTCCAGAGCTAATGGCCCATTTGTACGAGCAGTGTTGGGTCAAGGGTGGGGCGATTCCATGGTTGTATGGGCACTTTAAAGGGACCAATCGACCAAAGGATCAAAAGTAGAGACGTGCCGGATATCGCCGTTCGCTGGTCCAAATCGACCTGAACCCCCGGATTTCTTCAGCTTCTCACTGAACGCACCGAACTCACAGGCCAACGTAATCTTTTGGCTGGAATCATAGGACTCGAAGGACTCAAAGGACTCAAAGGACCCGGTAAGTGAAGAAAAAGCAAGCTAAAGTAGAGGCATGAAGGAAGGAGACACATTTCCAAAACTGTTGGAGTTTTTATACATCCCAGTGACCAAGGGAGAAGACGCATTATCATGTTCAAGACCTATAAAGCTTTCATTTGACAAGTTGATTCAACAAGGGAACTTGTTAATAGTATCGATTCCTGCTGCGTTTTCACCTATATGTACTGAACAGCATTTGCCTGATATTTTGACCAATTTAGACAAGTTGAAGTCGTTAAATATTAGCAATATCGTTGTATATTCGGTTAATGATGCGTTTGCTATTAACGCATGGGGGAAATTGTTGGTTAACAAGTATAATATTGATACTGAGGGTGACATTAAGGTCCACTTTGCATCTGATCCAAACTCCAGTTTCACTTTAGAAAATGATTTGGGGTCTGATAAATCTAAATTTGGAATGGGGTTTAGAAGTGATAGGTTTGCCATGATTGTATCTAACTATAATATCGAATATTTGAAGAGAGATTCAACTTCAGTTGATAATTCAGGTATCAAAGGTATTTTAACTGCCAAATTGTAATATCCAATGTTGAATTTCTCGGTTAGATTTGGTTAAATTCGATATAGTTAATAAACTAAAATATCAAAGTTATAGAAGCGAATAAAAACTCTAGATGTTCAACCAATCTTTTTAAAACTATAAATTTTTATATAATTTAAAGTTCACCTGAAGCATCAATGGTGATTCTAGCTTTAGTAGCACCATTTGATGAACCGTAAGATTCAACTTGTTTAACAATATCAAATCCTTCAACAACTTCACCAAAAACAACATGTTTACCATCTAACCAAGGACATGGAACAGTGGTAATGAAGAATTGAGATCCGTTGGTGTTTGGACCAGCATTGGCCATGGATAACAAACCTGGTTTTTCATGTCTTTTAGAAAAATTTTCATCAGCAAATTTTTCACCATAGATTGATTTACCACCAGTACCATTACCTCTAGTGAAATCACCACCTTGTAACATAAATTGAGGAATAACTCTGTGGAAAGCAGAATTGGCATAACCAAATCCTTTTTCTCCAGTACATAAAGCTCTGAAATTTTCAGAAGTTTTTGGAACGATATCGTTATACAATTTAAAGGTAATTCTACCTAATTTAGATCCATTAGCTGAAATATCAAAGAATACTTTAGACATATTTGTTGGTTCGGTTTTTTAAGATTGAGTGCTCAAACTTTGATTCTAGACTGTCTGTTCTGTTCTAACACAAGTTTATTATTCAATTGAATTGATATAAACTACAAGAATAGGGAATAATTTTCTTTTTGGTGGCCAAATTTGTTCATTTATAAATTAAAATTTTTTTGAGACGGTGTTGGACTGCGCACGACCTTCGATTTGATTCTTTGTCGCGCGACGTTGCTAATTATCCCTTATGTCGCGGTGCCCCTTCAACCACAGCCCTCCACCGACCCAGGCCCTCCACCGTCTACAGAGCACCGTACACCCACACTGCTGGCCCGCCGTCTACCACCACCACCTGCCACCGGCCCACCAACTAGGCCACTGAAACCGTACTCGGGTGTCGACAGTTGACACACAGTACACTACGGGGTACACTGGCACCACTCGTACATTGTTGGACATGGAATATGTTGCTGCACTACTTTGGCTACCAAAACGGAGAACTATGACATAGCAGTCGTGTACGGTGGTGGCAAACGTTTTAGTTGCAGCCATTTATGTTGCAGTAATTCTACGTCTAAAAGAAGAGTAATGAACCAGGACTGTTATTTACGGCTCTATACTAGCATAACCTAAGTTGAAAGAAATTGTAAGTTTGAAGGATTTAATACTTTCTCGAATAGTTTTCCATTAGTTCCTTCTGCTGTAACTCGTTTACCACTCCAATTTCATTATAACTACCTAGTAAATACGATTCAATCTGTTTGAATTTCTCTACGACTTCTTCTTTGTTAAATTGATTCAACTTGATTAAATCGTTCAAATTATCAATCATCATTTGGCTTCGATATTTGACCCAGTCAACATAGAAGTCGTTATACCTAGATCCATAATTAACTTCGGGCTTGACAGTAGTTAATACCAGACTATCAAATCTTTTGCCCTTTTCTCTATAACTGGTCACCATTGTGATTCTTTCACACACCCCAGTTGGATTAGGAGCTATATGCTCAATTAGTCTCCCTTGTAAAATAGATGCTGATCCTTGAATTGGACCTGGGACTGACACAATTCCTTCTTTCCCCATCTTTAAACTTGTCTCTCCTCCAATCATATTAGTTGTATCACTCAACATCAAAACACATACAAACGGATATGAATCTTTATGCCATCCAACAACATAGTCATCTTGAACTAAATCTCCTTTCCGTTTTTTTTCATTATTGATTATTTCAGCTTCAACTTGTTGTTTGTCTTTCATTGAAATATTAACATGAGCAATTTCATAGTCCATCACCACTTCTAGATCCACCCCCGCCATAGAGCTAATCAATTCCATAGTCTTTGGATGATTCCAGGCTTCATATACAAAAGGAGTATATATTTGATCGTTCACCTTGGTATACCCTCTGATTGTGCAATCTTTACCGGTCTTTGAAAAGTTACTAAACCTCCCAAATTTTAAGAAAATATCCTTACTTAAGATTTCCTGCTTCATGATCCCAATAGCTTCTTGAGTGAATAGTGGGAATGGGTCACTTACTCCGATATTGCTGATTTGTTCTTCATCACTTAAGCCTAATTCCTCCATAGTCAATTTCCTGGTATTTTCAAATTTATGCTTATTTAAATCATCTTGATAGTATTGTAAATGCCTTGACGGGTCAAATTTAACCCCCACATATTCGGGTTTGAAATCTCTTTCAAAGGTTGGTTTTAATATCGAGTCGTAAGTTGCCTCAGGCACAATTCCCAATTCTTCCATGTTTATTACTCCTGACCTGAAAATTAGCCAAACTAAATGAAACAGCTGAAACTTAGTCGTTTTTATACTTTGCAGTCGGTATGATTTATCCTGGTTTTACTAAATTTAGCTTTCATATCATGTTCTATCGCTTATCCAACACCAAGCAAACGGAACTAATACAGTATACAATTTTCCCAGTTGCATACCGTTACTGCTAATCTCCTTATAATGGTTCCATTTTTTACCGAATTGGGCGTTGGTTTTGTGTAATTTGTTATGTGCGGGTGCACCGGTGTGCTATATGGACCTCTGTGTTGGATACGATTGCTCCTTTGGGTGAGGTGCTACGACGAGGCACTTAAATAGGAAATAGTAAGAGAATGGGCCTTATTGCTGAACCAAGTGAATTTGAGATAGGTAGGAACGGTAAAATAGTAGCGTCCTTTCTGCGTATCGATCTGTTTGAGCTGAGTGAGCTAATTGAACTCATCCAACTGCCAATCACAGTGTGATCCCCTTAATATAGATTTCTATGTTCAGTGAACTTCAGTTTCAACTAAATCTAGAGCTTATCAAATTCCTCTTGTCCAAGAAGAGCTATACCACACTCTTAACTTAATCTCTTTTGCAAGTTTCATCGAAGGTTCTTTGAAAAAATAATCAGCTGCAGATCGTGAAAGTTGCAACCATTTATGCGAGGTGCATCCAATTTGCAGTCAAATGTGAAAATCATGAAAGTTGGTTGAAGATCACAAAAGAGTGGACTCAATGAAACAGGACAAAACCAACATCAAAGGATTACGAGAGGCAACAAAATACTGTGAGAGAACACAAAAAAACAACACTAAATTGACACCAAAACTACTATAAACCCTATCGCGTAAAACAATACTATAGCTACGCTAATAAATAACATATAATTACAAGTAAACTACATTATGAGTGGTAAATTCAACAGTGAGTTGATTCAACATTATGAGTTAATTCAACATTATGAGTTAATTCAACAGTGAGTTGAATGAATTAAAATGAATCGAATTGCTGCCGTAAAAGAAGGGTTGTAATTAAACACTTCTTTGCCTTGAAGGATCGAATGGGAAGAATAATCCAAGAATCCCCATGACCCCAACACAAGCTGCAGTGATATAAATAGGGGCTGCAGTACTGGTCTTGGCATTATAGGCAATCAATGGCACAAACAATGAAGCAGCTCTATTGCACACAAAAGCTAACCCGGACCCAGTGGCCCTACAATACGAAGGCAATACTTCAGGAGTGAACGCATAGATACACCCATAGTAAATATATATGGTGATATATGAAACGACGGTAAATGCTTGATTTTGAGCTCTGGTTCTAACCGTAGTATAACACATCAAGAAAACCATCGTCAAAACACCTCCGATAAATAATGTACCTCTTCTACCGATTTTAGGGACCAAAATAAGACCAGCACCAATTACTGGACCAAAGAACGACAACCCATTTGACATCATGGCATCACCATAAATTCCAGCTGGGGTACCCGCAGAAGTATTTGCACCTTTTGCAGCCAAATACTGAGGTAAAAAGACTCCATAAAGTGGATAAGCGATACCCAATAAGAACCAAGACACCATTAACAAACAGGTATTCCAAATCATCTTTCTACCCATGAATAAATATTTCAAGTTAGAAAAGGCAGCATTGAAAAAGTCATAGACTGATTTCTTCTCCTTATTGAATTTATTCTTTTCAACCGATCCACAATCTTGTAAATCTTTTAAAGTCAAAGTGAATGGCCTGTTATATTTATCAGCAATCTTTTTCAACATCACAAACGCTTCTTCATCTTGATTATTCACAATCAAGTATTTAGGAGTCTCATCCAATCTTAATAATAAACGAATGATAGCAAACACGAAAATAATAGCAGCATCGACGTACCAAACGTATCTCCAACCTCTATTTTTAGCAGAATCACAAAATTCATCAATATCAGTACAAGCATTCCATTTTTCAGGAACCATGAAAATATAAGCAACAATGTAACCAATCAACTGACCAATCGACCAAAAACAAGCAAAAAATGTAACCAAAAAGGTGTATTTCGAAGGTAAAGTTTCCAAGAAAACTGAAGCATCGATAGCCAAGTTCCCACCTACAAAGAAACAAGTGAACAAAATGAAAATACAATAAAGGGCAAAGTTAGAGGCAGCCCCAACGAAAAATGCCATGATTGAAGACAATAATAACGTTGAATTGAAAGCCAATCTTCTACCAATGATATCGGCTGTCATACCAAAAAATATGGCCCCAACTAACAACCCAACGTAAGCCATTTCGGTGGTGATTGAAAAAGTCTGTTTGAATTGGACGTTAATTGATAACTGAACGGTTGAATGAGCCAACCCCAATAATGATTCAGCAGCATAACCATACCCGGCAATTATCATATACTTGAAATGAAACCAAGTGAAGCCAATATCATCTAAAGTATCATTGATCAAATGCATTTTCTTCGTCAAAGCCAAATCCCCATCCTCCAACTCAATCATATCAGGTTTAGATGACATATTGGTTGAAGATAAGGATTCAACATCAACCTGTTGATTGGATTTTTCTTTTTCTTCTTTATCGTGGAGACTACCGACTTGGTCCATAACCAAATTCAGATCATCCTTGACAGAAGGATTTGAAGAACTTTTCATTAATGACATGGTTCCCTTGATGCTTTCCAGTATGATATCGATCAAACTTCCCTATTTTATCCAAAGTATCAGAGCTGTAACGAAAACCGAATAACAAAGTGAAAGAATTTTTCTAAATTTGAAGAATGGAAAAATCATAACCGTTTATACTTCCCATGAAAATTCCAAGAGGAATGCATAATGAATTGGTAAAACAAAAGATAGATAAGTGATTGGAGGTAACAAAATCGAGAGATAACGAATAGAGCTTAGGACGCAGAGTTTTGGGCCAAGTCAAAGCTTGTACAACATGCATACACCAACTTCCAAGGCAATATCAGCCTAGCCAGGCAAACCATGGCCCTAGCAACACCATCAACATGAAATGTTGATACTATTCAGCTGCACGACAGTTGCACAACAGTTGCACGACAGTTAAGAGAAGAGACTCGTGGTATAACGCTGGCTACAGGTGTACCGGTGTGCCGAACCACTTATTACGTAACGAGCGATTATTTATTACAAAATCCGAACCATCTATTACATAAGCCACGCAGATTCCGTGTTCCATCTAGCGTGGCTGGAGCCGTGCCAGGGCTGTCCAGGATCCAGAACCCAGGGGAGCTCAGGGCAGAGCAAGGAGGACCAAGCACGGATGCACCATACGAATGGACCAAGTACGGGCGGACCAAGTACGAGTGGAACAGGCATACGAAAGGAGCTAAAGTATACGGATGGGGCCAAAGTAAACAGTGAAAGCGGAAAAAGGAATTGAGAACGAGAAGGAAGCAGGGCCAGAATTGGGATGATAAGAGAGGCAGATGAGATAGAGAAAAGAAGAGAGTGAATGAGATGAGATAGAGAAGAGAAGAGAGAACAGAAAAGAAGAAGAGGAGCCAGATGAGATAGAGGGAAGAGAGAACAGAACAGAACAGAGAGAAGAGAGAAGAGAGAAGAGAGAAGAGAAAGCCACCTCACACGACCAAAGCCTTGACACTGGCACCTCTCACACCTCTCACACCTCGACACTAACTCTGCTCTGACCGCTAATTAAGACACGGTTTGATTTCAACGTGGGTCGTGCCGAGGCCAAGATCAATTATTTTGCAGTCACAAACACAGAAGTATATAAGAAGACCAAAATCACCAAGTCAGCAAATTAGCAGCAGCAGGACCCAGAAACACAAACACTTTAATTTACAAAACACTCATACCATGGCTGACGTGTTGCACAGATTCAACTTCATCATTAATGTCGTCCACAACCCTTTGGTGGTAGGCGTCGTGTTGTCTATGGTGATAACGTATATCCAGTGTTGCCAGTTCATTAATATCGGCTACTTTGCGTCAGGTTCATCCCATTCCCCAGTGATTTCCGATGCTCCACCTTCAGTTGCTTTGATTGAAATCGACTTCAATGACTTTTTGCTTGATATCTTGTCCAACTTAGTCAATATTGTGTTTTTAATACGGTTTTCCTTCACCATTAACTACTATTGGCTGGTAGAATTGCCTTTATTCGTATCACAACAATCAATTATCGTATATTTATGTTACAATTACTTTCAAATCCAATTTAATAGTCCAATTTCAAACGTTTCCAGTTTCAATTCAATCTTGTACTTGTTACAACTATTATTACCTATCACCATCAATGTTATTAACATTTTTGAATACTTTGTTAGTAAAAACCCTTCAGATTTGACTGACACTGAAAAACTGCAAATTGATAATCCTTCAATACTACTCGATGACAAACTAATTTTAAATCCTTCATTCCATGGTCCTTCAATGAATTTGTTGATAAATTTAAACAATAACTACTTACCTATATTATTGACTAATTCCTTTTGTTTGATTAATTTGGGGTTTCCTTTCTTCAACCTTCCAGACTTGCTTTTAACTTCAATCGGCTCTTCATTACCATCATATGAGTCCCTGAATTTGATAATTTTGTCTGTTTATAAGGTCTTAGTCATTGGCTTGAAATTTTATTGTCTATACCAATATATCTTGTTTGAACTATTCAACAACTTCAACAGCTGGAAAATCAACTTAAATTTTAGAAACTATTACTTGATTTTGTGCTGTATTCTAATGATTTCGTTTGATTCAATAGTCTGTTATTTAATTAGAGATTTATAAAGTGATAGAAATTAACGATTTAAAGAGATTACAAGTGAAAAGGAAATGACGAAACGAAGAAACGATATACCTGAATCAAGTTGCTTGATTTCAAGTCTGTACTATTAATATAAATACTAAAGCATACAAATTCTATTGAGCCGCTTCTATGATCTAGTATTCTGCGTATGTATAGTGATAATTCTCCAATAGCACCTGATTGACTGTCGTTTCATTCACGGTGTCTTCCTCCCGTACGGAGTCTTCAATCCGTACGGTGTCTTCTGTCGTTTTCCGTACGGTGTCTGCGTCGGAATCAGTGTCTGATACATACTTCTTTGACTTATATTCATTCAACGTAGAGTCTTCACTCAAACTTTCAGACTCACTGTTGGAGCCGGAATCATAGTCATTAGCCATCTCAAGTACTTCTTCATCCGTGTACATACTGTGTTCATTCTTCTCGTATTCATTGGTGGCCATCCAAGTCAATATAACATGCTCATGGCCCCTCGACTCTCGAGTGTCTAGCTCTTCCAAGATCTCTGTTTCCTTGTTATACAACTCAAGTTCATAGTCTTCATCCAATTTAACTAGATCCAACTTCTCAATGTTGTTAATGGTCAATTTACTTGGTAATTTCGGTTGATACAAGATGTTTTCAGTCTTCAATACACTATCATAAGTCTTCGAGCGACCAACGATATCCCTTTGCTGGATCCCCAACTTTTCAAGTTTGCTAGTCTTATATAAATAATATTCATTGAAATTTTTTATCCAGGGAATAACTTCCATTATATCATGTTGATCAACATTGCCGTCCTTGACAATACAGCGTCGAGCCAATTTCCCAATTATACTTGTTAATAATACCCGAGCCAACCCTTCAAACAACATCATCGCCTTGTACGTGGTCTTAGGAACGACCGGTAGGTTTTTGGTGAGTTTTAAATACCCACTCATGTTTATCAAGTTGTCTTCATGTAAGAAATCAGGGTGTTTATCTAGGAAACTGTACTTTTCGTCCCGTATAAGCTGGTTTTCCTTTTTTGTTATCAATAGGCTCTGATTGAGCTCCAAATTTAGCCAATTGTCGGACATTTCATAACTAATTGGCATCTCTTTAATCGACACCAATTTCTTGCTAACCTTCTTATAATACTGGATTTTTCTTCTTGTATTACCGATATTACTATCTAATTTCACTTTCCGAACAACATTCTTATACTTGGACAACTCAGTTTTATATATATGATACAAGTTCAAGATTTCCATGACTGTTTTACCAGGTAATTCCTGCTGGATTAGATCAACTCTATGGATTGAATGTCTGGCCAAACTTTGGAAAAACTGATTTTTATCCTTGGAAGTCCAATAGCTCCCCCGAAACTTCTTATACCCCATGTGGTTCATATATTTGACTTCATTACTTCGAGCTTTAAAGCATTCAAAGTCTTCTTGGGGTGGAGTGAAGAAATCTTTGACTGTTTGGTTATATAGCGTAACATAGTTCCTATTGCCTCTAAACTCTCTCGGTGATCGTTTTGCCTTGCCTTTTCTGTCTGTCAGCTTCAGCTCCATCCTCGCTCGTCCTCAACCCGTTCCTCAGCTCGCTCCTCAGCTCTAAGACTCTACAAGAATGCGTGTTATATCGTAGCTTCAATTGACACGAACCGATCAGACGAGCCTCGAATCTCAATGGTTTTACGAGAAGAGCTAATGCGCAATTTCTATTAATACATACTATTACATCAAAGGAATGAGCCTGGCATCATACTCTTGATTAGTGGTGGCGGCCTGGTGGGCTGTCGCGACTGACAATGTGGCCCCGTTGGAGCGAGAGAAGGGTGGCCGGAAATGGGATGAACTCGGTGATAATACAATGGTTGAAATGAAAGACTTAACATCCAGAACTCTGGGATTGGAAGGATTATAAAGAAATGTTGTTGATATGTTTCAGAACATCGCTTATCTGTTGCTCATCGTCCGTGTCTACCCATTCGCTTTCTTCCTCTGGTTCTTCCGGTTCTTCAACTTCTTGTAGGGCCTTATCGTTAAACACCGAGTATGATTTGACTTCAGGATTCTTTAGCGTGTCGTCTTGAGTCTTATTTATATCGTTTTTGGTAATTTCATCAACATTTCCTTGGTCCATTGAATCAGGACCAACCAACTCAACGTATTCTTCTGGCACCAATCCATTTTCACCGGTGTTGGGATCTTCAGCTACCAACCACCCTTGTCCATGACGATAAGATATCCAAATGATTTGACCTTCAGTCAACGCTACTTCATTATCATTTTCAGGGGTAAAATCAAATAATGCAATGGCTTGTTGGTTGATTTCGATATTTTGATTATCACCAATGAAATCATATTCGTATTCATCAAATCCCTCTACAGGACTGGCTATTCCAACCAAATGGGTGGCGCCTTTATCGCCTCCAGGTACGGGGGCTTGTCCTCTTGAATGGAGACCGTGGCCAGCTCCAATGCCAATGTCACCTTCTGTGCCACTACCACTCCTCAAGTGCCTATATTCATATGCATACTTTTCTTCATCGTCATAGTCATCATGATCAAACTCCTCATCGTCTTCGCCATACCCAGGAACCAACTCGAACTTGCCAAACCGCAATGGGTTTGTTTCAGGGTATGCAAAGTCTTTGATCAATGTGTCGTCCGGGTATATGGGCCCCATCGTATCCAAATTATCCATGTTTAGTATCCAGTATATATATGACGCTACAATTCAATTGAAATGACCACAATCCGATAATACGTGATGCTCTGATGTTATACCACAATCTGACGTTATGTGATGTGATGTATGTGATGTTAACACAACCTGTTGTTATAACCCAATCTGATGTTATATGTTGTAGATGTTGTGCTAGCCGCCTTGTCTCTACTCTTCAAAGTCCTTTCGACAAATTAAAAACCCAAACCTGTTCAATCTAAGTCCCCTATCTGTATTCTCTTTCCTACGCCGCGGTCGTTCGAGTCTGATTCTCTACCCAGCTTGATGATACTCCGTCCTAACCTCACTACTAATGATAGGGCTCCTCTCTTGTGAATGGACACTTACACAAAAGTTGGTGCGAGTGCGAAGTCAAATTTTTGGTGAGTTTCCTGCCAGACACCATTGATCTCTAAGGTTTTGTGCCAAATAAGGTTTTATTTTATAGGACTGAGTCGAGAGTTGAGCGAAAACAGATAGAAGACGAGTGTGAGTTTACGGTGGCAACTTGCAGGGAACAATTTCGAGACATTCTAGAAAGGTATTGAGGATTTAAGGCGGTTCAGGAGGTTTAGACGGTTGCGATGGACCCATTGGAAGAACAGGAACAAGAACTCGAGGTGCTTGAGTCGATTTATCCCGATGAATTAACGAAGATATCGTCGACAGATTTCACGTTGAAGGTGGAGCTCGACACTTCGTCCACCAAAACGCATACGTTGGTGTTGAAGGTGCATTATCCTCCCGAGTACCCCAACGAGGTGCCGGTTCTCTCGCTAGACGTCCAACCGTACGCCGCTGGGGATGGCCGAGGGGCCTACGACGATGACGACGACGACGAAGAAACCAAAGCTAATAATCGTAATATCAACGTTTCGGAAACGATAGAGTTCGACCACAGCGATCTTGCGATACTACTTGACAAATTGAATGAAGAGGCTTCGTTCCAGATAGGAATACCATCGATCTTTGCAATGACGACGTTGTTAAAGGACGAAGCAGAGCTAATGTTCACCAAAAAACTCCAGACTTTGGAGTCAAAACGTGAAGAAGAGTTGAAGCTACAAGAACTCGAACTGCTGAAGAAATTCATGGGTACTAAATTGACCAAACAGAGCTTCGAAACTTGGAGATTGAACTTCAGAAAAGAGTTGGGCATTGATAACAAGCTAGACGACTTTTATAAGGCTCAACATAATGGTAAACTAAGCGGTAAAGAGATCTTTCAAAAGGGGTTGGCTGATGATTTTGATTTTGATCTGTTGAAAATCGCCTAGGCTTTAATCACTGAAGGACGGAAGTATTGATGCATTGACGCTTCTGGAGTATTGGTGTACCGAAGTATTGATGTATTGATGTACTGAAGATCGATGTATTACTGAACTATACCGTATATTAGAGAAGAGATTATTCCAACTCGTTAATCCATTCCCACACTTTAATAATCTCTCCGTGGTCTTCAACTAGTTTATAATTGACATTGGAGTTGTTTTCAACTCTTTTACTTATAATCTTCCATAACTTCAATTTATAGTTCAAGTTATTCTCAATAATCATTAGATCTCTTAGTTGATTGGCTCCAATATACTTCTCTTGCGATGTTTCTAAGCTTTGAATCCTCTGAGTCTTCAATTTATGCAAAATCTCTTGATAAATCTCTTCAACCTTGTCCTGTTCTCGGTTATATTCTTTGTATTTGAATTGCAAATACATTACACTTATCCAAATGAAAAGAGCAGCGATTAAATATTGCTTGAAATTATACACGGTTAAGATGATGGTGTTCTGCAATTGGCACTTCAAATTAATGTTTGATAAGGACGTTGATCGAAGAACTTTGTTCTGGTAGTCTTCAAGTCCCTCGTGCTTAGTTGAACTGTTGGCTGAAAGCTTAAGTACTCGGACCTAGAATAATGTTAGTATGGTACTTGAATATGTTTTACAGGAAGCTAAGGTTTATGGGTTAATTCAGTCAACTTCAAATTGAACTGACAAATTAAACCAAACAATCCTTTCTCCTTATTAATTAACTTGCCTTACAATTATTTCCGGCTCCTTTTCTAATTCAACAATTGATCTACCCCATAGTTCATCGAATTCTTCTATTGTAATATACGGAGCTTTAATGCTTAATAAAATATCATATAACTCATCAATAGTCAACCCACTTTCGACGTCATCTTGACCCTGTCCACAATTAATCATAGCATTTTTGGATCTTAGTAAATCTATTGAAAAATTGATCATTAGTTCTAATTTTTCTGCTTTCTTAGTATCGGGTATACAGTATTTGTTCTTTTGTGGTTGAATAAATGGTAATAGGTCAAAATACCATGACTTATACTCAATAAAATCTTCAAAACATCCCAACTCTAAGTTCTCATAACATCTTCCATGTCCTGGACATTTGATACATGCTGGTTTGACCAATTCTAAATAATCATTCAATTTATTAATTACAAAATATTCACTAGGTTCGAATGTTGGTTGGTTGATTTCATGGCCACAATAACCAATTAAAAATGTTTGTTCTCTATACCAATATGTGAATAGCCCACCTATAGATAAAACAATCCAAAGAAATATGTATGAAAGTATAGGAATAATTGATTTGGAGCTTGGTTGAGATGCTTTATCGAATTCATCTTCGTCAGATTCGGCATCTTCAGTCTCTTCATCATAATCTTCATCTTCAGTCTCATCGTCATCATCTTTAGTAGGTTCTATAATGACTTTCCTTGGCTTAGGAGTCAACTTAGGTGCAAATGAGTCTTTCGTTAAAGCTCCTCCGAATTTAATACCTAAGGCTGATTCATCAAATTGTGGTATCAGAGATGGAGCCGAAGGCTTCTTGAAGTGTTCATCAAAATCAACCGTCTCTTCATCTAAAGTTTCAAACGCTTTTGGTTTCTCGGTTACTTTTGGTGATCCCTTCACTTTAGGAGATGTCTTAAGTTTGGGTGAGGATTTAACTTTTGGTGATTTAGGCGATTGTTTGGTCGCTGGTGATTCAACTACTGGCGACTTAGGTGATCCTTTGACTGCCGGCGACTTTTTGGCCACTGGTGATGCTTTGGCCGCTGGTGACTCTTTGACAACTGGTGATGCTTTCACGTTTGGTGAGATAATAGCAGATTTGGACTGTTTTTTAGGTTTTTCAACTTTTGCCTTTTGAGATTTAGGAGTCTTTGGAGACTTTGAAGGAATATCTTTAGCCAATGGCTCAACTGATATGTTTTGGGGAGGATCAGTAGCCAAATCTTCAATTGGTATTGGAACATCTTCAATTTTCAGTTTAGTGGCAGATTTAGGAGTTCCTGACGTTGATTCAGTCTTAGCATTTGATTTATGCTTTGTAGATTTAGATCCACTTGAAACTGGAGTATCGTTAGATGGGGTTTCCTTTGAAAGTTTCTCCTTTTTACGTTTAGGCGTAATCAAATTCTTATTGAATAAATCGCCATCCAATTCCCCGTCATCAAACAATTTGCCCTTCTTTTTACTTGACCTAGTACTTTCTAATGTGGAATCCATCGAATCATCACCGTGTTTACGCTTACGCGACGAGTGTGGTAATGAATTAGGTGGAGATTGGAAGATATTTTCATTGCTAAATGGAGTTGATTCCTTTGACTTGACGTCGGTTTTTGAGTCGTCGCCTTCCTTTGCTTCCTTCTTAGACTTCTTGGTATCCCTCTTGGTTTTCTTGGGCTTCGATGGGATTTCTTCAGCTTCGATTAAATCATCTACCTCGAGTTTGGGTTCTTCCTTCTTAGCTTTCTTAGTCTTAGCCTTAGACTTGGTCTTAAAAGTTAAATCAACAAAATCGTCTTGGTTAGCATTGGCCACCGCGTCGTTATACAGCTTCAACAACTTGGCTCTATCGCCATACACTTGGTCGTTGAACAACTCAATCAAGTCATTCTTCTTTGCATTAGAGGAGTAATTGACGCCATGCTCATTCAATATGTTTCTCAATTGAGCTACTTTCAAGGACTTTGCATCAAAGCCTATAGAATCGTTAGTACTTCATCACTTATAGTCAGCAAGCAAAGATTGCTGCTTTGATCAATTTCAACCATACCTTCTTGTAAATATTCTTTATCCATATGTAAACAATCGATAAATTGCCAGTTTGTTTTGTTTTGATGCGATTCGATCGCGACAGCGAAGTTCCAAGTGGGCGCGCTCTGCCTATTTAGACGAAGTGCTCTGCCTAGCTAGCGAGAGTGGACGCTGCCTACGAGAGCTGACGCTGCCTACGAAAGTGGACGAAGCTCTGCGGGGCATAGAGTCGGCAAATATCATATGTAGGGTTCCGCCGTACGCAGAGTGTGTGAGTTGAACCAAGAGACTCGAGTGGATACGATCGTGAGCACGAGAGCATCTTGCAAGATGGAATTGAATTGAGCATATTATCTTCTCTAACATCTAAGCTGGGCTAAACCCAATGAATGTTCATTGTAGATCAAAGTTAAAACTGAGCTATAGATTAGTCTGGACATGAAATTTATTTAAGGGGAAGAGATCTCTTATAAAGCCGATCAAATGCTTGAAAGATCTTGACCGACCTGAAATAATGCAAGCTTCTGCCCTGATAGATGAAATTTTCTACGAAAAAAAGATTCAACGGAATTGTTCAGTGGATAGTCATGAATAGTTCTCTTGAATTATGGGCCAGAACAGAGCAACAAAATGGACTAAGCAACAAAATGGACTGAACACGAACATGGACTGAACACGAACATGGACTGAACACGAACACTGAAACTTGGGCTCATCATAATGGTCAATGCACATGAAACTGTCTGCACCCTTTGGACAAGACAGAACGCAAGGGTCCAATGGGTGTGAAGAAGGGCGAAATGCCTAGCCTACCTTTTGCATCGTTGGTAAGGCTTGATGGTAGGGTGGCTGCAGCACCTTCCTCTTCCCTTACTCTCACCTCCAGCTCTCACCTCTACAGACATATGAGACAAATGCCTAACAAATGCCTAACAAATGCCTAACTTATGCCAGTGCAAGATGAATTATCACAGAGACAAGCTCAAAGGTTAAACAAATGTCAAAATCTTAAAAAGCAACTGAAACTTGGAGAAACGGTCAAGACCGTTCAGATAAAGATTAAGTTGGGTCTAAATTAAGTTCTTCCCCCTTCATTCAACACTTTAAGTCAAACAGCAATCATCTGATCTCTATTCCTGCTAAACTTGCTATACTCATAGCTGCCACTCATAGCTGCCACTATGCATGTAACTAAAAAGAACCTTAAAAGACTCTTTCTAACCAGAAAAAGCTTCTTTGCCTACTGCCATGACTACCATGTGCCACCAGATGGCAAAACGATAAATACCACGATTTACTTAAAAGAACCAAGCAATGATCTACGGTTGGTTACACCGTGATTATCACTGATTCAAATTGACATGCCAGCTTAACACTTAAACCTTCATTAAAGTTTGGGATATTAAACTTTCAAGAGCCTTAAACCATTAGAGAATATGTAAATTTAAGCGAACACTAAACATATTTAACTTTTACATCAGTACATAACCTAAGGCAACACTTATGGGATGGTTTTTGCAGAAAGGGCCCAGAATCGGCCGAACCTGGGTTGTACCTAAGTCAGTGTGTTGGGTACAAAACAACTCAAGAGGGAATGTATAGAGATGACTGGGGTTTAGAATCACCCAAAGAAACCCTGTTGGATATATTTTTTAGTTTATTTTTTGGTTAGCCTGGGACTATCATGGGTAATAGTTTCCAATTGCTATCTTTTAGGTTTCAATATTCTTCTGTTGAAGCAACACTAAATCAAACTATTTAGATGTTTAGGATTGGAATCAAGAGCGACTTCAGGCATCGGTGCCCCCACCACCACAATAAAAGATGTTGCAATTTGCAACCCTCTTGTCCAAACTCATAAAACGATTATACTATAGTCATTATGGCCATTATAACTATTATTCTTGACTCTGATAATGTATTGAACGTTGGGGTTGTGGTGGTGACTGCAAAACCACTCATTGACAAGCTGCGTACAATAGAGAACCCTTTAGCGGTTTCTTTCCTCATTAGATCCGATAGTGTGGGAACTAAACACCACGATAGCTTCCAAAGTCCAAGATCGTCCAGATGGCAGCCTAGGCCCACCAAAACTGCAACAACCAAGGAATCTATGCATAACGCAAATATTATACACACCATGGTGCTTTGCAGAAGATTGTTGGATTTTATGCATGCTTGAGGTCTGGGAGGTCCATTTGAGGTTCCATTGTGGGCAAGTGGTCGTTCTCTCCGAACAACCCTGGTGCTGGGGGTTGAAGAGTCAGGTCAGAGGTGGTTCCAAGGCTACGTCGGCCGTGTAACAAGTGCCTATGGTGTTTCTTTTTGATACTTTTAAGCTTGCGTGTTCTGCAAGATGACCTCTTGGGATATCAACTATGCAACTCCAATGCTGGCGGAACCTTAAATACAACCACAACCTATTTAGACACTAAGTAGCTACCCAATTCAGGTTCGAAAAGAAACTCCAAAAGAAAAGAAAAAGGAAGGTCTCCAATAGGTAATGCAACCATAAAGGTTCAAAAAATAAAGGGATGCTCTTCCAAAACCGTGCAAAAGGAGTAATACCATGAAAATAGAAAAAGATATTATTTGGGTTCATTGTAGATCCAAAATAAAGAAAGAATCCCACGTAAATTGACAACTTACGAAGTGTTAAGAAAAACCAGAAATGGGTTTAACTTTAAAGTTCTTTTAGTGTGTTCCAATATAGAACCTTAAGTTAAAAGTCCTTTCCACAACAGGTAAAAGCAATTTAGGACGAGTATGATCTTGCGTGATCTGGCATGGCTGCTTATCTGATCGCCATCAATATTGCTAGGGTTGCAGTTGGGGAGGAAGCAGGTGGTGGTTGGGGAGCCAGCAGGTGGTGGGCAGTCGATGGGCAGTCGATGGGTGGCCGGTGGAGGGTAGGTGGATTTAGGCCCGCAGGATCTGGACCCGCAGGATCTGGGCCTAGCCATTGCTCGGTGTAAGCGGCCAGGCGACCGTACCAAACACGCAAAAGTGGATTGACAAATATAATTCGGTTAAACTTGATTATATAATTATCAAGCAAGGTTTGGGAATTAATTGGAGAATTGTGATAAACTAGGTTTAGATTGGACTTATTGGTAGAGGGGACAGTACTTCTAAAGGTTGACAAAAGGAAACCCACCAACAATAGCAACAGATAAATTTTGGCAAGAATACAAGAGGTTTCAAGCGATTCAGTACAGGACAAAGAGGGAGGCTAATTATATGGACAATGAAACCAAAACCATCATTCCCAATTATTACAATTCATCAAAACAAAAACAAAAAAATATTGTTATTATTGGAAACCTTGAATAATTTAATATATAGTACCTAACTAGAGTTTACTGGAATAGGCAAAATATAAATCCGAACTATTAAACTTCTTTCAACCTTAAACTGAGGTATTTTCAATGTAGTCTTTAGTCTTCCATAGTATGATGTAGATGTTTTAGTCTTCCATAATATGTAGTTGCGGCCTGGTCTAAGGATCGAGATTCTTAGTGAAAAATCACTTTGGGCCAATGTCCATCGATATTAATTACTTTTTTTTGTTACTTTGTTCAAATTAGGGGAAAAGAATGTAGTAGTTTCGCTTTGACGGTAAGACGTAAATCCTTCTTGTTCCAAGTGGTTTGAAAATCAGTCTTAATCATGCAGATGAACAAAGGGCGCAAAGGCTCAAATGGGCCCAATCAGAAAGAATCAAAGGGCTAAGAAAATAGGTGCCAAAGTACAATTATGTTTAATCTAAGTCATACTTTAAACATGAAACAACCTAAGCACATCTTTGGAGCACTTGGTTCAGCAACCTTTCCAATAAGCAGAAACAAAGTGAAAATTTTACCAAGCATTGAACAGAAAAAGTTTCCGTGCACAATGGGGGACAATTAACTGGACCCCTAGGTAGTCCCCTCGTCGAAGTCCCTTGTTTTCCAGTTGCGTTTGCTCAACAAAATTGTAAGGATCTCTTTGTTAGCCCAATGGTGGGCTGCTAGATCAAACACCCCTTAGTTCAATTGACAATAACATCTGTTGATAAAATCTGTTAACTCGAAATAGACAAAACCCAACCTAAGGACTTTGACCACAAAGGGTGGGCCCCAAAGGGGGCCCCACAAAGGGAGGACTGGCGGCCCCCCACCGCCAAACTGAGAAAAATAGCGAGGTGGAAATTTAAAAGGGAAAATCCTTTCAATTTAGCCTAATTGAATTTCTTAAAATGGAATAAATTCGACTTTGTTGGAATTCCAATGTCAGAGAGGAAGAATTGTTTGGATCGGTCCAACGTTGAAGGCTCAAGGAGGTAGCACCCAGTGACACCCAGTGACACAAACTGACTTTCAAGGGAAGAAACAGCCGGAAGGATAAGGCGCCGAACCAGCAAAAAAAAAGGGAAATGGGTGTTCATGTAGGGAACGTATGTAGGCTTGGAAGAGGATATTGTATGATGAGATGAAACGAGACTAAATTCACAAAAGAATCTTCCTTGAGGCGTAATTATACATGAAACTTGCAAAGACCGAATGGGATTTGCTTTTGCTCTCCGTTTACTGACATTCTGCTTTGTTTTCGTTAGTTTAGCCTAGGTCTCGACCCACTAGCCTCGTTTCTAGAGGTAGCCGGGGGTAAAATAGATCCTCTGCAGTGAGGGTTTTAACCATCTTGCTATTTGCACGTTTGGTTGGGCCCTCTGCTCACCGTACCCAGGGATCAAGGATCCCTTCCTGGTACCCTAGCAATTGTTTTGTGTTGTACAAGGGTTGTTTTAAATGTACGTCTTTAGTATACCAAGGACGGTGGATACCCAACATCTCGTACTACTAGATACAAATTCCTTTGTTAGGTTCCGCACTTCGCTTAAAATTTGAATTTTATTCTAAAAAAATAAGTATTAGGAGAAATGGTCTCTCTTGAAGTTGCCCTGAATTATACGGATTCGGATTATTATAATTTTTTTTTAAAACACACCACTAGCGCTTTTTTAGAGTTTGTTTAAGCTGTTGGTGGTACAACCAGTAGGCGAATGGTGGTTTGCATAAGGGACATTAGCGCTGTGTGGTTTTAGATTCCTTTCTTTATTTTTTAGCTGCTTTCTTTTTTAATGTTTTTTTTGGGTTTAGTGTTTTTTTGATCTCAGGTTGAATTTCCTGCTGGACTTTTTGGCCACTTTTTTATGGTTTTAATCTTTTTTTTTTTTTTTGTTTGTTCTTTTATTTTTTTTTATTTTCACAATTTTAGTTCCATACTTCTCCCGTTCTGTAATGCAGATTAAACTATCTATTATAATCTATTGTAACCTTATTACACCTGAGTTGTAGATAGGTTGGTCCAAATAGTGTATATAGATCCAGTATATATATATATAATTAACCTTTAGTAGGATCTTTAAAAAAATTTTCTAGGTATTGCTACTTATAGTTGGGGTTTCACCAAAGTTTTGAATCTGACATTGGTATTCTACGCCTTTATACCACTGTAGCACACGTACCACTGTAGCACACGTACACGATACATATCGTTCCCAGATACCCGTAAACACCCACAAGTACAAGGGTGGATATCCAGTTTACACCCTTTTCGTACCCTTTTACCGACCAAGAGGTTAAAGGCTTCAAGTCGAGAGGTCAAGGATTCAGTTTTCAAGGGATTGAGTTTCAATCATCCCCCACCCGGTTCATAATAGCAACATTTCCACCAGAATATATCAAACATACCTGCTATTTTATAAAAGCCAATTGATTTGCCTAACCCTTTCTTCCTAAAAATAATTCTTTTGAACCCTCAAAAAATAAATAAAAAATTTCAGTCAACCCACAGGAAGTGTAAGATTAACAAAGTCGAAACAATTGATCTTTAGATATATAACCTCCACCATCGAAGACAAAAGGGCCAGAAAAATCCCATAGATCCCACCAGACAAAACTCACCACCCATTTTCCACCCCACCACCCATCAAACCCCCATATATTTCAGACCCTTTGTCACCGGACCCCCATTCCATTTTCCACCTCGAGCTCGTTCCATTTCACCCAAGCTCGTTCCATTTCACGCAGGCTTGTTCCATTCCACCAGCGTCCATTCATCCCATTCACCCCAATTGGGTTCCATTCTACCCCGATTTCATCCCGATTTCACGTAATTTCACCTAAGAGGTCCAATACACATCACGGGACGATCTTATTACCCATCACTTGATACATAGTCCAACCGTTTTTAGGTGTACATCGACCTCAGTCTTGACAGTCCCTACACGCTTCCAACCTTCCCGATGATGACTCAATTACCTTCTGTGTCAGAAATCATCATCAAAAACAACCCTAATGATAATGCTAATGATACCAATAACCTCCCTCAGATACCCCAGATCCCTCGTTTGAATAGTACTGGTACTACTCATATCGATGGAATCACTCCTAATCATACGCCCAACATCCACCAGCATTCCTCGTTCCTTTCAAGCACCCATCCTAGTTTACACGGTGTAAGGAACGCTTCCGGACCGCCTGTGTCGATTTCAGGCCCAAACAGCAAGAGGAATAGCACCGCAAGTATAATACTTCCACCTTTGAAAGACTCGAACTATTCGATCGATCATAGAGTCAGCATTAGCTCCTCGATAAAAACCGTATCAAGG
Organism: Yamadazyma kitorensis; assembly: GCA_030572015.1. NCBI lineage: Eukaryota > Fungi > Ascomycota > Pichiomycetes > Serinales > Debaryomycetaceae > Yamadazyma > Yamadazyma kitorensis. The sequence goes on along the minus strand of JAJLZC010000001.1, from coordinate 457,039 downwards.
AACCCTTCTGCAAACCAGCAGATGACCATGGACATGTTGAATGAGAAGCCAAAGCCCCAAAGAGTCAATTCTTTGCCTATTCCTCCAAACACAGACCCTACGGTTCAGCAGCAGCAGCAGCACCACCACTACCACCACCAACAGCAGCAGCACCAACAACAACAACCCTCAGGACAGATACAAACACAGTCTGTGGTACAAACACAGAAACTACCAATGCAGTATCAACTCCAGACCACCTCTGCCCCACCCACAGTCAGCCACGGAGACTCGGGCCATCCTCCTGGTGAGTATATGCCTGTAGTTCATTATCCGGTCGATTATTTCCATTATCACCCCCAGTCATACTATTATTACCACCCCCAATACGATTACCAGCACCAGCAAATGAGCGCAGGCTCTGGTGCCAGTGGCAGTCCAGGTCCTAGTCCGGGTCTAATTGCCACTTCTGGCCAACCGCCTGGCCCTAACTTGAGTCCTAATCTACATGTTCCAATGCAATTCCATCCTGTTCCAATCAATGCCATTCAAGGTCCCCCTGACCGAGGTATGCTTCCGGTTCCACATTCACAGCATCAACAACAAGCGGTTCCGCCCCCACCAGCTCCCCCACTTCCGCCTACCCTTTTACACAACCATGAGTCCCGAGGACCCAGTCAAATGGCTCAAGCTCCAGGACACCACATGCCAGTCCCCAGTTCCATGCCTCAAGGTATGTTGCCATCTGGTCATATGGGTGGGCCGCCTATCGGGATCCCATTGTGGCACCCGTTTGAAGAAAACCATGCTCTTTTGAATAAAAGAAGAATCATCAAAAGAAGAACGAGAACAGGATGTTTGACTTGCAGGAAGAGACGAATCAAATGTGACGAACGCAAACCGCTTTGTTTCAATTGTGAAAGAAGTAGAAAGGTCTGTATGGGGTACGAGAACTTGCAAAATAAAAGGAAAAGTAATGAACCCAACGAAGAGCAGCAGCAGCAGCAGTATCACCAACATCAACAGTCTCAACATTACCAGTAGAATTATTGCACCAGCTGCAGCCTCAACATCAACACTCCAATAGAAGTATAGCAGCAGCAGTAGCCAACACCAAATCATCTGCCTATAGAGAACAATTCCAAATAATAGAACTTCTATATGTATATATATTCCTCCGATATTGATTATCGTGAATGAAATGAAAGCTAAGACCTTCATGTATTATTTAATAATTTTTCAGTTCTATATAACTCATATATACGATTATCGGTCAAATCCTTGAATTCTATCAAATGAACATTGAATATGATCTCTTTGATGAGTTTGAAATCGCTAAATCTGGTGATGTCAATGCTGTGGATCGATTCTCTTGTTTTATAGTCGTTGGAATTGCTGGTGATGATATTGAAGGGATGTTTTTCATTTAGGCTGCTAAAAAACCCTACACATTCATCGTCGTCTTCAACATCAGTCATGAAATCAAACAACGCCAACCCATTCTGCTGAATGGACCTGTTGATGTTTTTCTTTTGCAATTGCAACTCGTAAGCAGTCAATAGATCGCTTTTGCCAATAACAATGATCAAATTGACCTTGGTTTCAATCTTCTTGATCAATTCAATCTCGTTTGGCTTCAATCCGTTGGTGCTCGGCTCAACAAACAACACCGCCAAATGGATCAAGTCTTCATACCTATGCCTTTGGGTCTTGGTTTCTTCTTGTAACTTATCTTCGAACTTCGAGTCCAAGAAGTCGGCAATTTCAGCACTGTTGTCCTGATTGTTCAAGTTGTAGCCGTAGTTCTTGGTCGTACTGATCTTCAATCTGATGGGGGATTCCTTATAGAGGGTGGTTTCGGTCACTTCAATGCCAAACTTTTTCTCATCCTTGTTCAGGTCCATGTCTTGCCTGGCTCCCCCAAGGCTGGCTCCCTGCCCCCCATACACATCCTGTTCACACAACGTATTGACAAACGACCTTTTACCAATTCCATTGGGCCCAATCAACAACAAATTGAATTCCACGAGCCTTTTGCTGAATTTCCTAGCACTCAACTCCTGCGGACTCTATTTCTGTTAGTATTCTGCGTAGCAGCAACACCATAACGACGACGCCATCGTCCCATGGCACTGCCATCCCCCAGGCACGAGCCTCCACATACCAAGCTCATGTTTGCACAGTTCCACAGACACAAAGCTGCAAACGATTTGGCTGCGAATGGCGGTCGGTTGCAGCAAGAGATTGTGCGGGCCACGACCGCAGTATTGATCCATGACTTCTATATTTTGGTCCATGACTTCTATGTATTGGTCCATATACTTCTATAGATAGAGAAAACTCTGCCCAGCTCGGCCTACAAGCCCATCTGCTCGATGGAGTAGTCGAGCAAGTAGCTTTGCTCGATCAACGACTCTAACCTCGTCAAGTGTCTTTCGTTGTAAGGCAATAAGTTATCGATGATCTTGATCAACTTGTTGTTTTGGAGCTTTTCAATAGGCAAATGGTTCAACATCACGTTGATTAGGTTCTGACTCACCTCAAAGTACTTGAAGTTGATGTTCCAGTTTTGGACCTTGTTGAAGAGCTGGAGTAGTTGGGCGTCGTTCAATGATTTCAAGATCTCTACTAGCTCTTCTTGTTCATTCAGCTTGAAGATCTCGTTGATGATTTCAAATAGTTTCATCGAGTAGTTGAGCTCTAACGCCACCAAAAATGCATTTTTATAGTTCTTACTGTTGATTAAATTGGTCAAATGTTGGTCGTTTTCGATCTTGGTGATTTCTTCCTGCTCTCTCATTTCAATCAACGCATCGGAGTTGTCCTTCCAGATACTGATTTGACCATTGGCATCTGCACTGACAAACTCGTCGCCGTCTTTCAAGGTGTCAATGGACCAGATTCTGTTGCTGTGGTTATCTATGGTCTTCAAACATTCGCCGGTCTTGTTATCCCATATCTTGATTAATCCATCGGCCCCAGCACTTATGAGTTGTAAGCCATGGTTTATGAACTGGATCTTCTGTACGGAGTTGGTGTGACCTTCGAGGTTCTGGTCGATCTGATAGTTGTTTAAAGACCATAATTTGATGGTTTTGTCCCCTCCACATGTTGCAATCTTCTTATCATACTTGCTGAACTTGATATCCCATAATCCTCTTCTGTGACCTTTCAAGATTCCAACCGTTTCACCGGTTTCCAAGTCCCAAATCTTCGCCAACTTATCATACGACGCAGTGGCTATTAACTCGTCATTTGGGGATATATCAATGGCGTTAATGTCTTTATCATGTGCTCTTCTGGTGTATTCACTAGTTCTGACCACCTGGACTTCTTCTTCGCCATTATTGCTTGGTTTCGGGACCTTCCATTTCTTGATGGTTAAATCAGTCGAAGAACTAATCAAAAACTTGGGATAGCTTTGAATTGGCGTCTTAGGTAAACTCAAAGCCGTAACTGAGCCAACATGGCCCTTAAAAATGGCATATGTCTTGAAAAGCTGTTGGTCATCATTGAATCTCCATAACCTGACTTCACTGTCTTTACTACCGGTGGCCACCCATCTTCCGTCAACGGTGACATCAAGAACGTTCAAGATGTCACGGTGCCCTTCACATATAGTCAACTGCATGGGTCTAGTTGGATCCACTATTCTCAACGATGGAGAATTGGTGGCCAATCCAATCAAGTTGAAGGAGGGACCGATGTACTTGATATCGGCAATTATACCGTGGTTACCCGCTATCCTATCCACAACGGGTATATAACCTCTAGACAAATCACTCAAATCGATCTTGACCAAGGATTGATCACTTAATACGAGAAAGAACTCATCATTGGCCAATGTATAGACGTCTATTATGATCAACTCTTCTTCGGTCTTATAATTCGACGTGGAAACAACCAATTCTCCATCGATATTGAACACCTTGAAGAGGTTATCAGACCCGGCGGTGAAAAAGCAGACTTCATTGGAATCTGGGAGTGTTAAGAACTTCGACACTTCAATCTGTTGTTTCACCAACAAAGTCTTCACGGGCTTGAAGTTCTTATATATCACGACGATTTCGTCTCTGCCTCCACTCAAAAAGTATTCGTTATAGAAGCTGACGCCTCTAACCGCCGAGTTGTGCTCTTTAAACGTGTGTAAGTTCTTACGCTTGATAAGATCCCATATTTTGACCGTACCTTGAGTATCACCAGAAGCCAAAACCCAGTTTTGTGAGTTGAGCTGGCCGTTGAAGCAGATGGAACTGATGGTGGTCCCGTGTCCCTTCAACGAATGTGTGGTGTAGCCGCCTTCTATGTCCCATACGGTGATGATCCCGTCCGTACCACCAAATGCAAACAACGTCGAGGTGGCATCGCATGTCGATACGTACACTGGGGAAGACAATTTGAACGTCTTTATGATACTGCCTTGCCCCAAGTCAAACACCCTAAGCTGCTGGGACTGGGAAACAATCGCCAATTTGGTTCCATCAGGCGTGAGGACCAAGTTGGTGATGACTTCTCCATCACCTTCGATGGTGTGGATCACTTCGTTCGTAGCCAAGTCCGTCACCACCACGTCCTCTTCGTTCGCGGTGGCCAACACGCTCCCATCGCCACTCAAGCTGCATGCGTTGCTGCCGATATAGAACGGATCTATGTCCTTATTGATATACTCTGTCTTGAACTCCATGCTGTAAGTGTAAACCTTTTTTTTTCATCTCATCGATTTCAGAAAAACCTGCGGGTCTACTCATTGTGGGAGAGAGCGCACTAGTTACCGTAATAGGAAGTCTACAGTACGCTTGTGACCGCAAGAGAGCACTAATTGCTACAACAGGAAGTCTACAAAGAAGTCTAATACAATATATGTCTATTTACAACAAGTCTAGGTCTATGTACAACACTCCGGTCTACATCAGCTCACAACATCTCCATCCCCATATCTTTGGCAGTATCTTTGATATATTCTTCTATACTGTCTTCTAGGCCTTGGGCCTTGTAGCCATATCTATCACCTTTTAAGATTTGTCTAATTCTAAAGAACCAAAATACAAGCGTACTTATGAATATAGAAGATTTCAATTTAATTAAATTCAACCATTCGGTGTAGTTTGAGGTGACAATCAAGGAAGTTAAGGCTTCGTCTGTTAAATAGTTAATACGATTAACAGGGCTCCCGAAGTTCTTATTGGTGGTTTGAATGATTCTCATGGTCTTACCTAAAAATAACAAATCCAACGGGAATTTAGTCATATCACTCAAGAACGATTTCATTAGTTCCTTTTGGGACATTTTTTTAAATCTAGCGTTTTCACCTTCAAACTTGACAGGTTTCAATTGGATTGTTGTTGCAAACATATCCATTGAACCAATGCCCCATTCTTCACCAATTTGCTTGATACCATTGAAATCAAATGAAAATAAATACTTCCACAACTGACAATATTCATTACGGAATTTTTCGTTTAATCGAACATAAAGTCCATGGTCCAATATGACCAATTCTTGTTTACCCTTAGCATTTCTTCTGACCAACATATTACCAGGGTGAGGATCACTATGAATAAATCCATACTTGAAGATTTGTTTGGCAAAAATTGTTATAAATTGATGCATTGTTAAGCCAACATCATATTTTTCTTTAATTAATCTTTCTTTATCAATCAATGAGACACCATCAACCCATTCCATTATGAGGACATTGTCAGTAGTTAACTCTTTATAGGTTTTTGGTATATAAATTCCCAATTTCTCCACCGTCTTATCATTCTTAACAAATTGTCTGATATCTTCGGTATTTTGTAATTCATGAATGAATCTTGTCTCGGACATGGTTTGATCTGAAATATACTTTGAATAAAATGCCATTGGCATGTCAAATACGATTTCATATACTTTCACCATGATTCGATACACTAATAAATCAGCCAGAACCTGATTTTTGATATAATCGTGCTGCACTTTAACGGCCACTTTATCACCATTTTTCAAAACACCCTTATGGACTTGGGCAATTGACGCACTTGCGACAGGCTCATGATCAATCCATTCAAATATATCCTGCTCGTAAGTCAGTCCCAAGTTATCAATCAATGTTTGGTTCACTACCGCCCAACTATCAAAAGGAGCCTCATCATACAACTTGACCAATCTTCTTTGGAACTCGATGGGGAAAACAGACCCTTGGTTGGCCACAGCTTGTCCAAACTTAATGTACAACCCCTTGTTCTGTATCAACATATTATAGATCTTCTCACTTGTCATCTCATGGATCAAGCTCATGTTACTATCATCATCAGCAAACTTATACTTAAGTGCTACCCAGGACAACACAGACAATGCTCGCACGGACCTTGCAATGGTAGACGAATAGTAGTGCCTATCAATCAAATACCCTCCTCCGACTCCAGCTCCCAATACACCAAACGCTTTCCAGCCCGTTCTTCGCTTGTCCACTCTGCTTGAATACTGGCGTATACCACTGGCCGATCTGAAGCCGGCAGCCCTAGCATTCATTCGTACCGCTCCCGAGTTCATACTGATCCTTGTCCACATTGTCTTCCCTTACGTCTTTCCTTACGTCTTCCCTTACGTCTGACCTTACGTCTGTACACCCTTTGTTGTCTGTCCTTACGTCTGTCCCGCCAGTCCTACCGTTGTACCGTCAGTCCTGTTGTACCGTCAGTCCTGTTGTAACACTTAGCCGCCGATGTCAGGAAGCTCGAGGACCGCGACACGGTGGGGGTGTACTGGTGTGATCTCGCTTCGACATTCGCTCCCGACTCGAAGGAATCGATTGGCAGAAGCGAACACCACAAGCAAGTAGTACTGACGAGGTAATACAGACACAGGCCATCAAGCATAGCAAACACGTACAACATAATGAGATCAATTCGTTCATATTCCACAGCAGGCGCACCAAGAAGAGTGGGCTCGATTAGAGGCGGGTTCTTGGGGTTCTTGTTGGGGGTGACCGTCACTGGGGCAGGATCGTACTACTACTTGTTGGATCAGTATAAAATAGCTAACAATGTTGTTGTTGCCGATGTGATTGCGTTGCAGAATTCCATCAACAGCTTGGAAAAACACGTCAAGTCATTGGAAGAGAAGAAGTAGCGGCGAGGTGGCTGAGGAGGATGAAGAGGATGGAGCTGACGTGGATGAGGATCGATAAAGAGGATGGAGAGGATGGAGCTGACGAGGATGAGGATGGAGAAGAGGATGAGGATGGAGAAGAGGATGAAGAGATGAGTGGCTCGTGAGCTATTTACATGTATTAGTCCGGCTCTATAATTGATTAATCAATAAAATCGAATCGTTAACTAGTTCTTTCATTGTAGACTTGCTAAAGTCATTGCCAACAACTGTTATTTCTGATGTCCTACCTCCTAATGATCCTCCTTCAATCAAACTATATTGCAATAGCTTGTTTTTATATAAAAATTCCAATTGTCTTCTATAATTCACAGAAATATATTGATAATTAACAACTTGTTCGCCTATTTTCAATCGTAAGTTTGGATCAATAAATGTTTTATCCCTTCCACTGAAATCCAATCTACTATTCTTTAAAAATTCCTCTAAACCTGGCTGATTTCTGAATTTGGCATACTCTTTGGTAGTTGAATTTAAAATATCGCTGATATTCACTGCCTGGGACTCGGCATCATCTTCCACGGCCTCAGGTTCGGTACCTTGATGGTTTGATTCTCCTAATAAATCACCGATCAATTGGCTCGATAGCTTTAAATCTGATCTTTTATTAGGCACTGGTATATAACAATTATTTTCGTTTTCTACCGTTAATAACTTTAAGCTACTCATTTCAGGCTTACCGAACTTGTTTAAATCGATCCAAATTTCAATTGGGGGATAATTAATGATATTTTCATCTTCTGTATCATATAACGATGGTTCAAATTTCATTTGGATTGTATACTTATGAGGATCGGTGATTCTAAATTCGTTTATATCCTTAATAGTAAGTTCGGGAATTTCAAACAATGGTAGATTAAAAATCTTGTCGTTAATTAAAGGGAGATTAGTATTGAATTTATAATCCTTTAACAATTCATTGCCTTGTGGGTCAGATAATCTCGGTATTAATCGGTCTTGATTTGATGGACCTTGAAACAATATATTACCAAAGGTGGCAGTAAATATTGGAGGTAATATTTTATCGTTTCCAATGAAATTGTCTGTTTTTAAAGTAGATAGACTATTATAAATGTCATCAATTTCTGAATCACTTAAAATATCTTCATTGATTTCATTGAATTCTTCCACCGAGGTGGAAGATACTTCAGGAGGGTCTAACAAAGACTTCAGAGCGTTGATATCATCAAGCTCCAAATCTTCACTGACGTTGTCAAACCTTTCAAATTCTCGAGTAATCCATTCCTTTTCTACCGTATTATCACCGATATCGTTGGAGATCAATCTGAATGAATCATTCAATCTTTCATTCCAAGACATAGACTCGTTGTCCTTAAATGGTAGATACGAATAATCCTTATAAATTCCAGGGACTTTCAATACTTTCTTAATGTTTGGGTTTGAGTCTACTAGCCATAATAACAATCTCTTGGCTCTTCTGTTTTGAGTCTCATTTAAAGATGTCAATCTATAGTTTTCATTACCCAAATCTTCGAAATGGATCTGGATCAATTGGCTTAGTTTATTGAGATTGAATTCACCATACTTGGCGATGTACAATTGTTTAATTAGCTTCAAATTGATTTCTTGCTGGTAGCTATTGTTGAGAATTGAATTTAGTATGATGTTGGCGCTATTGATTTGCTGCTCAGTACCTTTAAACTTGATGGTATCATTTTTGGAATCAAACGAGATCGTACATCCAGTTCTCGATAGATACTTAATCAAGATCCCATCTTTGGACAATAATAAGAACAAGTGTTGCTTTTCCAAGTTGACTTCACTCGACACCAAGAAATCATCAACTGACGATTTCAACCCTGACTTTTTGATATTCCACAAGTCTTTGATGATTATGCTTGTTAATTGGGCTTTCTTTCTCTTGGTTAATCCCTTTTTGGGCCCTTGGAAGCCTTCGTCCTCGTAATACGATCTGATATACTGTCTTAATTGACTTACTGTGAACGATTCAACCAATTGATCTTGAATAGACTTGTACTTGACGTCGCTGACTTTGTTCTCGTATATCCGCAAGTTGTTGATCAACTTTATATAAGACAAGTCATCGTGACTCTCTTCGTCTTGGGTGAATAAGTTTGGTACGAAATCGTTGATTGATGGCTTCGGTACAGTTAGCTTCCTAGGCGGCTGTTCCTTTCGATCGATTTCCCGTGGGTCCAACACGAGGATTCGCTGGGGCTTTTGGAGCTTAGACGGATCCTTAAGCTGGTCCAATATGACATGATCTATTATGGGCCCTCGATTCAACCTCCGTACGCTTGTAGATACATGCCTAATGGTTCTTAACATTACCTTTGGTGAATATTTTTACACTGTTCCATCTCAAACTTTGACCTAAATCGCGTCATGTGCCGAGTCATGTGACGGATTGTAGACTTTTGGCTCTCGTCTTGCATGCACTTAGCCATTAGACACATTAGGCACTTAGCCATTCGTTCAGCAGTTGTAGTGCTGTTCAGTGCTGTTCAGTGCTGTTCAGTGCTGTTCAGTGCTGTGTTCACTCGGTAGTGTTCACTCGGTAGGATGTTCACCCGGTAGAGGTAAAGGGAATGGGCCAATTACCCCATCGCTTATGCCTGCTCGTTCGTACGTAATAGAAATGGTGCCACTGGCCTTGGTGTGGATGCTGTGTATTCCGAGAGTCAAGCCTGTGGGTTACGATTCTGTCTGTGGGTTGCGATTCAGCCTGTGGGTTACGATTCAACATGGTTGATGACAGTTGGAGGAGCGGCATCTCAGTAATGACAGGAATGACTGCGGAGGGCATGATGGTACAGTCATTTATGCAGAGGATGCAATGGATGCACTGGATGCAACCACTAGCTCTATCAAGGGATGTAGAGTATACAATGAAGGGATGCACTGGATGCAATGAGGATGCAACAGCGTATCAGCTGCATGCACCAACATCAATGCATCCAAAGTTGCAGGCAAGTGTGTCTCCATGTTTAAGGAAACTCATGGAGAAACGGTGCTCGCTTAGATTAACCGCAAAAAACTGATCAGCTCCCTCGCTAAAATGTTCCTTGCGTGATGGGATGACTCGCAGCCATATAAATAAAGGCCACAATCCACAAATGCAAATTAACAAGTCATTACTATTCATACGTTGTTTCTTGCTTCCATTAGGGCGTTAAACAATTAGCAAGTCTTAAGTGGTTTAGTGCAGTGTTCAGTACATTTCTTTAGTCCATTAGTGCCGTCCTTTCTCAAATATTCATACTGTTATATGTTAAGAAGAGCTATTATCCAACCTAACGTATTTAGGAGCTCTAGTGTAATTCCAACGATCAGGACCTTTAATATTTCAAGCAATAATAAGTCGACCTTGTCCAATGCCAACATCGACCAAAATCTCATTCAGCCTGGTGATGTACCAATGAACAATATTAACAATGTTAACAACAATCAACAGTTAAAAATCGATGATATCAGCTACTTAAAAGACTATAAGGTTTCAGAACTATTATCATACTTCTGTATTGGATTGGTCACTTTAAATAAGCCAATTTTGAACTTGTCCATCAAACTATTTCCTTATGTTCCAATGCCAATTATAAAGGCTTTAGTCTACAAAGTCTATTGTGGTGGTGAAACTATGAGTGATTTGTTCAAAACCAGTGACCGTTTGAAATTAAGAGGTATCAATAATATGATGTTGAGTTTAACTATCGAAGCTGCTGAAGGAACTGAAGTTGTTGATCCTGATTATATCATCGATGAAACTAATAAATCTATCAGGGAGTTTTTGATCCCTAATACTTTGAATAAGATCAAAGAGTCTGAAGATATTAATACTATCCCTCCAAGTTATGTGGCCTTAAAGCCAACTGGGTTTGCCAATAATGCTGCTGATTTATTGAAAAATTACAAAAACAACCCTGAATTTGATACCTTGGTTAGTAAAATTTCTAAAATTATTCAAACAATCTATGACGCTAATTTAAAGATTTCAGAACAATATCCTGAAAGAAACTCTCCAATTGTGGTTGGAGTTATTGATGCTGAAAAGCACGATCTCCAAGAGGGGGTTTATGAATTACAAAGAAGATTATATAAACAGTTTAACAAATTGAATAAACCCGTTTCAGTAGTTGGAACTTTACAAATGTACTTATCCCAATCTTCAGAATTGTTAGCTTTAGAAGAAAAATTGGCCAATGAAAATAACTATAGATTAGGGTTGAAGTTAGTTAGAGGGGCTTACATCCATTCTGAAAAGAATAGAAACCAAATTATTCATACAACAAAAGATGATACCGATTTAAATTACAATCAAGGTATTACTTATTGTATTGAAAATATCTTAAACCAAAGGGCAAATGAATCAATCTTAGGCCACTTGGTTGTTGCATCTCACAATTCAGATTCTTTAAATTTAGCCACTGATAAGTTGAACCAAATTGACAATAATAATGTTAACAAGAATAACATCGTGTTGGGTCAGTTGTTAGGTATGGCTGATAACATCACCTATAATTTAATCAAAGATAAAAATGTTAGTAACGTTATTAAATACGTTCCATGGGGTCCACCAGTAGAAACAAAGGCTTATTTATTAAGAAGATTAGAAGAAAATGGTGATGCTGTGAAGAATGACACTGGATTCAATCTAATCAAAAGTGTCATGATTGTATTATTTAGAAAGTTGTTTAGATTTGCATATTAATGAATGTACGTATATATTTATGTCTTGAGCCTCGAACCCACTTCTGAACTATGTGTGAACTTCTATTCCCAAATATGATTACTTATACAACATTGAACCACCCATTCCCAATTAATGATCCTGAATCTATCATGGAACTTCTTCTTAATCACATTACTGTTATCATAAATCAACAAATTGTCAACTTTACTGAGTCTTGAATCTACAAATTCAACCAACTCCTTTGGATTCGACTTGATTAGAAACCTTTTGACCCCAAATGCATAGAATATAAACTCACAAGTTATAATCTCTTTGCTATTAATCATATTATCGAGTCCTATGATGATATAGTCATTTAACAAATTACCATTAAGATTGATCTGTTGTGTCAAGTTGAAATTCTTGTCATATCCCATTCGAAATTTATAGGTATCCAAGCTTTTAATAGTGTCAATTTTGGACGATTGTCCTGATGCTAATAAATAGGCTGGCCAGTCTTTAATGCATTTAGGGTCTTCTATTGCGTCATATATGAATCTTTGTGATACGATTGGCCAGCCTAACGCCACTGCTTGTAAATACTTTGCACTACGATAATGGCCATTTGATATCAATGCCACAAATTTGAAATTTGAAAGTTCTTGGGACTTGGAAATCAATTCAAATTTGTCACTCTGTTTATACTCAAATAAATTCATGAAGCCATCGTCTAAAACTTCACCTCCATTCAGACTGATTAGTTTCTCTAACTCGCTCTTTTCATTATCATTCACAGCAGTAATACAAAACAAACACGCTTCAAATATCCCATTATGCTTCATATTACTCTTGCTTCTTCCTTTCAACGGACTAGCTTGAAGGTCTTGAGTAGGCTGCCTATTCCTTGTTGGAGTTCTCATGTTTTCGTTGATGATAGAAGTCAATGTATCTTTGTTACTCTCAAAATCAATAGTGTATTTCAGTTGATGTTGATACCAATGGTTCAATTCCATACAAATATTCGATAAACTGACGATTTTCTCCTCTGTGCTATTTCTTCGTGTCTTTTTATTCTTCTTGACATAAACACAATTATACCCCCTAATACAGATGATATCAGCTTGTGAATGTTGGACCCCCAAGCCTGTCACAATGTATGATACCGCAGACCCTTTTAGTAGTATCACGTCACCAATTCTAATATCTAAGGGATAAAGATCGCCATTTTCAATACTAGACACCCCTTCTTCAAATAACACTTCCAGTGAGTCTTTTCCAACTGCCACTACCTTGCCAGTGTACATCTTGAACTTATGGTTTGCCCAGACACTCTTCTTGGACACCACCATTGAATCATTAATCACGGTATTGGCTTCATTTCTCAATACTGACTGAGTCGATTGTGATACAACTGGTTCCGATGTACTGGGGATTTGAGGTTGGGATTCAACAACTGTCATTTTCCTTCTTTTACTTGGTAAAATCGTCACATCATCTTCAATGACGGTGGATTGGGACTTCTCTTCTAATGGAATTTGAACTTCTTTGTGTTTCAAAGGACTGTCTGCATCCATTTGTTCTTCTTCTTCGATTTGTTCATCGTTTTTCTGTCTCCTTCTTCGATTCAATTTATGTGTAATGATACTATCTTCATATTGCAAATCTGTTTCATCATCGGTATTGACATATTCGTCTTGCTGTTCAAAATCTATATCAGATAGTTCTTCGTGTATTAATTCTTCCTGAGTGTTAATAACTTGAGTGGTGGCAAGCAAACTACGCTCTGCCGTTCCAGGTATTTGGACATTTGTATCTTTTACTTGAGTATAAGGTGAGCTTTCGATTAATAAGTCTCCACTGGTATCGGTTGATTTCTTATTGTCACTTGAAGTCAGTCGTATACCTTTAAAGTCGCTATTGTTTGAAGCTGAGTTTTCATGATTCTTTAGATCGTCAGCTTGGGTGGCTGTTCCCGAGCTGTAGTTTCTGTGTTGGTATATTTGAGTTTCATCCATTCTAGAATCGTCGCCGTTTCCGGCGGCTTGATCTGGGTTTGGTTGGCCAACCTTTTGAGTATCGTGGAGATTGGGAATTATTTGTGTATCATGAGTCCTTAGGGTGTTCCCCGTACTCTGTGGCCCGTTTCGACCGTTTGGACCGTTTGGACCGTTTTGAGACCCGTTTTGGCTACCTTCATAGCTGATCTTCTGTGTATCGTCAATTGGACCCATGTTCTGTTCTTCAACACTTATAACCTCTTCAACGTTTATGACCTGCGTATCATTATCGAAGTTCATCTTTGCAGTATCATTATTAATCACCTGAGTATCATCTTTATCAAAATCCTTGTGTTTTGGCTTGGGAATTGCAAAATCAGCCCGTGATGGTGATACTTCATCCATTAGCTCAGAAAACTCCAATTGATCGTTGTATTTCTCCAAAAAAGGCGATTCTTCGGCTCTATTCAAATCATCCTGGGTTGGTTGATCCAATGACATGTTGCCGGCGTGTTTGCTGGCTGTATTTAGACCGTGATTTCGATCTCGATATTGCCGCCCTGAACCATATTGACCGTTATGCGGTGGGGTTTCGGCCCTTTCATCCCCAAAGACCAAACTATTGTTGTTATAGTCTCTGTGTCCTAAATCCGGCTCGGTGGACGGGTATCTGTTGTCCTCTGACCTCACCACCGGCCCACTATCGTCTGAGTTTAGGTCCTTTATCATCGAACCTAAAGTTAGGAAAAATCTCACCAAACATATATTTCAGCTATATATTGGCCCTAAAATCAGATTGGTTTACTTAGAATGTCAAATGATTTCATAAAGTCAGTTCTTTTACTATACACAATTATATACATATTACACATTCGTTAAGCCGTAACAATTAGTTGTATCCGCTTTGCTGTTGTAAGATTTGTAGCAAAGCTTGAGGATCATTTTGAACTTGAGGATTCTGCTGAACGATACTGGCCAAAGCTCTCATATCAGCATCACTCAAGTTGGAAGGTAGCTGGTGACCCTGTTGCTGCTGCTGATGGCCGTATGGAGACGATTGCTGCTGCTGACCATATGGAGACGATTGGGTTTGCTGCTGACCGTATTGAGACGATTGCTGCTGCTGCTGACCGTATTGAGACGATTGCTGCTGCTGCTGACCGTATTGAGACGATTGCTGCTGCTGCTGACCGTATTGAGACGATTGCTGCTGCTGCTGACCGTATTGAGACGATTGCTGCTGCTGCTGACCGTATTGAGACGATTGGGGTGGCTGAGAGGTAGCACTCAATGTGTTCAAAATGGAATTTAAGTCTGGGGCTGATTGTTTTGGAGGTCTTGGTAAACTAGCGGGTGGTTTTGTAGGTGAAATTGATTTTGATTTGGACGAAGAAGGATTTGAATTCTTTAAAATACTTTTGCCAACAGGGACATAATCCTTCTTGATAACATATAATGCAAACAAACCTGATTTACCATGGATATTTGTTAGATTAGACAAATAAGGTGGTAAATTCCCACTATCCAAAGAAATAAGATATGAATCCTTAGCAAAATGAGGTTTTGCATTCAAGACTCCTACTTTATTTTTATTTAAAAGGTAATGATATAACTTGTCATAATCCTTTTGATTGTCAGTGGCTTTAACTGTGAAAAGATAAAAATCTCTTGTTGATGTAATTTGATTTAAATATGGATCAGCTTTACTATGATCCAATCTACCCTCGATTTCATAATGGCTTTTGACAAAAATATCCTTACTCAAATTAATACAAAAGTTATGTTGTCTAACCTCTGTTGCTGTTTTGGGAACGTTGTAGTTACTGGATGTGGTGAAATCGAAAATGGCATTAAATGAGGCAAAATCGGGGAATGTTAAGGGACCCTTCCAAACTTCAATTGGTTGCATTGGAGGTAACTGATTACTTGATGATGTAGCAGTGGTTATGACTGTTTTTGGCTTTTTAAGGGCCGATTTAATTGGTTTTCCCTTCTCTGCACCATTGGATTCCCTTAAAATCTCATTTAAATCATCATCATCATCTAATGCATTGCTTCCACTTGTACGATAATCAGAATTATTGTCACTGCCATCAGAAACCAATTGTGAGTCCTCTTCATGATCTGATTCAACATCCAAGGCAGCAGTATTGTACCCATAGTTGGCACTACCAGTCATATTAGTATTGGCCTTATTACCATTATTAGTACCATTACTAATGCTTGAGTTTCTGGATCCAGTGGGATTATTTGATAAACTATTATTTCTTGAATGCTTAGTTGCGTCACCATCTGAGCTTGAGTCAGGAGAGTTTTCAAAAATTCTATGATCAACTGATCTACCTATTATATCTACTTGAACTTCTTCAGGACGGTTATCATCTCCAACATATTCAACAATCTCTTCACCTTTATGAGTTCTTCTAATCCTTTGACCATTATTTTCTTCGTTTGTGATGACAGACCGACGAATTGATTCTTGTTTCACTTGTTCAGCGAAATTCTTCAAATCTTCATTGATTTCTTCAGGAGTTGATAACACCAATTTATCAAAACTTAAAGATTTATCTATCAATCTCTTTAATACTGTTGATTTTTTAATCAATGGCATTACACTTCTACTTTTATCTGTATAATATTTATCTTTTTTGGGGAAATGTTTAAAGACTGAAGCTTCTAATTCAATAGCCCATTTATGAGCCAATTTTTCTTTATCTAAACCTTCTTCATCTTTGTATTGATTAGGGATTTGAGTCTTGAAAACACTAAGGAATGCTTTTGCTACACTGATTCTAGTTTTATCTCTAAGGTATTGAAGATCAAATTGGCTCTTATTACCATTTAAACATACGTCACATTTGTAATCGTCAGGGATACTTGTTGGTTTTATCTTCATACATTTTGCATGCTGCCAAGTATGACACAAGTCACACTCAATCATCATTCCAAGTTTATCCTTGGACTCGTCGTAGTTCTTGTCATTGGCTCCACATGGGTTGCATCTGACCACCCCTTCTGTCTCTTCCTCTTTTGTCTCGACCTTTTTAGTCTTTGCTGCCTTTGGTGCCTTTGCTCCCTTTGAAGCTCTGGCTCTAGGAGCCGCTTCTGTCTGTTTGAATTGAGCGTCTTCGTCGTCTTCGGCCCCCAGGTCTTCGGCGCCCAGGTCTTCGGCGCCCAGGTCGTCGATCATGTCATCCTGCTCTGCACCGTAATCGTTATATTCATTGTCCTGGCCCTGTTCCTCGTCAGATCCAACCTTGGGCCTCTTCACAACGGGGCCATCTTCGTGGTCGCTGTGGTCGCTAAGGTACTGGATGTCATCGAGGTCACGTTGAGAATGCTGGCCCTTGTTAGATCTCTGGGAACGCCTTGGCCCACTCATCGATGTATTGGTCTTTTGTCTGTAACTAGCAGAAATGATGTATCAGTACTCTGTCCACTTCCTCTGTGTCTGCTCTGTCCACTGTGTCTGCACTGCTCTGTCCACTGTCTTCTGTGTCCACTGTCTTCTGTGTCCACTGTGTATGCTCTGTCTTGTAGGCTCGTTGTCTATAAGAGTGTCTAGCTTGCTGTCTATACTAAGAGATGAAGATGGTTAACTAGCCGCCAGCCACAAATGATGTATCACAAGTCTGAAAATTTTTGTGAGCCTGGTTGCGGCACGCCCGCCTATAGAGATGCAGCCGTTACTTATCCATATATTAATATACAATTGCCATTTCCTGGTGTTCTAGCACTTGCACTTGTGTTTGCACTAGCACTTGTGTTTGCACTTGCACTGTGCTGGTGTTGGTGGTGTCGGTGCTACAAGCCCTTGATCAAGGCCATTATGTCATTATCATCGCCCAAGGCTTCCTCAACATCTACTAATGCCTGCTCACTGAAGAGCCCAGACTTGGTGGGTCTATAGCCTTCAGCAAACGCTTCCACTCGAGAAGCTCTTCTTCTTTTCAGTTTGGATGGCACCGTCGTGACATTGGAAGACTTTTTGGACTTCTTAGAATGATGGTTGCTTAATGAGTACCTTCTTTGGTTATAATCATTGTTGGTTTTACTCGTGTGGTTATACAGAATATTCGATGTTATAGCATCATTCTGGCTAAGGGAGTTCTGTAACAAGGATTTATTTCGGAATGCTCCTAATGGTACCCTTTTCTTTTGATTATTGTTGAAATCCCTCCATATCTTCACATCATCACTATCGTCATAATCCATTTCACTAATGTTCAACAACTCGTCCAATCCTAACGCTGATTCTTCGTTATGGGGAGTTCCAACGAAACTCTTCCTTCTTCTTGATTTCATAGAGTACTCGATATGTCTATGATAATTGGCTTCAGTTGGCCCGTTATTACCCGTCAATGATCTTGTCGATAACCCATCAATAATACTAAAAGGCTTACTTTCGATGGCTATCCATGTACCCAACACTGGTGGCCTATAATCAGCGGTTTTGGATGACAACACCTCCTTAGCCTTTTGAGATCCAAACCCTGCATTGTTGGAATTGGTGGGAATATTCAGATCAACATCAGTCGATTCGCCACTATCATAATCTTGATCATCCAACCCAACTGCAACATAGTTATAGTCTTCGTTAGCTTTTGGGGTGGAATTGCTGGTATGACTGGGGCTTTGGATATTCTTTGATTTGGTTCGTTTATGGGATTTCCTAGGCTCTCCATCTGATTCAGAATCGTTATCAGAACTGAAAAAGTAGTTCCACAAGTAGCTATCATCATCTTCATCACTACTAGCATCCTTACGTTTAATCTTATGAACCTTCTTGCCATTATTGAATTCTTCTTTATCCAAATCCATAGTAAAATCAACCATATCATTATAGTCATCTTCGTCGTCATCATCAACTTGATCTAATTCATCATCTCTCAAATATCCCTTCGATGCTTCATTAGTTTCTTCTTCATCGAATCCATTATTTTCAAATTCATTAACTAGGAATTTTTCTTCTTCTTTCAAGAAATCTTCTTCCTCTTCTTCCTCATCCACTGAACCAATAGAATTGTGCCTTTGGTTCATAGTATTATCAAACTCGTCCAAATCGTTATCAGCATGTAGTGTCGCCAATAAGTCATTGTCATCGATTTCATAATCATCATCAGAGTTTATATCTTCTTCGTTAAATTTAGGGGCTTGAATATTGAAGTCTAAATCAAGTTCAAAGTTCTGACTGTCTTGAGGGATGGCGATTTCTTCCCCTATATCTTCTTCTTCTTGCTGAAACGAGGGCCCATTGAATTCTAGTATTGGAACAGCCTCTTGGGTTTCGTCGGCTTCTTCGTCTTCCTCATCTTCTTCATCCTCTTCGTCGTCTTCCTCGTCTTCAATATCCTCGTCATCTTCTTCCTCGTCATTGCTTTCCTGCAATGTCTGTGAGTGTTGGTCGTCATCATTATCGTCGGAGTCGTCTATAGCGTTGTCATTATAATCATCATTAAACTCAAAAGTGAAATTTATATCTTCAGGAAGTGCAGCCGAAGACCTTCTTCTACCGAATTTTGGTCTTGGAACAGATCCACTATCTCTTTTAGTTTTCTTTTCAGGGGGTGGTTGCATTGACCTAATCTTCTTCTGTGCCTGTAGTTTAATGAAATCTATATTTTCATCATCGGATGAGGATTGGTCGTCCTCATCAGAATCGTCATCTTCATCTGAATCGTCTGGTCTCTGCAATTGTTGTGGCTGTTCACCATCATAAAAGCTCACACTATCACTAACATCCGAATCATCAAAACTATACTGCTTAGAGAAATTCTTGAGTGATTTCCCCTTACCGGCGGTTTTTCCAATATTTTTAAAGGTTTTACCCTTGCCCTTCCCTGTAGTCTTGCCTTTCTTGACCCTATCATCTTTGAACATTATAGAGCTTTTATCTGAGATGGCATTATCGGACACCGCAGTCAATGAAGAATCAGATTGGGAGTCCGAAATATAATGGACTTTCTTATGGTTGGGGTAGCTTGAGCTAGGTTCCGACCCCGACTCGATGGCACCGTCATCGTCAGAAGAAGACGAATCAGCAATACTAAACCTTCTTCTTACGGATTTCTCATTCAAATTGAACCCGCTATTCATATAGGAGCTTAGATTCTTGCCCCCAACTGGAGGTTTGGGGTTTGGGTTGATACCTTTCGATATCTTTCTAGGATTCTTACCCATTAAGAAACCTTTGTACGTCTATTTTCTATTAAATTAGCTTGAAATTGACCTTATGAAACGTAAAATAAATTGAATGGTTAAAATGATTATACATAATACTTTGGGTAGACAATATACTCAAATTCACTCCTGGTCTCGGTATTCTAGTCAAGCTGTGCACACTTGATCAATAGCTCTCTCCTACGTTACACGCCTTCTGTTCTTGGGTCGATGATCCTCCAAACAACGGTATAAAATAGTTATCTGATGCCGTTTAGGTCTGTAATTTATCTCAATATTGCGTAATCAGTGGTAACCAAAAAGTCGTCTCTGGTTGTATTGTTCTGCAAACCACTGGGATTTCACAGTAATGCTCTCCAATTGTACTTTGTGATGGGAACCGGGAGTAACACAATCAGCTCTGGTAGGTAATGTGTACTTCCACTTGGATTTCAGCTTGTTTCCGGCTTGTTTTCGGTGGTTTCTATAGCCAATAACGGTACCTTTCAGTGGTGAAGAATTTTTTCCAGGCGAGATGAGCAGGATTTCCCATTGAAATTTGACAAATGTCTTGACGAATACAATAGGAAACATTTAGGGTTGTAGAAGGGTTTAGGTAGGGAAATTGGTAGAGATAAAGGCCGAATACTCTGAGTTATTTATTAATATACAACTAATTTCTTTCTTTCTTTTCAGACTCGGCATTAGCAGTCAATCTGGCACTTAATTCGATTTGCTCCTTAACGACTTTGGTCAAGTATTCAATCATGATTACGTCTTGATTATAGGCTTGGAAATGTTTCTTTAAATCTTCAACGTCAGTTAAGCTTTTTGGATTGTTGGACAAATTGTTGGTTAAGGTTCTTAATAGTTTCAAGTCGTCGTCTGAATTTGAAAAGTTTTCTAACTTGTTCAATAATTTATTGATCAAATCAACGATATTGTTGATTTGGTTCGATAAGTTTGATAAGTTGGTTGATGAAGATGAAGTGGACGACACATTGTTGATTTGGTTGTCTAACAAAGAAGTCAAAGTCAATTTTTCAGTGGTGGTACCAGTTATAATTTCATTAGGAATTGGATGGAAAACGTATGAGTTGGTTGTATTATTGGTGTTCCAACCGATTTTTTGAGCTGAAGTAGAATTTTTCCCAATTGATCCGCCTAAATAGGTGGTGATACTGGGGGAGATTATTTGGTCTTGGTCATCTTTGAAAGTAACATTCAAGTATACGGCAGGATATGGATATGCTCTATCGGTACCTTTGGAATAAAAATCATGTATTAATCCAGTGGTATTATCAATTTCTCTCGAGTTCCCAAACCATCCCAATACACTTTCCTTAGGGTGGGATTTTTTGTACAATTGATACAATATCTTATGTTGGTGGTCCTCGATGGAAATCGTGTCTCCGGTCTCGTTACATGGAATCATAAAAGCATCTCTGATTTCTAATTCTGATCCATCGTCGGATCTATATCCCAACAACGTCCCAATGATACGCTTGTTTTCGGACACAACTTGCTTAGAAACGATTTCCAAGATCTGGAAATACGCCGACGCATGTATCTTCACATTGCATGGCCCGGTGGTCGACGATGCCGCTGGGGCTGTCACCCCTGGCCTAATCAAATGCATAAACTCGGTCATCTTACTTTGGTCTCCTCCTATGGTGATGAAAATTTTTCAATTGTTACTGTTAAGCACTGAGACTCTGAAAAATCAACTCTTGAGGGTGCCACGCCGCCGCTTTGGCGTGCGACAGCGCCAGACATCAACTCAAGACACCCACAGACGCTTAGGCGTGGACTCAGAGGTATGAACAGAGCCAAAGGGGACGGTCTTGGAGAAGCTCGTGAAGGTAAGAAAGGGAAGATGGACACACAGCATGACGCGGGTGAGGCTGCAAATACCTGGCTCTTTCTGGAAGAGTCGTTTCTCAAGCTCTCGCCCAGCAGGAAGATTCTTACGCTCGAGCAAGAACTCAAGACGAGAGAGTCGGTGTATGATTTTATGATACGATTGGGATCATTGTTAAAATTGGATTCCAGAACCATATTTGCAGCCACGATATATATCAACCGGTTCTATATGAGGGTGCCGATAACCACCTCGAAGTATTTTGTTGCCTCTGCTGCCATTGCAATCTCATGTAAGTTACATGATACTTATAGACAACCAGATAAAATAGCATTGAATTCATGTATAATTAAAAACCCCCATCCCCAGCGGAATATCACCGAACATAGTGACGTTTTTTGGCAATGGAGAGACCAATTGTTGTTTAGAGAAGAATTGATCCTCAAGACCTTGAATTTCGAATTGAATATCGACTTTCCCTACGAGCTTCGAGATCATCTACTCGATTTGAATGATGATCTAGCGGAGTCAACTGATTCCTTGTTCCATCAAAAAAAACTGGACATTTTGAAAAATACCGTCGCCCTAATTGAGTTACTATCTTCTTTGCCCATATTGGTAGCTTATGATATAAATACCTTTTTCAGTAGTATATTGATATTGGTGGTCGAAGAAGCTTGCCAGAGATTCAACGCAACCATCCAACTTCCTAAAAATTACATTGGTAACAACCTAAACGTAGATGTCAACTTGAGTCTTCGGTGCTTTAAATACATCTTGAAACTATTGCATATCTGTGATTGTAAGGACCCCAAATTGGTGTCAAACAAACTGGCATTGAAAAGGATCAAGCCAATATCGGATTCGGTTTTCTTATCGATTGCTAATCAGCCGTAATGGTCCTATGAATCCCGTAAGACTAACGAAAATGTAACATAGTGTATATTTCAGTACTAGAAAATCAAATATAAAGTCTCTATTTTTTTGCATCCACAAATACGATTGATCCCAAACGTTGTCAGAAGAAATGGAGTTGAACTACGACGAGTTGATAGATAACTTCAATCACGATGTTAGTAGTGATTCTTCCGAGTATGGGAATGAAGAATTTGGCCAAGTATTGGTGAACTTGTACCGAGACAAGCAGTACTATCATATTTTAACACTCATTCCACTGATCGAAGAGATGGCGTTGGTATCACCCTCCATTAGACTAATCCTTTCGTTGACGTTATTCAGACTAGGACGAATCAAAAGCTCGTTAAGGCAGTTGGCGGTGGCCATTGAAATGGAAGTCGATGGCTTTGAAAAGGAGAGATTACTAAATTATTTGATTAGATACTTTAAGATCTTGAAGTTGGATGATAGAATCAACCCAGTTTTGATAGAAATTGATACCTTAAAGGATGTTAGGAAGCATATCACCAATAACAAACCCATAAACTTCACCATTGATGATAAAATCAAGGTTGATAACATTGAGGAGCCCTTAATTCACGAACAAGCCATCAGATATATTGAAAACTACGGCAAATTGAATGACTTTTCGTTGGGTAAGATTTGTATTACAGTTAATGGCTTGATTAGTCAGTGTATATATGTCTTAGTAGATTGGAGGTCTAGCAAATCGACTACAAAAGATCCCATGAGCTTACTATTTGAAGCAATTAAGTTCTTTCCACCATTGTACCTTTTTGATTCAATCAAGAATAATAGCCAATTGATTCTTCAATATATGAGTTTTGAAATATCAAAGTATCCTGAAATCGATCTATCAATGGATATAAACGTATTGATAAAGATGCTAAACCGGCTACAAAAGAATTCTTCAAAGACTTTAACTTTATTATCAGGATTAATCATTAAACATCAACTAGTTAATGGGTTTTTAAGGTTTTTAGACCAGGATTATAAGCAAAGTTCGAACTATTTTATATGGATCTTACACTTTATATCATCTATTGAAAAGAAGTTTGACAAGTATATCAATAAAAACGAATATTTATCGTTTTTAACTAGAAGAATTAGTTGTATGTTGTTATGTCAGTGTATAAATTTTGAAAGTTTTGAATTTGTAACTCCAATCACCTTGGAAAACATTTTGATTAGACTAATTAATGATAATGATATCAATTTGACTTCAGAGTTTGTTAATAATAGATTGTGTCAATATTTCATTTCGTGTGGATTTATTTACGAGAAATTGGCTTATCATAATAGTACTAAGACTAACGTGGACACCAATGATGCTACAACCAATGGCGGTGCAACCAATGGCGGTACAACCAATGGCACTCTCACCAGGCTCAACCAAAGTTATATCGGAGAGATGGTCAGAAAATACATAATTGCATCAACACTCAAACCCAATGACGACCCTACCATTTTAGAAATCTTTGACAAGATCATCTGGGGACTTCTCGTCTATGGAGGCATCCACCTACAAGTAATTTGGTTCTTCCAGAATTTGAAAAACTAT
Source organism: Yamadazyma kitorensis (assembly GCA_030572015.1). Classification (NCBI taxonomy): domain Eukaryota; kingdom Fungi; phylum Ascomycota; class Pichiomycetes; order Serinales; family Debaryomycetaceae; genus Yamadazyma; species Yamadazyma kitorensis. Next base: position 432,764 of record JAJLZC010000001.1, on the reverse strand, counting down.
TTCCTTATAAGTCTTGAATCGGGGCCCATTCATCTCACTGCAAAACATAACTATAAACTCTTTCAAAAAGTCCAATACGATAATATCGAAGAGATTTTGAATAGGATCGAAGACTTATCATACCAAATAACACCAGAAGACAAATCAGGCCTTTGGGATCTATCGAATGGCGACTTGTTCTTGTTGCCCACCGTATTCGAGTGCAATTCAAAACTCATATTAATGGATCAGTTCTATGATGAGACTTCGTTGTACTACGATACGAAGAACTTCATCATGAAATCTGAAAGTCTTCTGTTGAAGCTAAAGGGCCAATGTAAGGTCTCCAATGACTTGATCTCCCGCAATTATGAGTTCAGCCATGAGTTAATCCAACTCTGGATCGAGTCTTACCAGAGATATCAAGGCTATTTACCGTCTGTAGCGTTATCCGAATGCGATTAGCCTCCTCGTTCTAACGTTCTAACGTTCTCCCATTCTCACCGCTCTACCACCCCAAACCACCCCTTCCACGCTCTATCGCCAACTTCCCAGCGAGCGAGCTTTGATTTTCTCAAGCCTTTACCAAGAATCGGGTTTGTTATAGTCTGTTGCTATACTAGAAAGCACACAGCAGGGAGATAGAGATTGTTGAATGAAAGATGGACAACGATAACGAGGCCCATGTGGATATATTTGAAAACTTGGACGTGGACCTCATAGAGCTATTCCAAAGACGTCATATCCAAGATATGTTGGCAGGGATACCAAGGGATCAACAGCATGAACGAGCACAAATGTTAAATCATGAACTATATAGGCATAATCGATATGTGAAGTTAATATGGTTTATGAATATCTTGCCGTTGCCGGTTGTCAAGTATCGGAGGATTTGGAGTGATTTTAGCTTGAGTCGGTTTTTGTTACGTAGTTTGGCATTGACTTTCTTAACGGTGACAAAGGTGTTTCGGTTTGTGATGTTTGCCGTTGGTGCTTCATTTTACCTTCATAGAGTATTGGAAAGGTTTTTCTTGTTTGGTAATGAGCTAACGTTTTCCCAAAATTTCTTTAGAGATATATTTACATTCATGGTTCGAAATAATGATACAATTTTTGAAAGGTTGAGCCAAATTGAGTCGCTGGATCTGTTGGTTATCCCAAATGATTTGAATGCATTTCATCATGTTCAAAATGTAATCTATAATTTCATACTAATCCATTTGGATTATACATGTTTTGTTCCTAAAAATGGAGGAGAATTACACTGTAAAGCTAAGGAAACTGCCCTTATTTTCAAATTTAACAATGTTCTACAGTATGGGAATTCGTTAGCGATCTTTGTATATTTGGTCTATGCATTGATTGGCAATTTCATTTGCTTGAATGTATTATATTTGTATGCGGTCAATTTGGTCCAATCAACTAGAAAATATGGTTCGTTCATGTCTAATTTATTTGGAATAGTTTGGAAGTCCTTTAAGAATTTTAGTTAGCATTTATAGTGTTTAATGTATGTCATGAAATTTGGGCAGCTGCTCCTTTGTTACTTAACTTAGGTTTGCAACTTGACTAGAGTTTACAACTTCGCTTCTTAAGAATTTCAAGGTTTACAGCTTGGAGCTTGAAGTTCAGAGCTTAGAACTTTGAGCTCAGAGCGTAGAGCTTACGACGTTTGGTGATTTTTACATCTTTTACATCTGCGGAATTTTTATACCGCTTGACAGCGTGAAAGAAAAACCGGGGTAACAATGAAAGCAGTAGTATACCAAGGGCCATACGACTTTACAGTCAAAGAAGTACCAGAACCAACGATTGAAGACGACAGAGATGTGATTATCAAAGTCAAATATTCAGGGATTTGTGGAACAGACTTACATACATATAGGGGGCATTTGAAGCTACCAAAAGATCAGATCATTGGACATGAATTTACTGGAAGTATTGTTTCCAAAGGATCAGGAGTGAAAAACTTCGAAATTGGAGACGAAGTTGTAAGTACATTCACCATCCAATGTGGCGAATGCTGGTATTGTAAAAATGGGTTTTCAAGTCAATGTGACAAGACTAATACCTTTGGTAAAGTCGGATTAGACGGAGGACAAGCAGAATTTGTTAAAGTTCCATATGCAGATAATGTATTGATTAAATGTAAAGAAGATCCAATCTATGTGTTGATGGCAGATATCTTCATTACTGGATATTATGGAGCCAAAAAGATCTTGGATCACTTGAATCATAAAGTCACAGAGTCCTTGCCAATTAGAAATATTGAAAATGTCAAGATCTTGCAATTGGGGTTGGGTCCTGTTGGATTATGTGCATTGAGAGTATTGAAATACCATGGGTTTAATGTCACTGGGGTTGATAATGTGGTATCAAGATTAGACAAAGCTAAAAGCTTAGGAGCAGAAGTTATTAATTTCGATAATGAATCGGTTGGCGAAGAACAATATGACTTTGTATTAGAGGTAGTTGGATCATCTCAAGCGTTAGAATCGGGGTTTAAGGCCATTAAAAGAGATGGATTACTTGTATCGATTGGAATGAGTCAAGGCCCTCTACCATTCAACGGATTAGAATGTTATTTGAAGAATATCAATTTATCATTTGGAAGATGCCATGCATGGTCGTTATTTCCCGAAGCTTTAAAGTTATTTGAGCTTTTAAAGGATGATTTTAGAGATTTCATTGATTACAAAATCTCAATTGATGATATTAAGAAGGGATATCAAGAGTTTGATCAACATAAATGTAATAAAGTAGTCATTGACTTCACAAAATAGTTGAATTTATACTTACATTAAACTGATAAAACTAAATTTACATAACTGGCAATGGAAACTCCCAAGCCATTAAACAAACATAAAAAACATAATTAGTGGAATAGTTACATATAGATGTATATATGTGGTAAATTATAAGATAAATCTTTATCACCAACTCTACTTTGTGTGAGCTGGAGGTGGGCCCGACGGTCTTGAATAGCTCTCTTCCAGCGGATACATTGGAGGTGGTTCTCCGTACCCACCAGCCTGCTGGGTGCTCCCACTTCCGCCATATTGTTCCTGATGAGACTGCTGAGGGTACTGATAAGTTTGGCCCTGGTACTGTTGAGGAGTCTGTTGTGGCGGTAACCCTTGGCCTTGTCCCTGATAGTTATTTTGGTTCCCCCAGCCAAACAAATTGAATCCTCCTCCATTAGGCTTGCCTGAATAATATTGTTGATTTGGAGCGTAGACTCTAGCCTTCTTTCTTCTTCTCATCAACAAAACATAAAGCAAAATCAAAAAGACTGGAATAACTAATAGCCATATATACCAAAGTCTATGGTTACTGTTGTTACCATAGTAATAATATCTCTTTTCAATTGGAATAATCATATTTATCCCTTCAAAACAATATCAGAAGAAAAGAAAAGAAAATGTCCCAATTTGAAAATTTCACTGCAATCTGTCTCCTTATATAGTTTCACTTGCTCAAAGATGCAAGGTCGTGTGCATACCACGGCATAGATCCTTAGTGTTCTTCCAGGCTGTTGCCAGAGTCACAAGTCTAAGGGTCCAGGGGGCAGGGGCCAGGGCAGAGTCTGTGACCAGTCTCCAGTCTCCAGTCTCCAGCATACGACGCAGGATAGGGCCTCTAGGAAGTGTACGCCCGGAAACCCCACCATCGTTATCAGTTAAGCCTTATTTTCAGAAATGAATGAGCCATTACGAGTGAGCCTGCCATTACGAGTTTCCGTTTTTGCTTGGTGTTTTCTTGGGTTGGCGATCTCTGGGGTGTGACCGTGTGTGTGAGGGTGGAGAGCAGGTGGGCAGGGGGCAGGGGTACTGGTGGGCAGCAAGTACGAGTGGACTCAGCTCCTTCCCTGCCACTAAACCAGCCGTTCACACGTGATGGCGGCCCAGGTCGACGTCGTGTGAGAGCTCAAAGTAAACTCTACAAGTGCAAATTATAGATTTAAGTTCTAAGGTATGGACTATTGAATCTTTCTTTTGTACCTTTCTGTCACCTTTTTAGTTTCATCTTCATCGTATCCCATGTCATTATAAGTCTTAGCCAAATAAGCTTCTAATTCCTTGTATTTGCTTTTAACTTTGTCGACGTTGAACCCATCTTTTCTAATTTCCATACTGATTTCATGGAGCTTATCAGTCATAATCTTGGTTCTATATTCACACCAATCAGCATAAAAATCATCGTTTCTTGACCCACTATTATTACCGGGCTTAACGGAGGTCAATATTGAAGAGTCAAATATTGGTCCCTTGGCTCTATAACTAGTAACCATCACAATTCTTTCTCTAACTCCAATTGGATTGGGCCCAATATGTTCAATTAATCTCCCTTGTAATACTGCAGCCGATCCTCTACTGGGGCCTGGTATTTCAACTATCCCATTGCCAGTTTTAATTCCAGTGGCTCCTCCGATCATATCGGTGGTATCACTCAACATCAACACACATACAAATGGATACGCATCTTTATGCCACCCAATCACATAATCATCTTGTACAATATCTGCTTCGTTATTCTTTTGTTCATGATATCTAGCTAAATCTGTTTCAATTTCTTCCGGTTGTTTCATTGAAAAATTAACATTGGCTATTTCATAGTCCATGATGACTTCTAAATCAACTCCCGCCATCATACTAACCAATTCAACTGTTTTTGGGTGTGTCCATGCTTCCACTATAAATGGAGTATTGATCTTATCATCAGTCTTAGCATACCCTCTCATAACACAATCCTTGCCACTCTTTGAAAAACTAGAATATCTGCCATATTTCAAGAATAACTCTTTGTTTAAAGCTTCCTGTCTCATAATTCCAATAGCTTCTTCGGTGAATAATGGGAATGGGTCACTACTACCAATATTACTAATTGCCCCTTCTTTACTCAATCCTAATTCATCCATGGTTAGTCTCCTAGTATTTTCTACTTTATTTCTTAAAATAGGACTGGTGTAATATTGTAAATGCTTTTCAGGGTCAAATTTGACTGAACCATAAGCTGGTTTATAATTATCTTCATAGATTGGTTTTAAAATTGAATCGTATACCTTTTCTGGAACGTAATGTTCAACAATTTCCAGTCCCATTCTAAAATGTATCTCTGGCTTATTATTTGTAACAGAAGAATTTGTAGAATTACAATTTATTTCCAATATTTCCAATATTTATACTGTTCATCGACTAAGGTCTCCTTATTTAACTCAAAACAATTTGATTCTCCTTAACTCAAAATATCCCCGTAAATCAAACCCAAAAGCAATATGGAAGCTATTCCTTAATTTGTAACTCACAATAAAATAATTGTTCCCAAACGCATATTTCGTTATCCTTGTAAGGATCAATAGGTCCGTATTGCTCCTTTTGGACTGCTGTTGCAAAAAATATTTGAAGCAATTATAGATAAAGAAATTTGTTCCTTATCGCAACGGAATTATTTGGTTTTGCACCCGAAATTTTCTGGTGGATCGTAGTGTGCTACTTCGGCACAGACTGGAGCACAAGGGACTAGACTGTTATGGTCTTGTTGAATAGGACAGAGTCTTTGGGAAAATTTGGGGGTCATAGTTAGTTTATATGCATATATATAGATATAATCATACACTTCTTTTCTTTGAAGGATCGAATGGGAAAAACAATGCAAGAATCCCCATAACTCCAACGCAAGCTGCAGTAACGTAGATCGGTGCTGCAGTTGTGGTATCTGCTTTGTAAGCAATCAACGGAACAAATAATGAGGCAGCTCTGGTGGATACAAATGATAACCCTGACCCAGTGGTCCTACAATAAGAAGGCAACACTTCTGGGGTGAACGCATACATGCATCCATAGTAGATGTATATGGTGATATATGAAACGACGGTAAATGCTTGATTTTGAGCTCTAGTTCTAACCGTAGTATAACACATTAAGAAAACCATAGTTAAAACACCTCCGATAAACAATGTACCTTTTCTTCCGATTTTAGGAACCAATATGAGACCAGCTCCAATTACTGGACCAAAGAACGATAACCCGTTAGACATCATGGCATCACCATAAATCCCAGCCGGTGTACCGGCCGACGTGTCTGCGCCCTTAGCAGCCAAATACTGAGGTAAAAAGACCCCATAAAGGGGGTAAGCGATACCCAATAAGAACCAAGACAACATCAACAAACAAGTATTCCAAATCATCTTTTTGCCCATGAACAAGTATTTGAAGTTGGAAAAGGCAGCATTAAAGAAATCTTTTATACCTGCTTTCTCCTTATTAAATTTGTTTATTTTAACTGATCCACATTCTTGTAACTCTTCTAAGGTTAAAGTGAATGGCCTATTATACTTATCAGCGATTTTCTTCAACATTAAGAACGCTTCTTCATCTTTATTGATAACAACTAAATACTTAGGAGTCTCATCTAACCTCAATAATAAACGGATGATGGCAAACACGAGAATAATACCAGCATCAACGTACCAAACGTATCTCCAACCTCTGTTTTTAGCTGAGTCACAATATTCCTCTATATCAGTACATTGGTTCCATTTTTCAGGGACCATGAAAATATAAGCCACTATGTAACCAATCAACTGACCAATCGACCAAAAACAAGCAAAAAATGTAACTAAAAAGGTGTATTTTGAAGGCAAAGTTTCCAAGAAGACTGAAGCATCGATGGCTAAGTTCCCACCTACAAAGAAACAAGTGAACAATATGAAAATACAATAAAGGGCAAAATTAGATGAAGCCCCCACGAAAAATGCCATAATTGAAGACAATAATAACGTTGAATTGAAAGCCAACTTTCTACCAATGATATCAGCAGCCATACCAAAGAAAAGAGCCCCTACTAATAGACCAAGGTAGGACATTTCAGTAGTAATCGAAAATGTTTGTTTAAATTGGACGTTAATTGATAATTGAACGGTAGAATGAGCCAACCCCAACAATGATTCAGCAGCATAACCGTACCCGGCAATTATCATATATTTGAAATGGAACCAAGTGAAGCCAATATCATCCAAGGCATTATTGATCAAATGCATCTTTTTAGTCAAAGCCAAATCCCCATCTTCCAATTCAACCATATCATGTTGAATCGAAGCCGGATTGGATTGCAATGATTCAATATCAACATTTGGTGATGTCTTCTCTTCCACCCCAACGTTAGTAGGTGTGACCGACATGATCCAAATACTAATGTATTAATTCTTTTTGGGTGGTAATATAGGAAATATTCAACATGAAGAAACGAATCACATTTTATACATATCGATTACTACAATTGAAACCGATAACAATCAAGATAACGCTCGATAGCTGAAGAGATTTGGGGAATTTTTCAACAAACCAAGAGAACGGCACCAAAAGTGGATATAAGCACCAGACATTATTGTTCCTCAATATTATTCCTTTTAAAGAAATAAGACGCTAGACGACTTGAAAGGTGATAAACCTTATAGGCTCATAACAACTCAGAGATAAAAACAAGAAAAGAATGGACGCAACTGTCTATTTTGAGTAACAGTTCCCCTTAACTTTCTTGAGCAGCTTGCAGACTCAGCAAAGGTTGAGCTTTAGGCTTATTTTCAGTTCTAGCTCCCGTTGTGCTGCTGGTTCTTATTTGCTTGGTACGCTTGTACTCGCTTGGCACACTCTTGGCCCTAGTTTTGCGTTCGGTACAAAAATATCTGCATGGAATCCGGAAAGCTTTAATGCTGCAGAAGTAGCGGAATTCTTTGCAAAAGCCGAATGGTAACTTTTACCTTTTTAGCTTATCGGATATTTTGGTTGGGGTTGCAAAAATTGTACGTAATGCTTGGTCTCTTATAATCTTGCGGAGACAATAGACGGAGTGAAAGTACTGGCAAACCATAAGTCGTATAATATTAAGCTATACATTTATATATGAAGGATTTCACCTCTATTTGTGAATCGCTTGAGGTGGTTCTGTGAGTTCAGCTGGGGGGACAATTCTAATTTGTATTGGGGACTGGGGTGGTGAGGCTGGAGGTAATGGATCAGCTGCAGAAGTGGTTGTCGGTTGTTCAGCTGTAGACGCCGTCGGTTGTTCCGGTGGTGGTGCTGCTTCTTGGGATGCAGAGCCAGGAGGAGGGCCCGGTGGTGCCTGTACATCCTGTCCAGGTTGCAGAATTTGCTCTTCATACAGCGGAGGGTCGTTCAGTGCATCCCTGGGGGTATAAGGTGGCACGTAGCTAAGTTGGTGGTTTTCTTGTTGTCTTTGTTGATTACGCTGTAGTTGTTGCTGATTCAACCCCAATACTCTAGCACTCCCGCTTCTAATTGAATTATAATAACTTTGATTGGAGGAATAAGGTTTCTTCTTCTGCTTTCGTTTGAACACCAAGTACACCACCACCCCCAAGATCGGTATAACGAGTAAACTCAATAAATAGTACTTATTATTTTGAACTCCATAGAGTACGTATCTCTTTTCCTTTGATATAATCATTTCAACTGGTAGAGACTATTGCCTTTCTTACGACCGAATAATTGCCAGATGCAGCGGTGAACGATCTTTTATATGAAAAAGAGGTATAGCCCGTTCCCGTAAATACGATCATTTACTGAAACTGGATGAATGATTGGTGAAAAGCCTTCTGACTCGGTTGTATCAAAAAGAAATAGACGTGTAGTACAAAGTACGGCAAAAGAAATGGAAAACTGTGGCCTTTTCCGTTAATTATTATTTCATTACTGTCGTGGGCCACTAATAATTCCTGGCTGCAGTTCTAGCTCCAGTTTTGGCTCTGATTCTGGCTCCAGTTTATGCAAAAGGTCAGCACCTTTGTTGCAAAAGCCTCTCATTTGAGATTTGGCACCCACGAAAGCCGTTTTGAACCGGCTACGCTATGGGTGTCCCGGTGCATTCCTTCGTCGCAGTCGCCGTTTGCGTGGTCGTCTGGCTGCATTGGAGCTTATATAAGCCAACAAGCCTCTTTCAAGTCGACAATCACTGTCCACAGTCCACTCCCCTGTCCAAAATCACTGTCCAAACCACAGGCCACAGTCCACTCCCCTGTCCACTGAGGCAGTTTGTCATAACTTATACTAACGGTACTACTGATACCACGGTTGATACATCGGCACGACGCACTACAGCCTAACTGCTGGCCCAGCTGCTTACAGTACTGTTACGGAACTATGCACTATGTCCAACGTATGATAGTGGCATGTCTACGTATGACGGGCACTATGTCTACGTATGACGGGCACTATGTCTACGTATGACGGGCACTATGTCTACGTATGACGGGCACTATGTCTACGTATGACGGGCACTATGTCTACGTATGACGGGCACTATGTCTACGTATGACGGGTACTATGCTAGCTCTCGGGCTGTTACCCATGGATAGCTCTTCAAAGATCTACCTCTAATTGCCACGGAACATTTGCTTGACACACTGATAACATCAACCAAGAAAAACCTTTGATCCAAGATTTGCAAAAAATAGCCTGTCAAAAGACATCCAACACTTATATGTGATCTTATTGGCTTAAAGATTGGTTGTAGTGATTGTATTCCGGTTACAGATTCACTTTTCCATAGATATTGGGGATAATACCAATTGTAGTTAAATAGTCTGTTTTGTACAGGGAAATCGAGGGAACAATCCCGTTATCTCTCCCAGATGTGGTGGAGGGCTTTAAAAGGTCGAGTTGCTTTCGGCCCTTTTAAGGTTTAGAGCGAGTCCCTAGCTACCTATTGTCTTGATAAGATAACTGTGTAAGTATGTAACCCCCACCACCATTGACCACCATTGATCTCTAATCATATATAAACCCTCTTCAGCCCTTGCAATTTTGGAACGGCTAAGACTATTAAAAGCAAAGAGGCTAAAATAGGCTGCCAAATACTTTAAAATGACAGCTTCTTCAAGTGAACGAAACTCAAGCGAAAAGAAAGGTGAAAAGGACCACCCAGTGACTGTTGTCGAGTCTCTTGAGAGCCAAGATAAGGTTATTGTTCTTAATGGTAAGGAGATCAAAATCGATGATGGAGATGAAGTCTTGAAATTGGGGTTGGCTGATGGTGAGGAAGTGGTTTTAACTAAAGAAGTTGAAAGGAAATTGTTTATCAAGATTTGCCTTTATATGTTACCTTTAATGATGTTGACGTATTGTTTTCAGTTCTTGGACAAGCTTTCAAATTCTTATGCATCCATTTTGGGGTTAAGAGAAGCTTTAAATATGACAGGGGACCAATATAACTGGGTCGGTCTGGCTTTTTATTTGGGTTATTTAGCTTTCAGTTTTGTAATGAGTTATATTGTTCAAAAGTTCCCAAAGTTGTTGGGGATCTTGATTGTTACATGGGGTGCTATTCTTTGCTTACATGCTGTCCCCCAATATGCTGGTTTTATTGCGTTGAGAGTGATCTTGGGTGGTCTAGAATCAAGCATTACCCCTGCTTTTTCAATGATTACTAGAATGTGGTTCAAAAGAGAATTACACTTCTTATTGAGTATTTTATGGTTTTCTTTCAATGGTTTAGGAACCATCATCGGTTCTTATTGTATCGCTTATAATGTTGCAATCCATCAAGATTCTTATTCTATTGAGGCTTGGAAATTGGTGTTCATTATTTCAGGCTGTTTAACTATCTTTTTGGGTTTCTTAATTATTCTTCATATCCCAAGTCTGCCTGCTACTGCTTGGTTCCTTTCTGACCATGAAAAAAGATTGGTGGTTGAAATGATTAGAGGTAATCAACAAGGGTTTGGGCTGAAACATATTAAAAAAGATCATATTATTGAAGCTTTGCTTGATTATAGAGCTTGGCTTATTTTTGCATCAGCTTTCATTGGTAATATTCCAAATGGAGGTACCACTAATTTTGGTTCCATTCTTATCCATGAGACTTTAGGCTATTCAACCACTCAGGCTTTACTTTTACAAGTTGTATCTGGTGCAGTTGAACTTTTTGGTTGTTCCGCCATTGCTTTTGGTACTTTGTACATAAAGTCAAGGTTCTTATGGGCATTTGTGGGACAACTAATTGCCACTGTGGGGGTTATGATGTTGGCATTTGCCAAAGAAAGTCCAAAAGCTAGGTTTGCTGGTTATAACTTAACGTTTTTATCTCCATTATATTTTGTTGTAATAATTAGTTGTGTGCAGCTGAACTTCGGTTCTTCCACCAAGGCCTCCACGGTAATGGCCATGTTATTAATGGCTTACTGCGCTGGTAATATTATTGGTTCTTTCACCTTCAAAGCATCAGAAGCTCCAACCTATGGAACTGCCACTGCAACTATGGCTGCTTGTTATATTGTGTCATTGCTTCTTTTATTTGCCCTTTGGTTTTCTTACTACTATGAAAATAAACAAAGAGATAAGAAACCTGCAGAAGCCAAAATCGATAATATCGAGTTTCTTGACCTTACTGATAGAGAAAACCCCCATTTCCGTTATTCTTATTAGATTTATAGTTCTATAATACAAACGAGTTTTTGCAACTTTACACTCACAAAGGATATTTGCAACAGTTGTACTGGCCACGACCAGTTATTATATTATATATTCTATCTCTAATACTTTATTCTATTATACTATATATTCTATACTAGAACTTGTCATTGGGCCTCTTTAAGGATTCAATCATGTCAATTGCAGCCTTAGGATCTCTCTTATTATATACAAATAATCCTTGTAATTGAGCTGTACTAACATTTTTCAATTGTAGTTGCTTATATTTTTGTAAGAAAATCTTACAATTTTCTTCATCATTTTCGTAAAACTTCATAAACATCTTTTCAACTTGGTGGTCGGTGGCATTATCAATTAGCATTCTAAAGTCGATTCTTCCTGGTCTTAATAATGCGTTATCTAACTTTTCAGGATGATTGGTGGTCATAAATGTAATACACTCTTCCGCACTTGCTACCCCATCCAATGCATTTAAGAGACCTGAAAACGTAACTCCTGAAGTATAGCCTTGGTCGTTTGATTGGTCACGCTTGTTGAAAGCAGCATCGATATCTTCTAACAATAAAATCGATCTATCAGGGATATGATTCATCAAATGATTCAATCTATCATCAGTTAGATTCTTCTCACTTAAATTCAACAAACAAATATTATAATCTAATTCCCCAGCTATGGCTTGTATGAAAGAAGTCTTACCACTTCCAGGAGGTCCATATAATAAATAACCTCGCCTATAAGGAATACCTCTATTATGATACCATTCGCCACTATTTAAAAAATCTTTAACATCGTTTAAAATTAATGAATCAATTCCATTATCCAATATGACAGAGCCTAAAAGTCTTTTCTGTCTTGGTTGGCCAAAGGGTCTCCATTCGGGTCCCCAAGATGTGTATATGACGGTTTTGCCCTCTCTTACTTTTAATGCCATTTTTTTGGCCTCGCTTAATAGGTCAAAGAACAAATTCTTATCTCTATATAAAGTGGTCAATCTAACGGTTTCAAATGGAGCACCATTGGTCATGTCTATCAATTTCCCCGATCTCTCACGGTTAACCAACATGAATGCCCCCTTATATCTAATCAAATGTTTCCCGGGACCTGGAACCAACGAAAATTTGGTGGTTACTGCCCCATTATTATGCTGAACAAAATTGGTCTCCACCGATAAATGTCTGGAGCTTCTATGCTTATACTGGGACATCCATTCCAAAAACCAGAGGTACGACTTATCCTTGGACGGGATTTCCAAATCAACTAATAGCTGTCTATATATAAACCCAGACGATTTGATCACTCCTTGCCTGGCAACCGCCAACCCAGTCCCCAAGAGCATTAGCCCTCCTCCTGCTGCAAAATATGGATTGTTCACCATCACCTCGTTGAAAGCCAGTTTCATCATGCCTCCTACAGACCCATCGCTATTGCCTCGTATCTTATCCAAGTCAATATTCGGCGCCTGTGACATCTTGCCTCCTCGCCTTACTCGTCTCTATTGCTTCCTCTACACTTTGTACTAACAAACGTAAAAATTTTCAAGGTGTCTCAAGTCGCACACAAAGAATCCTGAATCATTTATTTTAACAGCGCTTAAGAAGGCGAAACCGAAGTATGGAGAGTAAGAATCCATTCACGAACCAAGACTATCTGATGGAAACCCAGCATCAATTCACGGATATTGCGGTCGAGCAGCTCTTGCAGTACCCGTTCAAGACGTTAAATCGCGTGTTGGACGATATTAAATGGACGATACCTTATAAATCATTCTGTGATAACAAGAGCTTGTTGAATCAGAAGCCTATTGATTATGCTAACGATTTGGCGGGTTTGGTGACGTCCAAGACGGTTCAGACCAGGGTGATTATATTGAATAATGCTCTTGACCAGTGCAAGAACCACGAGATCATTGAATTGAATGATAATCAAGAAAACCAGATGCTTACTATTCTAAGAGGTTTGATAATAGTCAATGAAGATATTCACCATTTTAGAATCCAGATTTTGGAGAACAACAGCCCGTTTTTTAAGTCAAAGTCAAATATAGACAAATATGAATATCATATCATTCCAAAGCATTTGATCTCCAAAGATGATTTAAACCAATTTAACAAATTTGATTTGCCTGAAATTGCTTCGTCTATTGACGAAGTGTACTTGGCCACTAACAATGAGGATTTGAATCATATATTAAGAGTCAATATATTTCAAAGTGAGTTTTCTTCCGATGATTTGAACTCGTTGCTTGATACTTCTACCATCAAAGAAAGATACTTGAAAGAAGCAGAAAAAAATCCAAATCTAAGTCCTGAAACTATCCCCAGTGGGTATCATTGTATCAAGAAATTGACTAATGTATTAAAAGGTCCTATATTGCTAGATCCAGAAGCTACAGTGAAAACAATAGACTTGAATACAACGACTTTATCATCGTTCCTAGACATCGATTTTTTGATTGAAAAGCTATCTTTCAATCTAAAAGACGATAACTTGATTCCTCCTAAACTATCAGATTATCCAAGTCTAAAAGAAAGCTATGTTAGAAAAACTTTAGAATTGATCTATATTGGCAAATCCCTTAAAGTGGAAGGTAATGATTTCAATTTAACATACTCATTCAATGATAATTTATCTTTAATTTACAGAACTTTTAATGAGGTTGATAAACAATTATGTCAAACATTTGGTAACTTACACAACACTAGTGAATTGCCTTATTTCATAAGCTTAAGTAGTTGTACTTTTTTCCAAGATGAACTAATAATCAAATGTTTTGAAAATTCCATAAAATCAGACTCCATTAACCAAATATTTTATGTTGATTGTTTAAAAAATATTATCAATTTTAAAAGCAATGCAAATAAATTGAAAACTTACTTTGATAATTTATATAAAAAGGGCCAATTGTATGGTTATTCGGATTATTTAAATTCTTTAAAGAAATTGGGTATTGAATCCTTAAATCAGACTCCAGTAGAATCACTCAATATTGATGATGGGTTTATCATATCGATTTATGAATCCAATATCAAAGGCGATTTTAAAAACTATTCATATTTCAATTCTTGCTTAGAAATAGTGGCCGTCATTAAGAATTCACAAATGATTCTAGATTATTTAAAATCAGAAATATTACCAGTAAATTTGGCTATTAATGAATTGGGTATTGAAGAAATAACTGAAGACGATGTTGTAATTACTGCTTATGAATTTAAGATGGATGAAGTTATTCTTCAAGGGAGGGATGAGGTCATGACTTTGAATAAAGCTTTAATTTCATTGGCAATTAATCGTAAAAGTTATATATTAATGAATTATATTGAAGATAAAATTCCTCATATATTGGGTGCTTATAATAATAGTATCCCACTAGATGAATGTTATCAAGTTTTAGAGATCACTGAAAATTCGAATGATTTTGAAATTATTACAAAGTTTCAAAATAAAATTATGGATACTGACATTAGGATTTTAAGACAAGCTTTAAGAACTTTAAATGGACAAAAGCCATCTAAAATAATTGATCACTTTTTAAAATCTGGGAAGATTGATTCTGCTCTATTACCAGCAGAAAACTGGCCTGCGGGCTTAGATAATATTGGTAACACATGTTATCTTAATTCCTTATTACAATATTATTTTTCAATCAAACCTATTAGAGAAATGGTTTTGAATTTTGAAGAGCATGATATTGAATTAATGAATGAACAAGAACGGAAAATTGGTGG
Organism: Yamadazyma kitorensis; assembly: GCA_030572015.1. Taxonomy (NCBI): domain Eukaryota; kingdom Fungi; phylum Ascomycota; class Pichiomycetes; order Serinales; family Debaryomycetaceae; genus Yamadazyma; species Yamadazyma kitorensis. The sequence goes on along the minus strand of JAJLZC010000001.1, from coordinate 417,613 downwards.
TAGAAAAATTGATATAAATGAAACTAAAAGATCTAATCAGTTTATTTATCACCTACAACAACTATTTAATGAAATGATCCATACTGATAAAAGATGTGTGGCTCCAAGTAAATCATTGGTATATTTATCATTTTTACCATCCTCACAACCTGTTAATTTTGTAACGTCTAGTGGTAAAGAAAATGATCCTATAATGATCGATTCTGACAATAATTCTATTGCTGATGTTGATATGATTGAAGATAATGATGTTAAAGTCGAAGTGACAGAGAAAAGTCAAAGTGTTAATGAAATTGAAGATTCAAATAAAAATGAACCTGAAACTGAAACTGAAGCTGAAACTGAAAATATTGTGGAAATTCAAGACAATCATTCAATTGAAGAAATTGACAATCCATTTATTGATGAAAATGAGGCTGAAAAGACATCATCTGTTACTACTCCTGAAGAAGAGGCCACGATCACTAAAATTCTCCCAATTGATACTCAAGAAATAGAAAGCACTATAGAAGTCGGTAGACAACAAGATGTTACTGAATGTATTGAAAATGTTAATTTTCAGATTGAAACAGCATTAGAACCAGAAAGAATTGATAATGATGGAGAGCAATATGACCTAATTAAAAAGTTGTTTTATGGTAAAATTAAACAGACGATTGCACCAGTCGATAATGCTAATTCTAAAGTAAGAACATCAATTGAAAGATTTTCAAGTTTAATTGTGAATATCAGTGATCATCCAAAAGATATTTATGATGCGTTGGATAATTATTTTAATGGCGATATTGTTAAATTAGAAGAAGGGATGGTGAAAAAGACATTGACCATCAGTGAACTACCAGATATTTTACAATTCCAAGTTCAAAGGGTGTTATTTGATAGAGAAAAGTTGATTGCTTATAAATCTATTGAACCTATTCCATTTAGTGATAAAATCTATGTGGATAGATACTTAGATACAGAAGATAAAGAGCTTTTAAATAAAAAGGAGGAAGTTTTCAGTTGGAAATCGGAGATCAAAGCATTAGAAGAAGAAAAGAATCAAATTTTGACGATCAATAAAGAAACCAGTTTGAATGTTATTGATTCATTAATCACCAGTAAGAAGTATCTTGAAACGATTAAACTGAATGAAGCATTTGATATTAATCAAGAAACTATTGATTATATTGAAGACCAAATTCAAGCTTTAAGAGAACGGATTTCATCGATCGATTCATCGATTGAACAATTAAATACCCAAATCTCCCACCAATTCACCAAATATAAACAAATCGGTTACTCGATCTTTGCAATCTTTATTCATAGAGGTGAAGCTAGTTATGGTCATTATTGGATATACATTAGAGACCCACACCAAAAGAATATTTTTAGAAAGTATAACGATGAAATTGTCACTGAGGTCCCAGATTCAGAAGTGTTCAATTTCATCAAAGGCAACACTGCCACTCCATATTATATCGCTTATGTCAAAGAAGAGCTTGAGGCCGACTATGTAGAGCCTTTGAAGAGAATCATCAAATGTTAATATACGCATGCACCGGTACACCCGCTCTGGTCGTTTACGCCAGTACACCCACGTACCTCTCTCTGTGCCAGCAACACTGCCCTATATACAGTTCTTCACTGGCACGAAGCCGAAGCCTCACAAACCTCACGGTTTTCTCAGTATACGAGACCATTGCTAGAGTTTATCGTTCGATTATTACACCCAAGGACAGCACAGAACAGGACGGGTCGACTGCAAGTGGGTTGATATCGTATAAGTTGTGATAATCTATAGGCATTGAGGCTGTAGGGATTTAAAAAGCCGGTTTAAGACATGAAGTTCTCTGTTTTGGTAGCAGCGCTATCATGTGGGTTCTACGCCACGAGTTTAAGCCAATCGATTGAAATAAAGGATGTAGAAGGGTTTGAAAGTTCGTTTGATCGGGTCAAAAAGGGAATTGCAATCAATGATGTTTTCAGCGTCAAGCAAGCGTTGAAGCCGCCACCCAAAAGTGGCGGTGACGGTGACGATAAGTGCCCGCCATGTTTTAACTGTAATTTACCCAACTTTGAGTGTACTCAGTTTTCTCAATGTAATACGTTCACTGGGTTTTGTGAATGCCGTGATGGGTACGGTGGTAACGATTGTTCTGAACCGTTATGTGGTTCCTTAAGTGATGGTAACAAAAATAGACCTCCTAGAAAGAAATCTGAGGCGGCTTGTAGCTGTAAGCCAGGTTGGGGCGGTATCAATTGTAATATGTGTGTTGATGATGAGTCTTGTGATCCGTTCATGCCTGAAGGTTTGAAGGGAACATGTTATAAGTCGGGTATAGTGGTCAATAAGTTCCATCAGATGTGTGATGTGACTAATAAGAAAATTATATCTATTTTAGACGGGAAGAAGCCTCAGGTTACGTTTAGTTGTAACAAAACTGCTGAAAACTGTGATTTCCAGTTTTGGATTGATCAAAATGAATCTTTCTACTGTGATTTGGATCAATGTAAATTTGAATATGATTTAGCTGCAAACACCACTCGTTACAACTGTGAAACCGTTTCTTGTAAATGTTTGCCTGAAAAAATGTTGTGTGGAGAAGCTGGTTCAATTGATATTTCTGATTTCTTGACTGAAACTATCAGAGGTCCGGGCGACTTTACTTGTGACTTGAATCAAAAGAATTGTAGATTCTCAGAGCCAAGTATGAATGATTTGATTTCTTCTGTGTTTGGTGACCCATATATTACATTACATTGTGAATCGGGTGAATGTCTTCATAAAAGTGAGATTCCCGGGTTTGATTTGCCTGATAAGAATCGGTTGACTTGGGGTAACTTATTATTGATTGTATTGGTTGGTTGCATCTGTATTTTGTTAGCAACTGTGTCTCTTTATAACATTAGCAAGAGTGCTTTGTTCAAAGGTAGTGATGGTGATTATGAACCTTTAGAAGGTGAATTAAATGCATTGAACGAGAATTTCACTCCAACTACATTATCCTTCGAAGATATTAGCTATAAGGTGAAAAATGGTACTCAGGTTCTTTTTAACATTAACGGTTTAGTCAAACCAAAGGAATGTTTAGCAATCATGGGTGGTTCAGGTGCTGGAAAGACTACTTTATTAGATATATTAGCTGGTAAAAATAAAGACGGGGACATTTCTGGTAATATTTACGTTAATGGTAATAAATTGGCTTTGAAAGACTTCAAAAAAATAGTTGGGTTCGTGGATCAAGAAGACCATTTAATTCCAACTTTGACTGTTTATGAAACTGTTTTAAATAGTGCTTTGTTAAGGTTACCAAGAACAATGAGCTTAAGAGCTAAAGAAACAAGAGTTATTGAAGTATTGAATGAATTAAGAATTTTGAATATTAAAGATAGAGTCATTGGATCTGATTTTAAAAGAGGAATATCAGGTGGAGAGAAAAGAAGAGTGTCGATTGCTTGTGAAATGGTAACCTCCCCATCAATTTTATTTTTAGATGAACCAACTTCAGGTTTAGACGCTTTTAATGCAAGAAATGTCATTGATTGTTTGGTTAAATTATCAAGGGATTTTGAAAGAACGATTATTTTCACAATTCATCAACCAAGAAGTAACATTGTATCACTATTCGATAAATTACTTTTGTTGAGTGAAGGTGATTTGATTTATTCTGGTGATATGATTAAATGTAATGACTTTTTCAGTAAAAACGGTTATAAAATTCCGTTGAACTATAACATTGCTGATTATTTAATTGATATAACTGTTGATCATAAAAAAATATTCAAAATAAACAAAAGTAAATCAACTGGTAGTGATTTAGAAAATGTGTCAGATGGAGCTCAAGATCAAGATATTCATAACAGATTTTTAAGAAGTGGTGCCACTGCAAGTTCAAGTGACATCGATATTACTAGCGAATGGGAACATCTTGCCGTTCATAGAGATGAGTATAATAATTACAATAAAATAGACTCAAAGAACACGGAAGAAACCTTAATCCAAATCCAAAATAAGCTTCCTACTATTTTTAAAGAAAGTATAATATCAATCGAGTTATTACAAGAAATCAATAGCTTAAAAGAAAACCCAATCAAATATGAAATAAGTGAACAATATAAAAAGGCCACCGTATTGACCCAAATAGCGATTTTATCATCAAGAACTTTCAAAAATTTGTATAGAAATCCAAAATTATTATTGACTCATTATGTATTATCGTTGTTGATGGGATTGTTTTGTGGTTATTTATATTACAACGTCAAAAATGATATCAGTGGGTTCCAAAATAGATTGGGTTTGTTCTTCTTTATATTATCATTATTTGGATTCTCATCATTGACTGGGTTACATACTTTTTCAAGTGAAAGAATCATATTTATTAGAGAAAGATCTAATAATTATTATAATTCGTTCAGTTATTATGTCACCAAAATCATTTGTGATATTCTACCATTAAGAGTTCTACCACCTGTTATTTTAATATCTATTTGTTACCCATTGATTGGATTATCAATGGAGAACAATGCCTTTTTAAAGGTGATATTGGTATTGGTACTATTCAACGTAGCAGTATCGACTGAAATTCTAATTATTGGTATTTTAATTAGAGATCCAGGTACCTCCACAATGGTTGGAGTTTTGGTATTGTTATTTTCAATTTTGTTTGCTGGGTTGTTTATCAATAGTGCCGAGATTTCCAATCAAATAAAATGGTTGGAATGGGTGTCGTTATTCCATTACGCCTATGAAGCTTTGTCAATCAATGAGGTTAAAGACTTGATTTTGAAAGAAAAGAAGTACGGTTTATCTATCGAAGTCCCTGGGGCTGTCATCTTGAGTTCATTTGGGTTTAACGTATCTGCGTTTTGGGATGATACTATTGCGTTAGCCATATGGTTGGGTATCTTCATTTTACTAGGCTATCTATTCTTACACTTCTTTGCAATTGAAAAGAGGTAACCCCCACCTGCTTATGGATTTCTAAATTTGAATAGTAATAAACTTTTATAGAAACACTTGGTACAGCCTCTAATCCACTTTGATCGTAACCGACTCTGCCTTAATCATAGCCCTTTGGCTTGGTCGTAACCGACTCTCAACTTTGACATATTTTCTTACTGTATTGGGAAAATCTGAACCTGGAAATCTGAAGGGAGACGCCGGTGCACCCATAGTGGCGCAGCTCATCGGCTGCTGAACCGAAAACCGATTGCAAGTTATTACTTTTCCTAATCGGGTAATGGGAGAATAATGTGGAGGGAAACATCCAACAGTATAAATAAAACTTGAATCTATAAAAGAACTGGCATCTGTCAAGTGTATAGGTTTCAAAAAACAATTATCGTTCTTTCTATTGCATTTGGAGATTTCTTTCTGTTACAATAATGAAGGTAGAATACTTTGTGTTGGCTATTTTAATCAACTACTCAACAGCCGTTGAACTCCAACATATTAAGAGAGGTTGGCTATCTGACTTGTTTGCCCCCGGCACCACCACCTCCACCACAGCAGCTGCAGCAGCCACTGATGATGGTGATAGCAATGCTGCCTTTTGGAACAGTTTCAATGCTGCTGCTACAACCACCAAAGCTGGTACCACCAGAGCTGCCACTACAGACACTGGTAACTTATTCTCAGAATTGCTAGGCACACCAACAACAACTACGGGGAGTACAACCTACAAGCCATCATTCTTACCGGATCCAAACACAAACACCAAAAAAAGTGGAGCTACTACCAAGACAAGCAGTTCGACACGATCAAAATCAACTAAAGAAGCCACCGCAAGCTCAGATGATGAATCGTACCCAGCTGACCTCCTTGCGTATTTAACTTCAAGTGATAGCAAATCAAGTGCAAGCGGAGATGACGATGAAGACGACGATGAAGAAAGCTCAAGCAAAGAAAGCAAGACCACGGACCACAGTTCTGACGGTTCTGACAATTCTGACTATGGCTCGGACTTGCTTCAATACCTCACTAAAGCAAGCTCCCTTGCCAATGATAATTCAATTTACCCATCGAACTTGCTTGCTTACATTCAGTCACATAGTCTCATGGCTTCAGACTTGATTGACCCCACTACCACCTCAGAAAGCTCATTCCATACCTCGAGTACTTCGAGAACATCATCCAGCTCATCATCCAGTTCGTCTGAAGAGACAACTTCTGATGACGCTGCAAACAGACTATACGGGTCGTTACTTGGGGCTATTGCCCTTGTTTTAGTCTCTGTATTTTAGTATTTTAGACATATAGGAAAATAAAAGATACCACCATAATCTAGAAAAGAAAAATATAGTATATTAAAGAGCTTAGACGTGGTTCTTCAAATGATCTGAAGAATCTATTAGCATTGGCGAACCGGAATCCAATACCAACGTAGCAATAGTTTTAGCAGAAGAACAGTTGAAATCATTAATTATAGTGGGAGATGGTAGCAATTCATCGATACCTTGGCTACTTGGACTTGTAGGTTCAGTCGACGTAATTGAATCAAGTGACTGTTTGTCAGAAGGAGATAAGCTGATAAAAGATGAAGATGAAGACTCCACCGGCAACTGTATCGAGTCATGAGTACGAATTTGATCATTGAAGTCGGTCTCAAGTTGGATTTTATGATACTTTTGGTGTGCCTGGTGCATTGAATTGGCCATTGATTCTGATATACTCAATGAGTTTAGTCTGTCACTCAACGAATCTTGGTATTCTCTTAAAACAAATTTACATCTTAATTTCCCCCTTTCACTCTGGCTTAGGAAATACGACCCATCGGGGAATATAAGTTTGTACCTATTTTTATAGGTTTTAATCAATTTGATTCTTTCATTGCTTTGAGTTTTAACTAATGCAAATTCAATTCTGGGATTTATTGACCCTCCCATATTAAGCAACCGAAACTTCTGGCAAATCATCTGCTTATACTTTATGAAGGCTCCGTCGTGGGGGAAAATGGGTACTCGAACAGAATTTTCCGAGTTTCCATTCATATAGAACGAGTTGTCTTCCACTCTTTGGATGTATGCATTCAAATAGTTTATATTCTGACGGGATAATCTTAGTTGCAGTTCTCGTCTGGCCGTAGTTCGTCTGGTCTCGATGTCCATATTTAGCTAATATTCTCCTTGGCTTACCCTACTGTAAATGTTGCCCCTTTCTATTGTTTATCGACCTTACGTATGTCTTACCGCTGTTCAACTGTATCTGATGGAATAATTTGTGGTTGCAAAAAACACAAACGGAATTTGGCCGCAACCGGAACCACTCAACGGCTGCCTTTCGAGCTGGCTAACCTGGAGTGTTTTGGATCCAAGTGGGTCTGGGTACCCAGTTGAACGTACCAAGACATTGTATGTTAACTAGCGAGGTGCCCAATACCTCCTGAAGTGGAGGTGTAAGAAAAAAAACTCTTACTAGAGGTTACCTATAGTGGTTAAATAATCTTGGCGGCTTGCAATATATAAACCGTTGAATATTGCAGCCTTTAGCTCCAATAACTACAATTATAAATACTCCAATAACTACAATTACAAATACTCCACTATATTCAAAATGTTCTTCAATAGGTTCTTATTGCTTAGTATTGTTTCAACAGTTTTGGCTGAATCTGAGGTAAGCTCAGCAGCAGAATCCCAAGCCACTGATGTTATTAGCAATTGTCATGCTCATGGTGCTACAATCTTCTGTGTCGATTATGAAGGGAATGAAGGTTACATCACCCCATCCCCAACTCAATCTTCCCCTCCTTCCAGTTACACTGGATGCCATTACCATGGCGATGATCTTCATTGTAAAAATGGTGAGGATTCTGTGAATTTCTTTGTTGAAGATGACGAAAGCCATGATGCTTCGGCCTCTGCTTCCGACTCAATGGAGAGTGGAGACCATGACCATGAAGACGATCACGACCATGAAAGCGAAGATGATCACGACCATGAAGCTTCTGCTGAATCTGGGGCTGCTTCTGCTGCTGCTTCTTCCATTTCAGTTGACACTATTTCAGAAGACGGTTCGGGTCAACTATTAGTTTCCTTCGGTACTCTTGCTATGATTGCCCTTGCTATCATGTAAGTTTCATTAGACAGTGTATAGATAATAAATAAAATTTCTTAGAAAGGCAATTATTTATTAAAGTATTAATTTATAGGTGAAAACAATTTCATAAACAATCATCGAAAATGCAAACTTGACTAAGGAAGAGATGATAGGATTTGTCTGTTTGTTATTGTTGTTTTGTTCTCTAATTCATTTTTTTTTCTTTTCCATTTTCTTAACAAGGATTCTTACTTCATCATAAGATAGGACTAATCAAATTCAGAAATAAAAGTGGCTTCATTAATACCAATACCCTTTTCAGAATCTTTATTATTAATATTGATGGTCATTTCATTACAAAATTGATAAATATAAGGCTTAGTACCAGCAACACCACTAACGATGTTTTTAACAAATTGAGGAATTTCAGCCATAACATCGACTCTTTCAATCAAGGTGTCCATTTTACCTTTAACATCAGCATGGAATGATTTATCAGGAGAATCATGATTGAAAGTAATTGATTTTGGAACAGGCCAACCGACTTCATCAATTTCAGAATCTTCATGAACTATATCATTATTGACTGAAGCCAATAAAATTTTATCATTACTACAAAGTATACCAATATTAACTTTTGTATTAGCATAAGAAATTGGAGTCGTAAATTCCATTTGAACTGCACTATAATTTTCAGATTGGAAATTTAAGAAATTCCACAGTTTAGCAGCATGATGAGGTTTCATACCTTGTAAAGCCATTACAAACATAGTAAACCCATCAATTTCAAAAGTTTCATTTTTGGTTTTGACAGAACCTTTAACATCACATCTTGGCCAAAAAACATGACGCATAGACCCCCAAGGGTTTTCTAAATCTTCACCATAATAAGTGATCCCATCTTTACCAAAAACTACCCCTGGAACCGATTTTTTGATATTTAATTCGACAATTGAGTCTTCAGTTACTGAAGATTTTAAAATATACTCATTGTTATCATCATTCAATTCAATCGATAAATTTTTAGCATAAAAATTAGAACCTTTAGTTTCAAAGTCTTCTAATTTAGTTGAAGTCCAAATATTTTGAGTAGGGTCTTTTGAATTGAAAAATCTGAAAGTGAATTGAGCGGTAGTATGAACACCCATGATATTTGAATGAATTACTTGAGCAAACCCAATATAACCAGTTTTTAAGCAAGTAAAATAAAAAGTTTGAGTTTCAACATTAGTATAGCTTGGACTCATCCAATTAAAGTCTTTTATTTCGGTTTCTCTATAAACGGCTTCACCTTCTTTAATTGAGTCTGTCACTGGATGAATAGCTTCTCTACCGTACTCAGGTTCAGCAGTACCGGCGACTGCTGAAAGACCTGATTGAACCCATTTAAGCATTTCTATGTATCTAAGATCTATATATATAAGTACCTAATAAGACTGAACACTAGTGAAAGGTATTTCTAATTGTTTTCCTTTTGTATTTCTATAGTTATCAACTAATTGTAGATGATTACCTGTGATTACCTGTGATTATCTGCAATGGCTGTTATTGTTAATAAGACCCTATTAGTTAACCGCTGTTAAAAAGTGATCCAAATTTTCCCTTTTTCATTACAAACGGTCGCAGAGACGTCGCCGGTACACCCGTAGTGAGTGGGCCAACGATGGGTTGCAGTGCCCGACGCAGACCGGTGCACCCAATGAAGTCCGTCCACATTCCCTCCTTCACACCATCACGACACGTCCGCCCACGCTTGGGCCTGGGCTCACAGGCCTGGCTCCTGGGCCCGACATCGACGTCTAGTGTAACACACTGCAATTGCAGTTATTTTTACACTGCAACTTTTGCACCGTAAAATGCAACTTCACAGTAACTCTAAGGGATATTTTTTCCTACACTGTAAAAAGGAATTCTACACTGCAATTTTACAGTGTAAAAGTTTACAGTGATAATTTCCTATTTGTAAATCATTCCCTTTTTCTTAGAGTTTTTTTTGGGTATTTCAGTCGGCTTATCTAAGTATCTCCTTGAGTGGTAACTTCTATCGACTCGTCTCACACATACTTGCAAAGTACCCTGAAATTTCTATTGCTTAATAGACGAAGAAAAAAAGATAAAGGAAATTTGGAGGAAAAAAAGAGACCGAAATTACTAGGATCAGAATTTAAGAACTTCAAGATGGAGATTCCAAAGATTCTAAGCTTGGGCCATGTTAAGGATAATCCTTCTGTATCTATCAAGTTGAATCAGGAAATCATAGATCATTTCAAATCACTAATATCCCGGAATCTAAAACCAAAATTGATAGTCAAGAATGGGAATATTTCAATCAAGATTACTGATGATCTAGTGTATCCTTGTTCCCAGGTGTCCGAATATTCCAACTTGGATATCTATAGGCTGGCCGCCAGTGATGCTGGTGACGTTCAGGACGAGAAATACGACTTCAATGGTAGAATTAAGTCCAAACTAACGGTGATAACTGACGCTAAGCAGATTAAGGAATTTGAAAGGGCAAGCGCCCAAAATGGTCCCGCCCTGACGTTGGCCCAAGCCCATGGCATTGCTGTCCATGCTGCTGGCCACACGTCCGGACGTGCTCCTGGACGTGGTCCTGGCCATCCTGACGGTGTTTCCCTTGGGCAAGGTCGTTCCCAAGCCGAACTACTCCCACCGTATCAACAAATCAATGACTCGATCTCCACCTCAACTCCGTCTTCACCACTAAACTTTGATCCATACCTTATATCCCCAGCTGATTCCAAAGCTGATATTGAAACCAAGTTTCTTTCATTCTTATCGCTAGGTCCAACTTCTAAATCCCAACTAGTCAAAATCTTAAAATTGAACGAGGTTAGAGTAAATGAATTAATTGGGAAATATTGTCAAGTTGTGAACCCTAATGATTCATTTTTAATCAATGAAATTTATCCTAATGGTTTGAAAATTTCAAATTCTCCCGATAACTTCTTGATTTTAAAGGATAAATCTTATAAAGATACAAGACCATGGAATTGGAAATACTATTCCACTAATGAAAGATCTTTGATTATTCAAAATATTCATAATTCTTTGACTAGACTAGGGTACCTGGAAACCCATCCTTTAAGAAGAAAAATAGTTGAACCTGAAGATTCAAACTCGGGTACTACTAATAACTCTAGTACAAAACCACTAGGTGGGGGGTTTTTGATTTCTTCTAAAAGATCCCCATTCAAGAAATCCCAAACTGAGTCACCAAAACCTACTCCAAGTACTGAAAAATTATCTGGATCACCATTAAAGAAAGAAAATTCTAAAAAACGTCAATTGAGTAATAATTCATTAAGTTCATCTTCCGATGATGAAAATAAAAGATACAAAAAGGAAGAATATACTTCACCTTCATCTGTCAATGATGAAGATGATGATGAAGATGAATCAGATAGATCCAAGAAGAATCATACTTATAACAATTTAAGTATTAAATTTAAATTGAAATACAAAGAATATGAAGATTTGTATAATGGTTTATTAAACCAAAGAGATAAAGAACCTAATCATTCAGATGTTAAGAAAAATTTGACCAAATTATTCGAATTACATAATAATTTAATCGAATTAAAGAAGCAATTGTTCATACTAAAGGATGAAATTAGAACTCGGTCAAACATAATGAATTTATCCAAACATAAAAATGATTCATATCCAACATCCAACCCAATGTCGAACCCACCAACCCCCTCAATAGGCTCCATTGATTTGATGGAATCAAATCATAAAAATCCAGCATTAAAGAGAGCAAAGCCTCCAACAGCATCTGCATCAAAATCTAAAAAGATCCTTAATTACTAGCATTGAATTCACACTTCGTTATTGTTGGCTCTGTAAGCTCTATAAGCTCTGTCGGCTCTGTCAGCTCTAACAGCACTTAAGCTCTATCCTTACAGGCCCCGCTCGTTGATTGCTCCAGAGATAAACAGAACTCTACACGCTTTGAAAGACATTTCATACATTATGTAGCTAACACATCATTAAATACATTATCAAAAATTCAAACATCAGGACATCTAATGACCACAAGTACATGCCTTTTCACCTTTACTTTGGCATCCTTCACATTTACATTCGGTACCACATTCACAACCTTGGTCGACGATTTGGGTTTTTTCAATATAAGCCATTTTTTCTCGTTTCGTTTCTTTTGATTCTGTAACTATACGGTTCAGTAGTTCCAATAGTAATAGTTTGAGTGGATCAAAAGAAAATCACCAGTGCGAGCCCCCTAAAATGGTTCTGATTTGTCGACCGCCACGACCTTGGTTCTCATGAGTTTGGCACAGCAACTTTGGTACAGCGTAGACTCTGCTTTCCCTGTCATTTAGTAATTACACGCCCACCAATCAGACGAGCTTTCTGAACATTTTACGAAAAAGCTTTAGAAAAAGTACTTGAAAGTTGAAAGGCTGGCTAAGCTGCTTTTCGCAACTGTTGATTTAGTCAACTGTCACAGTGACCGTTAGTGTCCACCGTTGGTGTCGACTTGGGTGGTGTCCACTTTGGTAGCGTCCACTTTGGTATGGCCATGGAACCTATGGACCCTTGCACCCTTGCACCCTTCTACTCCAATCCAACATACACACACAACGAACTCTTAATCTTACGTAACGGCTTATGTAAGAGGCTTGAATCCTACAATGCCAATTACTATTCCTAATTGGGCCTGATGCGGCGGGCTGTTTACGTTTTGCCCGATTGGTAATTCGCCAGATCTCTCATCCCAAGGTTGCAACCAATGCTGGGTAGGGTTCAAAAGATTCCAACTAACCTGAAGAACAGAGCAGCTCAACACAAAGCAGCTAGACTCGAACAAAGCAGCTAGATACTCAATTGGAGACACCATAGACTGAAGACTCGGCTGAAAGACTAAGACTCAACACTCAACTGAACTAAAGACTAAGACTCAGACTCAACACTCAACTGAAGGCTAAAGACTCAACTGAAAGACTCAGACTCAGACTCAACGTACTAAACCCAGCTCCACTCAGATTCCATATTGAACCATGCTGTTCAACTCCTATGGAACTTATGGCAATCCAAGAGGCAGAGGTGATACTCGAATTGTAAGTGATTTATCAAGGTTTGAATTTGAAGCACCAACTCCCAGAAATCGTTCAAGAAACTCATCCCCTTTGCCCCATGACCAATTTTCATTCACCAAAAATAATAGCAATATTGGCTTAGGAATAGCACAGTCATCTCCAGAAATAGGACAGTCTTTTTTTGAAGCTAATGACCATAGTAATTCAAGGGCTGATACCCTAGTGGATCCTGGTCCTCAAAGAAGGAGAAACTTATTGGAAATAGCTGAAGCTAGTGTGCCCAAGAAAAGTGAATCCAATTTCGATTACGATGATATTTATAAGTACTATGAAAAAAGATCAAATTCTTCACTAACCGATATAAATAATAACGAATTCGTACCTTATCCTTCCTCGCTTAAAGATGAACCAACAAACGGAACTTATCCAAATATGAATAACAGATCGATGACCGGAGGTCTTGGAATCCCAGTAATACCTCCTGCAACTAATCCGATAACTCCTATAACAAACCAAACATCATATCTCCCTCCTCCAAACACAATGACTCCAAATACAGCATTGACGGGATTTGGTGCTGGGGTCCCATCTGGTGTATATAAGGATAAGGAATTACCACCAATAATGGATACAACTCAATATTACCAAAACAATGTAAACAACAGTAATCAGTCTTTGTATAAATCAAACGAGACTATAAGTTTAACTTCAAGGCAAAAGCAGGTTGAAAATCTTTTAGTTAGAAATGTTATGCATAGACCATTATTTTCATTCCCAGCCAATAATATCATACGAGGGGATGAGTTCTATCAAGGCAAAGATATCGTCATAACGGCGAATTTCTTAATCTATTTATTTGAAGCCATTGTCGCCATAATCATAATCACATTGTCCAGTGTGTTATCCAGTAGGGACCACAGGATAGGCGTAGGTATCTATCGATATTTCATTGCTGATTCGGCCATTTCGTTGATTGTATCTTTCTTATTCATGACAACATTGGTCAATTTTGAAAGAAGAAATGGCAGTTTCTATTGTTCCGCCGCCATGGTATTATCACTTGTTTCCTTTATCATCACCGTCAGCACAATCATCCCAAATGACGACTGCAAAACCAAAGAAATCTGTCAAATAAGAAAGGCAAATAGTGCTTTTATAATAATCTCGTTTTTCCTTTGGTTGACTGACTTAGTCATGTTCTTAACAACGTTGTATATCTCGAGGTTGAATCTATTGGATGACTTGAACTTTGACTATAGCAATAGGGGTTTAGAAAAACAATTCAACAAATCAATTTCCTCAGGTTCAACTGCAAACTTCAACCAACATTCAAATGACTTGATCGATCCTAGAAGTGGCCAGCCTTTAAAAGAGTATTACTTGAATGAACTGGGTGAAATGTTCGAGTTAACAAACGAGTTCGATGTTAGAGGTAAGAATAAAATCATCGTCTACACCGTATAGACTATGGAATCTGTACTACGAACGAGTACAGTATAGAATATACTACAAGTATAGTATAGAATCTACCACAGACAAGTACAGAATAACCACAGACAAGTATAGAATCTACCACAGAGAAGTATATAGTATAATGCATAGCTAAATAGCAGAAGGTTGCAAAAAGTGCTGCAAAAAAGCGGTTGCAAAAAGTTTTTGTGTTTTGTAGACATACAAAATGAGATGGACAGCAGCTTTAGTGTTCGTTATTCCGATTCAGTGCTTGTTAATTGACCCTATAGTTAGGAAAGACATTGCCTCTGGGTCAAAAATCGGTTTACAGGGTCTAAAAGAGATCAAAACCAGCTTAGAAAGGGAATTAAAGTCATTGATCTTCTCAGAATATGGCCAACCACGGTACCAAAACATTACAGCTTCAAAAGAGACAAGCAACGATCTTATCATCTTACCTTCTAACTTATTGACAGAAAGCATCCTAGCAAATTTGGGGTTAGGGTTTTTGAACGATGGGTATAACTTCACTTTGAACAAGGAAAAGTTCCAAATCCCCAGAGATGCTAAGAACTTATTCATATATAACACCACCGATGATCTATCGATTCCAACTTCCAAGCGTCATAAGTTTGCCACTTTTGTTGATAAGTCCTTCCCTTTTAGTTTGCCCAGCTATATGAATCTAGTGAATCACTACCTTGTTTTGCCACAAGCTTATCTCAAGGCCAAATTGAATTCAAATACCAGCTCAATTGATCATTTTATCGACCCAGCAGCAGTTTACTCCAAAAGTGTTTTATCGTTACCGATCAAGGATTTTCCAATATTCAGGCCATTGATAAGTGAGGAACGGCCCTTGATGGTGTTCATGTTTTCCGATTCAACCTCCAAAAAGTTTGAAAGTCTTAAAACTCCAATTATGAATATCAGAAACTACTTAACAAACGATCAAAAGTATTCAATTTCAAGCTTCTTTGACAACTTTGCTAATGGCTGGATCAAGAATATCAATTATGATAGTTTAGTCAATTCGATGTTTTGTACTACAAATCCAAAACATCTCAACGATAGTTATTGCTTGCAAGTCCATGACAAAAAGTCCCTTTATTTGTTCCCTGCCTTTTATGATATTGCCCAGTTGTTGAATCCTTCGTTGGACAAAAGATCAGAAGTCGAAGCCCAAGCAATAAGACAAATACATGATAAGGTCAGTCGCTTGGCAGACAAATTCAATGATGTGACATACGAGTTTGCTACCGAACCCAAACCATTGATTGAAAGAGTTGACGAAAGATTTGATCAGAAAATCTATAAGTTTTACGATACAGTTGATCAGAAGAAGGACTCAATTGATGATACAAAGGATCGGATTTCCCAAAAGGTAACAGACAGCATCGATGCAATCAAGTCTAAGATGGGGTTCATTGAAGATTTCAAAACTGATGATGCCGACCTTGGAGATAATCCGTATCAACTAAATGATAATCTAGCTAAAAGAGATTTCAATCAAGAGGAGCTTGAGCTATTGCCCTATGCACCAAAAGGAGGTATTATTTTGCCATTATCGCTAGTTAGAGTGGCTGAATTCAAATTCGAAAGCCCAAGGCATAAAAGCTTTGCCCAAGTCGTATATGATAAGGAAATCAAACACAATGAACCAATCGGTGGCATTCAGCTAAGTAAACGGTTTTCAATCTTTAGTGACGATGAAAATTGTGAAAAAATCACGTGGTTCAATGTGTTCCATCATAGTATCTTTGGCAAACCGAAGTTCTGTCTTTCCAATTAGCATAGTCTCTACAATACATAAAATCATAAATTTACATTGTGCTTATGCCGCTATTTACTTTCTTATCATTCTCTAAAGTAGTGTTGGAGTAATTCATTCTTGTGGTTCTTGTTGTGTTCATAGAAGAATTCATATTGAAACGTTATGAGTTCAATTAATTGAAGTTGACTCTGTTGGAATTGGTAGGCTGGCCGCTAAAACCATTACCCGTCCTTTGTTGATAAGGATTATGGAAACTTGTTGAACTATTGTTATTACTGGTTTGGTATCCAGTCCTATTGTAGTTATTGAAAGCAGCACCAGGGTTACCCACTATAGTTGAAGAGGGTTGAGTGGGTTCCATATTATCAGTATAAAAGCTATTTCTTTTTGGATCATCCAGCTTAAACGTTTGGGAATTAAAAGCATCCTGATGACTTTTGCTTTGATTTATAAACCCAGATGAATCTTCATCATAAACAGAGTCTTCTTCTTCAAAAGCATTTGGTTTACCACCATTTTCATGACCTCTCATTGCAGTTGCACCCAAAGCCATCAATTCGTAATCTTCATCACCTTGTTGAATTGGTTGATTTGGACTTTTAGCATTTTTAGCGTCAAATCTTGGAATAAAGGAAACTCTATCATCTTTCATTGGTTGATATCTAGTATCTGGGTTTTTATAAACCAAAGCCAATACACAAGTTACAATGGTGAAAATCAATAAGAATAAAGCAAAAGCTGCGTTAAGGACAAAATAAACGATCCCCATAACTGAACCAACAATTTGAGGTTGACCAAAAATGTATGAAAAGAACATGAAAAATAAGGCATTAATAGTACCAACGACTGCAATGGTGATATTGAAAACATTAGTTCTTTTATCCATAAATGGTCTATAATAACATAAAGCAACTAAATAGACCAATTCGATCACAAACACTAAAACTGATTGAACTTTACCTTGTTTTTGCAACACTGCTACAAATAATGATTTCAAAAATACATAAGTAATAGCACCAAGAACAAAATAATAACAATCAGCTCTAAATTGAACATAGACAAACCCAAATTTATTTAAAAATTCTCCATCTCCATATAATAAATAAGCTGGGTTTTTGAATTGTTGAACAGATCTTCTTCCTCTTAAGAAAACTCTTGTGGCAGCTTGATATAATAAAGCAAATACAACAACAAACAAAAATACTGCAATTACAACACTACCAGCCGAATCTCTAGTGGTCAATTCCCATAAACATAAGACTGAAACTTGAGGGAACGACAATAATAATAATCTGTATAAAGCACCTTTAATGATATTTGCCCATTGTTGTCTATATTCATTAAATTTACCTTCATTCATGAATTTGGCTCTGATAGATAATTCAATGATTGCTTTGAATAACATTAAACATACAACAACGACAAACCCAAAGAATAATAAAAAGATAATACCAGTCAAAAACACACTAGTGATTTCAATACCAGCCAAATAAGCCACTCTTTGAATACCTCTTAAAACTAAGATCTTTGATATTAAATCGTCGGACTTTTCATTGGTTGAATATAAGTCAGGATCCAAATTATCAGCTTGACCAAAGTCATCGGTTGCAACAGATAATGAAAATCTTTTATATAAAGTCAAATGGTTTGAAGATTGTAATTTATTATAATTTTCCATCAAAAACTCAGCAGTTGATCTTTTGGCCTTTTGAACCGAAATTGATAAATAACTGGCATCCAAAATGTCAGTTGATTCACCACCAGTTGCTTGAACATACCAATTAGCAATATCTTG
Source organism: Yamadazyma kitorensis (assembly GCA_030572015.1). Classification (NCBI taxonomy): domain Eukaryota; kingdom Fungi; phylum Ascomycota; class Pichiomycetes; order Serinales; family Debaryomycetaceae; genus Yamadazyma; species Yamadazyma kitorensis. The sequence continues at coordinate 399,494 of JAJLZC010000001.1, read as the reverse complement.
AATAAAATCTAATCTGATAATACCTAAAGACCATTGGAAATTCTGAGCCCAAGCGGCGGCGATGGGTGGGACTTTGGCTACCGCCATCATTGAAGTTATTGCCAAACTTTGGAAATAGACGAATAAAGACATTGAATTGGAAGCGATATGAGCAGCGGTGTTTGAATGGCCCACTACAGAAATCACCCCTGAAGTGATAACCCCCAAACCCGAAATGGCGGCGATTGGCCATGCAGCGTATTTGGTTTGGACGGTTTTACCGTTGGATAAGATAGCTTCAACACACGCCAAGCTATCATCGGTATCAGAATCTAACAAGATGACTCTAACTCTAGCATCCAAATCGGGAATTGTATAAGCAACCCCAGGAATTTGACTGACTTGGTCAGCGGTAACTTTGAAATCAGTATTGACTTCCAAATGACCGGTGGAAAATGGACAAATCGATTCATAATTCAAACTACAAAACGAAATGTTTGTTTTCAAAATACTGATTCCATAAGCAATCAATTCGATATTTGCAGTGACGTTAGCATCGATATTCGAAAGAGCTGCCACATCAACGACGGCGGTTTTGTTATCAGGATAATATTTGACGTCAAAATGAGTAGCTGTGAATTGGGAGTTATCCATACATGTCAATAAGGAAGAAGTCTTAATCAAGCGCTTAGCGCTGATTACATTGACCAAGCAAAAGATTATAGCTATAAAATTGAACGAAACCTTCATAGCGAATGTGAGTTACAAAGGACTTCAGCGTGTTCGGCTGTTGCTGTTCGGCTGTATTGCTGTTCAACTGTATTGCAGTTCAACTGTATTGCAGTTCAACTGTATTGCACCTTTATTGCAGTTCAAGCTTCGTCTGTGCCTTGTGGCAGAAGTCTGGGCTCTCGGGTCTTGTCTGCTGCCGTTCAGTGATCTAGCTTGCTAGTTCACCTATCGTCTACGTTCTCGGGACTCTGACTCTCAACCAGTTCAAAACCTCTCAATCTAGTCAACAGTAATAAGTCGATCTAGTACTTAATTGAAATTTTAGTGATTCGTTTGTCCCTTATAATTTCTCAGGAAAAGATTAATTTTCTGGGTCGTGCGTGGCCAGTATTTTGTTTACGTTTTGAAACGAGGCAGTCTCGAGTCACAGCCTTTTTGCACACGGTGCGGTGGGCTGGGCGTTGGGCAGGGGCAGCAAGGCACGCGGCGCGGTGGGTGGTCTTGGCGCGAGGGGTGTACTGGTGGTGCTGGCGCTGCTCCGGTGCCACTGTCGTGGGTGCACCGGTGGTACATGTGGTGCACCGGTGCACTAAAAGATATTTATAGCCTACGTAAACACAACTTTTATATAGAATCTATAGATAGATACAGAGAACAGGAACCGACAACAGGCTGCTCAGTAAGGAATACTGCTCAGTAAGGAATACTGCTCAGTAAGGAATACCATTGGTCAACCTCTGGAACTCGTCGTAACCCTTGGTGTAGTAACTTTCTAGTGCCTTTTTCACCAATCCTCTCATATGGTGAACTGCGTCCTTTTCAGACTTGTTGGGCACAAACCTTGACCTTAGTTTCTTGATGGTGGTGTCTTTGAAACATGGCAATCCACTTTCTAACATCGGATTGATGCATCTGACGATGGTCTCCATGTACGGTCTACACGCCAAGTATCCCTTGACGCATAACTCTTCGAACCATTGGAATGCTTGGGTTTCACTGGATCCTCCTAACACCATAATCATTTCATGGGTCAACTTGAACGGTGCCACTTCAAACTTGACACCTCCTGGCACAATGTCAAAACAGAATCCAAAATCAATGTGGATTATATGACCTTGGTCGTCATACATAATGTTCCCATTATGACGGTCCTTGAACTGTAAAATGTATGAGATGATGGAATATGCTGCTAATGATCTGATCAAATTGTTTCTGGCTTGTTGGAACTCGATGGAGTTTTCAGGCCCAAATTTGGTGGTATAGTATTCATATAATCCATTGACAGCCTCTCTACCTAACATATCTCTTGACGTGGAGTTCGGTAACACATCAATCACCCCACATCCCGGTGCTGTGGCCGTGACTCTGTAGGGGAACACATACAAGTCCAATCCGGCGTTGGCCCATATACTTTTGAACACAGAAATCAACTGTAATGCCAACAAATCTTGTCTACAATCATCTCCAACTTTGAAGATAGCACTTTGCCATCTTTCAATGGGCAAATAGATCTTTTCTCCATATTCATCGATGTCTTCAACTTCCTTTTTGATTTTGAACGTCGCCATAAAGGGGGCTTTAGCATGACTCTGTAAGGGTTTACCGGTCTTCCTATTGATATCAATGACAGTACCGTCTGGATTACTTGGTAAATAAACTCCCTTCTTGACAACGATTTTGGCCATTTCTTCATCAATCTTAATCTTCTTCTCTGCTTTCGACTTCTTGATATATGGTTTCAATTTACCTGATATATCGGTAACTTCATTGAAGAATGAAAACTCTTCTTCATAGAATTTATAATCTTCAGGACTGAATGTTTTGATCATCTTTGTTTGGACCCTATCCAATGTTGGTTTGATTGAGTCTGGCTCATTACATTCGTCGTCTTTATAACTATTAGCCAACATATTCCAAATAATTTGATGGGCAAACAATTGGGAGACCTGAGCTGTTTCAATGATAAATCTTTCGACATATCCCTTAGCATCAAACCTCAAACTTTGAACCACTTGTGGAACATAAAAGAACGTCAAATTGACATCATGATGTTCTAAGGATCTCATGGTGTATTGTAAAATGTATGGATTGCTACCAAATGGTGGTAAAAACAATTGAATTGCGTCCAATGGTGATAACGGTTCCCAAAATAATAGATAATGGCTTGGGAAATTGGTACCAGCATTGATCCCTATCAAATATTGGACTGCGTTGGGATATGAAACTGCTGGCAATGGGTCTTCAATCAATAATTTTTGTAAGATTTCATCGAGATTCTTGACTTTGTATCTTAAAGCCAAATTTACTGCTAAAATTGGATCTATCTTATACGCTCTAACAATATGTTGACCGGTGATTTGATTAGAAATAAACGAACCTCTGACATCTTGAGGATTCAATGGGTTTAACCATACACTTATTCTACTGATTTCATCATCAAGGAAAAACATCACAATGATCTTCTTATGTTCTAAGCTTTCGTGTTTGAATGTATTGGAAGATGACATCAATTTAGCAACATCTTTCAACAACCCTAAATCACTTTTGATTTTTAATACGTTTGATCCAAATGGATATTTGGCAGTTTGCCTAAACCAAGTCAAAGATGCATCCAATATAAGTTCAGTCAAGTATAATTCACTTCTTGTACCTAAATTGTTATGATAGTTGACAACATCAAATGCAAATCTGATCAATTCAAATCGAGCATATCTAGCATAAGGATGTAAACTTGCCGAATCCAAATTCTTCAACCCAATTTCAATGAACCTTGTAAAGATCTTTAACAAATGGTCACTTTGATTCAAAGTAGCTTCAAAGCTCGAGGCAAACAATTTGATGATTTGTAAATGGGGTTCAAAGCTTTTAATAACCAACTGACTCATCTTGTTGATACCTTTATAATCACTGGGTGAATATTCCATTTTGGAAAACTCAGCACTTGTCAAATCGTAATTGGTACTGAAAAGACCCTGCTTCAAAGCAATACTAATTTCCCACCGCTTGGAAATCTCCGCCAACAACAATACTGATATAGTTGGTCTGTCCTTCATCACTGCAAACCAAATTCCAATCGCAGCATTCATGATATTGGATTCAAAGATCTTGAATGGGATTTCAACCAAATATCTAACCATTTCAGCAGCATTGTCTTCACAGATCAAAGTCAACCCTGCAATGTCACTAATTAGATCAATGATCGTATCTTTTGGAACATGAGACGTTTTATCTTCCAATTTATACTTTAAATCAATAACTTTTGACCTGATGTCATTGAACGCATTGTCAGTGTCTTGTCTTGAATGCAATGGCAACTTATTCAAAAGCTCAGTTATGAAGTTGGATCTCCAAGTCAATTGCGATACAAAACTTGGTAATGAATTCAAATTTCTAGACTGGAATCTAGAAATATTGGTCAATTCTCTTTCATTTGGCAAGATGGAGCCTGCCATTTCAAGGGCAAAAGATACACCGAATTGGACTTCGTTGGTTGGTTGGAATTTATCTAAATCAGACACATATAACTGGATCAAACTTTTGACATCGACATTACTTTTGATCAATACTAATTTGATCCAATGTTTGGACTTTTCATTGAACCTTTTGAACGTATCATTTCTCCATTTATAGTTGTCGGACAACAATAAAAGGATTCCTGTTCTCTTAGCTCTATAAGAAATCGTTGGTTCATATTGGTTTACATCTGCATCAATTACACTATCAAATAATAAGCTTAACAAGTCAAATATGGCGAACAAAGACTTCTGGTGGCATAAGGATGATGGGACTTTGTTAATTAACAAATCACAACATTGCATTGCAGCGTCTTGCAAATCTTCTAAACGATGACAACAAAGAGCTAACATGATAGTCAACTGTTCAGCAATATTATCAGCACTAAAGTTCTTATTGGCACCCAAATCAATAAACTTGACGTAATCCTTGACAATCTTGAATGATAAATATCCAATATACTTATCAACACCACTGGTTTTGATTGAAGGATCAGAATAATAGTATAAAACTTTGGAACAATCACCAGTTCTAACTCTAAATGTTTCAACCAAAGTAGCAGCAGACAAAAACATCAATTTTGGATACGAAATGGTCCTATGAACTTCAAAAATTTCACTCAAAATATTACGATGGTCCTTGACATTATGATTGGATGAACCTCTTCTTAAAACGGTGTTCAATTCCAAAGTTGTTTCAGTTCTATCCCAAGACAATTCAGAAGCCAACGGTGGGGAGTTATAGGCAATTCTTTCCAATTCATGGGAATACAATTTGGTATTCTTAGAGTTGACTGAGTAGCCATGAACGACCATGTTGAACCAAATGTTTCTGAATAAATTGATGGTTTTGGTGTCTCTAATGTCTAAAGAAGGTTCATCAGCGTAGACGTTGGGTAACAATTCAGCCAAAGGCTTCAAATATATAGCGATTTGATCACCAATTTCACTGATTTCATTATGAGACCTATGATGTTCCAACACTTGAACATCACCTCTGCCAACAATACCAGCCAAAATCTCTTGTAAATAGACAATAAACAAAGGATGGGACTTGTTGTTAATCCTACGGGATAAATCGATTCTGGCTTCGATCAAGCTATCCAATAACTCCTGGTTCCCGGAATTCAAAGCATCTAATGATAATTTATTGATCAATTTATTCAAAATAAGAAACTCTCTTTCTGGCAAGCAAGGAGCACAAGAAACCAACCCTTTTAATAATAAAGAGCCAATTGAAGAGTCCAATCTGGCAGTTTTCTGAGATAAAATCGTCACCGCCAAAGTACTTACGCTTTCATCGTTACATCTTTCCACAATATGGGTGATTGCAGTGATTGCATTGGAACAAATATGCATATATTCGTTTTCTTCAAAGTCCTGGGAATACAGCTTGACAGTGGTGTTATGGTGATGTTGGCCATTCAAACCAGCATGAGAATTGATTGAGCTTGTTCGTGATAATGTTCTGCCGTTTGAAAGAGATAAATCTTTAACGGATAAATTGTCAGGTCTGCTTAAAGTATTTCTCCTAACAGTACCTCTGGCATCAGTGTTAACGAACAATAAATTGGTCAAAGCATAAATTGTAGTTACCACAGCGTCTTGAGATAACACTTTACTAGCAGAACCAACACTTTGGGATGCTTCATCACAATAATTACTATTGAATTTAGGGTTGGCAACTAAGGCGGTGAAAGCTCTTGTCAACGAAGATCCGATGGTTTCATCTTTAAAAACTAATAAAGAACCTAATTGAATCACCGAAGAGCCTAAATCTGGATCTAACATTACATCATAGATTGATAAACAGTTTTTGAATAACTTTCTGCAAACTGCTAAATCCATATTGTCAGTAAACATACCACAACCAATGACCTGTAAATTGAAAGATTTGGCCAAGTAACCGATTTTAAGACGATTCAAGCTTGAATAAACGATAAAAGACTCACCTCTATCCAAAAATTCCATCTTTTGAAGGGCCAAATCGGTCAAGTTCTTGATTATAGTCATATGGTGTTCTTTAACCTCTAAATCAGCATAACCGACTACCGGTTTTTCACTAACTTCTTGGTCATATTGATGGGAAACTCTTGCTAATAAGAACTCTAATAAAGGCAATTGGCTGTTGTCAAGAATTGAATTGATGATCGAACACATCAATTTACTCAAAGATTCGATGAAATAAACGGGAGAAAACTCCACAATATCATCGTTTTCCACCAAATATGATAATTCATGATTAGGTGAAGTGAGAATGGTGTTAGAATAGACTTCAACATCATTCAAAAATTCAAAATTATCAACACAAGTGTCCAAAGTATGAAAAATCTTGAACGAAGTCGAAGAATGGATCAACATTTTTGGATTTTTGGTGAAACTTTCGATATAACCCAATAAACAAAAGTAATTGGAATGTTCTAACGATTTATTACTGAAGAATTTGGAGTTGAATTTCTGGAAAAGGTCAATTACTTGGTCAAAAAACTGTTGATCGAACTTGAAGGCTATATTGATGGCAGCAATAGTCAATTTTTCAGTCAATAAGAACCAAGGAGTTGGCTTCTTATACTTTTTGATCAAATCATCAGTGAATTTCTGGTCGGGTAATTCCAACAAGTACAATTCGATCTTATTCAATAACAAACCAGCTTGTTTGGGGAACTTCATATCACCGTTGGTGGACTCACATAAGGCGAGTAAAATTTCGAATTCCTTGGATGTAATGGCCACTTTGGAGAGCTTGTCATTGGGGGTTTGGTCCATCAACTTGATGAAATGGTCTTCATTATCATTGATTTGTTTCAAGTTACCTGGAGCGTTTTCAACCGATAACCGGGCCAATTTCTTATAAGCTTCGGCTCTAATGAAGCCTCGAGGGATCCCATAGAAATCCATGTCTGTCAATTGATCTTATACCAAGCGCTTAGAACTGAAAATTGTTGAACCGTACTGATAATCCTGTGATTGAACAGAAGTCGGGGACGGACGAGATTCTCGTTTTTCACACTCATGTGCTTCTAGCCGAGTACTGGGGCGGGCGTGGTGCGGGCCAAGTGGGGGTTGGCGCGAGTATGGCGCGGCCTGGTGCTACTTTCGGGACAGTGAAAAGTCTTGGACCGAGAGAGGTGGAGGTGGGATGCAGAGACTGGGAGACTGGGAGGTGGAGGAGGTGGAGGAGGAGATGTATTTCAAAATCTAATATACACATACATATATACAATACGGTAATATCCAATCATTAGTCGTTAAGATGCAAAATATAGTCAAAGGCTTAAGAATAAGTTTCAATTAAGGTATCTCTTAAATCACCAGATATAGCATCTGGATGAGCATCTTGTAATCTAAATATAGATTCAACAACTGATAATTCTGGAGCAGTAGTATCCAAACCTGAGACCGCTACCCAATCGTTAACAACCATCCCAGCCCCAACAACGGCAGAACCTCTATTGACGGTTCCGGCAACTAATGGCACTTGTAATAAGGATGATAATTCTTCTTGGTCTTGGATTGAGGTTTGAGGATGAACTAATCCTCCTTGGTTTGATAATGAACAATATGATCCAACTAATACATTACCAGCGATGGTTTGACGAAACACTTCGACTCCCAAAACATCGGCAATCAATTCTTCGGTTTCTCTTTCGATATCTGGATGAACTAACGCTACGTAATCATTACAACAAATAACGTTACCTAATGCGGACAATCTCTCTTCAACTCTTTGAATCTTAACAGTATCTGGTAATGAGTTTCTCAAGTGCATCAATTCTTGGTCAGTGGTTTGGGTTGGAACCAATAATCCTCTTCTGTTACCTGCGGTCATTCTTCCCACAATCCTGGTACCGGCTATGGTAGTATGAACAATAGGAATAACATCTCCTAACTCTGCTTCAAATGCTGAATAAAAATTTTCTGACCCTCCAACTGCAACAAGACAGTATGAGTTGGTCAATTTGGAAAACACTCCCACTTCGTTGGAGTTTTCAAACTGGGTTCTGCTGGCCATCTTCTAGTTTCTACCTTGTCTTGTTCTAAATCTTCTTGAATCTTCTTGAATCTTCTTGAATCCTCTTGAATCCTCTTGGTGAAACTTATACTTAAGAAAAAAATTTTCTATGCCATCTCTGATTTTACTCATCCACGGTCGTGCGTGCGCACATTTATAGGCCAGAAAAATGATCGATTGCAATTGCAACTTTGTAACAGCCCAATGGGATGGACAATATAAAGGCGTATAGCTCAGATAGTGACATTGAGAGCGACCAAGAAGGAGACAGCGCTGATTGGGGACCCACTGCCGAGGAAAAGGAAATCGACATAGAAAACGTCACCATATACCTGCAAAACTATTCGCATCAACAACTAGGAATGTCAGGAGTATTCTTAATTATACCCTGGAAGCCTAGCTATTCTACGATACGACAAGTCAAAGACATTTCATTAAGAGCATTAAAGTACTTGGAAGTGAACCATAATGACTTTTACAACACATACAAATGGGAAATCATCGGAGACCCGAATTTAACAAGGTACCAAAAGAACAATATGTCGACTCAAATGCACCATATATCATTGGGGCCCAATTTGATGGCCAGTAGTAGGAATATTGAAAAGTTTAAACAAAATATGTTTGAAGGCTTGAAAGGGTTACCTATAGATTCTAAACTCATCAAGGATTATGACGATGAAACGATGAAAAGGATACAAAACTTGAATAAGATACTAAATAATGGCAATACGGATTTGTTTAAAACAATCAATTCTAAATGTATCCAATTGAATTTCGAAACCAATCTTGAAATATTTAAAAGTGTTTCCACTAATTCTATCTTTATTGTATCCAATATCAAGTTGGACCTCCCAACCAAGAGATTTTTCCAGGGTCTAAATGATTTAATTGAAGAAAATAGTCAATTGGTCGATATGAAATCTCGGTATAACTATCCAAGTGAATTCAAGTATCATATGACTTTGATTCGGTCAAGTGAATCCACTAAATCACATCAAATCGATCTCATCAACCAGTCTTTGGCCCAGTTTAACGCTTCCGATTTGCTGAAAATTAACATCAATATCGATTGCTTGTCCATCGAGACTCTAACCAATCTTAAGACCTCGACTTTGCTCAAGTTCCCCTTATAGTCTCCTCATATGTATATTTCCCCTTATAGTTATAGTTCTAAGTTCTTATACTTATGCTTCTTATAGTTCTTATACTTCTTATGCTTACACTTACACTTCTTATGCTAACACTTACACTTCTTTTGCACCTATTTATTTGAGTTGGGCACGCTTCGATGGCGGCAGATTTGTGGGTCTCGCAAAGATTGGCCGAGAAGTTTTGGTGAAGTTATTAGTTGGGAAGTTTTTCAGTACAACCATGTCCAAGCTGCATCAAAAACAAGTTGAAAAACAGTTGATTGAGTTGGTCAATAGTAGAGCCAATGAGAATAGATGTGGGGAATGTGGCAATGATTATCCTACGTGGGCGTCCTGGAATTTAGGGATATTTTTATGTGGGAGGTGTGCTTCGGTTCATAGAAGGATCTTACCGAGTAACATATCTAAAGTTAAATCCTTAACTTTAGATAATTGGAATTCAGAACAAATAGACAGATTAAGACGAATTGGGAATAAGAAGTCTAATAAAAAGTGGAATTCGAAGCGGGAACCATTTCCTTATGATGACGACGATACTACTGCAATTGAACAATATATAAGAGACAAATATATTGAGGGAAGATTTAGAGATGATGATATTGATCCTAATGAATACGATGACGCCGCAAGATTCTCTGATGGTGATAATTTATCGGTACTGAAATATAGACTGAGGCTGAGACTGAGACTGAATTCAGTTAGACTGAATACTGCTAAGAATGTCCCCAGATTAAGTCATAGAAAGTTAACCACTTTTGAATCCAGCCAATTTAACAAACAGGTTAGTCAAATCTTGTCATTTGGATACGATGATTCCGATTCGGTAAGAGAAGCTTTAATATTAAGCAATGGCGATATTGATTTTGCTTTAGATATTTTGAATGAGGATTCAAGAATTAATCCAAATCATGAAGAGATTGCCCCGTCTTTGCCTTCAAGACCTCGCCCATCTGCTAGTGCTTCTACTTCTTTCCTGTCAAATAACCCAATGGCCTCAATGATTCAACAACCAACTCAAAATCAAACTCATTCTAGTGATTGGTGGTCTGGCTCTTCAAATGTGTCAGCAAATGCTTCTGGTGTCCAACAACAACCTCAAATATATCAATATACCGATCCGATCACTGGACAAGTTTCTTATGTCGACGCTAATGGCCAGCAATATTTGGATCCAAATAATCCCCAACATCAACAATTGTTGTATCAACAACAGAACCCTCAATTGGTAGCTCAACAGACTAATAAACAGCAAATCATGTCATTATACAGTCAACCGGATAGTTATTCATCGAACGTGGCAGTCCCTGTGGACCAATTAAAACAACAGCAGCAACAGCAGCAGCAGCAGCAGCAGCAGCAACCAACGGGCATGGGATTCCAACAACAAATGCCACAACAATTCACTCAACCAACAGGAATGGGGTTCCAGCAGCAAATGCCACAACAATCTACTCAACCAACAGAAATGGGGTTCCAACAACCTTATAATGGGCAGTATCAACAGGGGTTTTATCAATAGGTATTAGCAAGATACCAGCAAGGGTTTTGTCAAGGGGTATTAACAAGCAGTATCAGCAAGGGTTTTATCAATAGGTAATAACAAGCAAAAATATATATACAATAGGTTTTCTGAATATTACTTCATAGTTCGTACATATTACTCTTCCACACTTAAAGAATGGAAAAGATACTAACAAAAAAAGACTGCCTTCAGCCAGATTCGAACTGACGATCTCCTCATTACTAGTGAGGTGCCTTACCAACTTGGCCATAAAGGCTGCGGTCTCTAATGCCGTACTTTTTAGGCGATCTGAGCCCTCCTGTTTCGCCACCACACACCCTCAGTGTGGTGGTCAAGTGAATGCAACCTTCTTCAACACCCTTTAAGTGCTTTTCAAATGCTTTTAAGTGCCTTGTTACATATTTAGCTGTCTTGAATTTACTTCTGCTCTAAGTGTTACACTTACGACAGCACATTTCTTGTTTCCCAAGATCCTAAAGTTTTCGTGTATCTTTTGCAGCTAAAATTCGCAATATCCACCAAATGGTGAAACCTTAGTTAAAACATTCAAAATCAGCTTAAAATTCTAGTAAAAAATCACACATACTTTCTATCACATAACAATTAACGATACATACTTATAGATTGACGTTAACCCCCTAGTGCCATAAAAAGGTTACCGCAAAATCGTCGACCAGTGTATTGTAGATGGTGCTAGAAATGCGAAGGTAGTGCCAGAAATGTGGTGCTAGAAATGCGAAGATGGTGCCAGAACACGAAGATGGTGCCAAAATGATGGCGCCAGAAATGCGAAAAGGTGCCAGAAACACGAAGATGGTTTTAGAAAAATCGAGCATCGTCTGGAAGAATAATTTTGGTGCCAGCCGCTGACACCAAAGTATCACCCCAGTTTCTCGAGTCTATAAATTAGGCATCGTTGGTCGGGTTTTAAGAAATTTTTAGTAATTGAAATTATTTGAACAACAATGGATGAAAGTCAATTTACTGATAATGCTTTAAAGATAATTACAAATGCTACCAATTTGGCCAAAGAGAATTCTCATAGTCAGTTATTACCATTGCATTTCCTTGCAGCAATGGTACCAACTGATGATGAAAACTCAGTGCCTTATTTGAAAACATTGATTTTAAAGGCTAGGTTTGACTGGAATGATTTTGAAAAAACCGTTAATAAACACTTGGTTAGGTTACCAAGTCAAACTCCAGCTCCTGAAGATGTTAGACCAAACTATGCTACTGGCCAAGTATTAACCAATGCTACTAAGATCAAAGCTCAGCAAAAGGATAATTATATTGCCCAAGATCATTTGTTATTAGCTTTATTGGATGATAATTCAATTAAAGATATTTTTAAAGAATGTGGTATCAAAACAGACGTAATTAAAACCCAAGTTATTGAATTGAGAGGTAATCAAAGAATTGATTCTAGGCAAGCTGATTCTTCTTCATCTTACGAGTTTTTGAATAAATATTGTGAAGATTTGACTGAAAAGGCAAGAGAGGGTAGAATTGATCCTGTCATTGGAAGAGAAGAAGAAATAAGAAGGGTCATTAGAGTGTTGGCTAGAAGAACCAAGTCCAATTCAGTCTTGATTGGTGAGGCTGGGGTTGGTAAGACCTCAATAGTTGAAGGTGTGGCTCAAAGAATCATCGATGGTGATGTCCCAAACGTTCTAGCTAACTCCAGATTATTTGCTTTAGATTTAGGTGCATTGACGGCTGGAGCTAAATATAAAGGTGAATTTGAAGAAAGAATAAAAGGTGTATTGAATGAAATTGAAAAATCAAATGAAATGATTATATTATTCATTGATGAAATTCATATGTTAATGGGTGATGGAAAACTGGATGCTGCTAATCTTTTGAAACCAATGTTAGCAAGAGGTAGTTTACATTGTATTGGTGCTACTACATTTGCTGAATATAGAAAATATATTTCAAAAGATGGTGCCTTTGAAAGGAGATTTCAAAAAATTGATGTACCTGCTGCCACTGTTAATGAAACTGTTGCTATCTTAAGAGGTTTACAACCAAGATATGAAATCCATCATGGTGTTCGTATATTAGATAGTGCGTTGGTTGCTGCTGCTCAATTGGCTTCAAGGTATTTGACTTATAGAAGCTTACCTGATTCAGCAGTTGATTTGATCGATGAAACTGCTGCAACGGTTGCAGTGGCAAGAGATTCTAAACCTGAAGAGTTAGATAGTTTAGAAAGACAATTACATTTGATTGAAGTTGAAATTAATGCATTAGAGAGAGATGTTGAAGCTGATGCTGACTCAAAAGATCGTCTTAAACTTGCTCAAAGGAAAAGAGAAGAATTAGAAGAGAAATTATCACCATTAAGAGAAAGATTTCAACAAGAACGTGCAGGTCATGAACAATTGATAGCAGCCAAACGTAAATTGGATGAATTAGAAGTTAAAGCTCAAGATGCTGAAAGAAGACATGATACTGCAACTTCAGCTGATTTAAGATATTTTGCAATTCCTGATATTGAAAAGCAAATTGCCGAACTAGAAGTCAAAGTTCAAGAGGAAGAACAAAATGCTGGTCCCGATGCTTTATTAAAGAATGCAGTAGGTAGTGAACAAGTGGCTGAGACTGCTGCAAGATTAACTGGTATACCAGTAACAAAATTGACCCAAGCAGAAAATTCCAAATTGATTAATATGGAGAAAGAATTAAGTTCTGCAGTTGTTGGTCAAAGTGAAGCAGTTAAAGCGGTATCTAATGCTATCAGATTACAACGTTCGGGATTGGCTAATCCAAATCAACCAGCATCATTTATGTTTTTAGGTTTGTCTGGTTCAGGTAAAACAGAATTAGCTAAGAAAGTAGCTGGATTCTTATTTGCAGATGAAAGAGCCATGGTAAGAATTGATTGTTCAGAATTAGGTGATAAATGGTCGGCTTCAAAATTATTAGGGGCAGCACCTGGGTATGTTGGATATGAAGAAGGTGGTATATTGACAGAACCGTTATTAAGAAGACCATATACGGTAATATTATTTGATGAAGTTGAAAAAGCAGCCCCCGAAGTTTTAACTGTCTTGTTACAAATGTTGGATGATGGTAGAATCACATCATCTCAAGGAAAATTAGTGAATTGTTCTAATGCTATAGTTATAATGACATCCAATTTGGGAGCTGAATACATCAATGTAGCAAAGGGAACGAAAATCGATGAAAGTACTAAGGAATTAGTTATGACATCAGTAAGAAGCCATTTTAGACCCGAATTTTTGAATAGAATTTCAAGTACTGTTATATTCAATAGATTATCAAAGAAAGCTATTGGTAAAATAGTCAAGATCAGATTGAATGAAATTCAACAAAGATTTGCAGCCAATGGAAAGAATTTGAGCTTAGAATTGGATGATTCCGCTTTAGAATATTTATGTAAGAATGGGTATTCATCCGACCTTGGTGCAAGGCCATTGAACAGATTGATTCAAAACGAAATCTTAAACCGGTTGGCCATTTACTTATTAAAGGGACAAATTAGAGATAAAGAAACTGCAGTGATCAAGTTGGGTGCAAAAGGATTAGAAATCGTCCCTAATCATGAAGTTGAAGATGTTGAGATGTCTGACGTTGATGTTGAAGACTGGCAAGACAGTGACGAGGACGACGAAGAGATCCAGCCTATCCCATTAGACTGACCGACTAAACATGGCTCACAGAGCTTGTAAATATGTGTATAGTAGCAATAAATAGTTAATTTTTACTCTATTCGGGCTCTAAGATCCTTGTATTCTGAATAGTCAATGGAAAGACTGAGAGGGAAATGAAGGTATCACTGCGCCAAATATACGATAAAAGGCTGTCAAAGACAGAATGATAAGGGGTGAATGGTTAATGGCAGACAAAGGAACTATTGAACGAAAAAGTATTGCATTGAAACATACAGCTAGAAAACATGAAGATTGAACGACAAACAACCTTGAAACACTGTAGTCATGGGAAGATAGGACACACAATACGAGGGGTCAATACAAATCGAAACAAACCCAAAAGACTTAGAACAACGACAAACTCAGCTAATAAGCTTCAAGTGTTTTCAGATGCTTAAACGTTTAGAACAGTCCATTAAGTCCGATGAAAATGTCAGATAATACACTAGCAGAAAGCCTACAAAGCCTACAAACACCCCAGACATGGCCCACATGACTTCAGACATTTAGACATGTCATATTTCCTTCCATAGCTCCATTCACAGTTCCTTTCACAGTTCCATAGCTCCATTCATAGTTCCTTTCATAGTTCCATAGTTCCTTCAGATGGTTCAGACATAGTTCCGTCAAGCATCGGTTGCATGGGCGGGAGTTGGGCCATCGTTGATGGGTCCAGGATGCTGGATCGGACCGGAGAACAAACCGTTCCCAAGCCCACATCGCTAACCCTCAAATAAGACATCCGAAGGAGTGATAACATTTTTCACAAGTTGGAACAATGATTTCAAGTGCGTTTAACATAATTTTTCATATGCAACAGTTTGTGGAGGTTCCAAAAATCATACCATTTGGCATAGATTCTCAGTCGTTTCTAGGAGTATAATATTCCCCATGTTTCCAGGATTTTTTTCCTACTGACAGAATCGAGAGTAACACAATCGAGAGTAACACCATCGACTGACAACCACAGAAATGTTTGAAACCGTCGTTCAAGAAACCGACCTTGATCCATATATGGCTTTGGCCGATGCTATAGTCGGAGAAGTCGATCCCAACGCTATCAGAAATGATCTCCCGCCAGAATTCCCAATGGACAGATTGGAAGAGTACTGTAAATTGGTTCCCAGCAAACTTCCAAACTTCAGAACAGATATTGCTACTACCGTCAACAACAATGGGTTCACTGCCGCTAGACTTTTTGTAGTGGTCAACAGATTGTTAAGCTCCAGAATCACCGCTCCTACTTTGACTGGATCTTTGACTTTGGTCACTGATATGGACTATCCACAAAGGGAAGCTGTTTTAAGATACTGGAGAGACTCCCCAGTTCCAGCTCTTAGGAAGTTGTTCAAAAGTTTTTCTGCTGTTACTTTGGCTACTTTCCAATGGACCGCTGGTGAATTACACAACTTGGCTATGAGTTATCCTGGAACTGAATTACGTCCAAATTTGTATGAAAATCAAACCGAAGATAATTTTAGATACAATATGATGGATCGGGTATCTTCAGATGGCGCTGAATTGTATTTACCAAACATCGATGCTTTGATTATTGGATCTGGTTCTGGTGCTGGGGTCGTGGCCCATACTTTGGCTGATAAGGGTTATAAATGTCTAGTATTAGAAAAGGGTAGATATTACGCCAAGTCTGAATTCATATTTGATGATTATTCTGGTATTAAAAGCTTATATGAGAATAATGGGCTTATATCATCTACAAGTCAAGAGATTTTCGTATTGGCTGGTTCAACTTTTGGTGGTGGTTCAACCGTCAATTGGTCTGCTTGTCTTAGAACCCCATTCAAAGTTCGTAAGGAATGGTATGATGACTATGGGGTTGAATTTGTAGCCAACGAAGAATATGACAAATGTATGGATTACGTTTGGAAACAGATGGGGGCTCATATACCAGAAACTGAACATTCAACTGGTAATAAGGCTATTTTAGAAAGTGCCGAAACTTTGGGTTATCATGCAGCTGAAGTTGCCCAAAATAATGGATCTCATTCAAAACACGAATGTGGATTCTGTTATCTTGGATGTAAATATGGTATCAAACAAGGTAGTCAAGAATGTTGGTTCAGAGATGCTTATGAAAAGGGTACTGAATTTTTGGATCAAGTTAGAGTCGCCAAAATCCTTCATAAAAATGGTAAAGCCTATGGAGTTGAATGTGTTGATAAAACCAATGGTAATAAATTCACCATCACCGGGCCCAAAAAGTTCATTGTTAGTGGTGGGTCGTTAAATACACCATTGGTTTTACAAAGTTCGGGATTTAGAAATAAGCATATTGGTAGGAACTTGACCCTTCATCCATCCACTTCATTATTGGGTAATTATGGTAAAGATCACGAAGTTAATCCAACTCAACATCCTATTTTATCCACTGTTAGTGCTCAAGCTGCTGACCTTGATGGCAAGGCTCATGGACCAAGAATTGAAACCATTTTAAATGTACCATTTATTGAAACTAGTTATACACCATGGGAAAGTGGAGCCCAATTAAGAAAAGATTTTCTTAAATTCAATCATACTGCAGCCATGTTGATTATTACCAGGGACAAAGGTAGTGGTCAAGTTACTTTTGATCCTAGAAAACCTGACCGTCCTTTGATTACTTATAGTGTGTCTAAATATGATTCTAAAGCTGCTTTACAAGGTATTTTGGTTGCAGCTGATATGTTGTATATGCATGGTGCTAAAGAAATCATTCACTCTCAATCTTGGACACCAAGGTTTTTCAGTGATAAACCAAAACATGAAAGAACCATTAAGGATAAAGATTATGTTGCATGGCGTCAACAAGTTGAAAAAATCGGACATTCCGTTTTTGGTATAACCTTTGGATCAGCACATCAAATGAGTTCTTGTAGAATGTCTGGTAAAGGTCCAAAGTATGGTGCAGTAGACTTGAAAGGTAGATTATTTGAGTGTAGTAATGTTTACGTTGCTGATGCCAGTGTATTACCAACTGCCAGCGGAGCAAATCCAATGATTTCCACCATGGCTATGGCTAGACACATTTCTTTAGATATTGCTAAAGACTTACAAGACAAACCAAAGCTTTAGTTCAAGCAGAAAGTGAAACAAATAATATTAATATATATCATGTCGTTCATATCTATATACTTCTAGTCCTCTAGTCCACTTGATACTTCATACTATCACAGCTCAAGAAATAAGTTAGATTATTAGGTAACTTCTCTTCGTCATCGTGAAAATGGCCCGCAAAACCGATGGGCCCCTTATCACACTCTGAACAAATCAATAATCTCTCTATATCAAACAATTGATCGTTTATTTTGAAGTCGGTGATTTCTTGTAATGGTCTTGACACTCCTATGTTATCAAAGTCCCACATATCATCAATCTTGAAGAAATTACCATCTGATTCTGTTGGTCCAGCGTTCGTTTCGACATTCACCATCGAGGGGGCATTTCTGATTGATAATATCGATTCTTTCAACTGCGACGTATACGGAACGACTTTGGTGTTGCAATTTGGAAATGGACACTTGACTGTCCCGTACTTATCACCAACCTGACTGAAATCCATCTGTGAAACTGTTGAGATTTTTTTGCAAGAGGACTGAAACAGAGCTTTACACGATTTTTAAGGTGTAAATATGTTATGTATGTAGAACTACAACTTCGAAGCATTTATATCCTCCATAGCCAAGTTGGCCAAGTAAGGGTATAAAGAAGAGAAACCAGTAGCATTGGCACTTGAAGCTGACCCCTTCTTAACTCTCATTGCAATACCCTGAGAAATAACACATAATCTAGCTAAACCAAACACAAAACCCACTTGCCATTTTTCAACAGGATTATTCGACTTGTCATTTGGATCCCAATCGTAATCTAAGACCTTGTAATATAATTTCAACTTTTCTTGAATTAAAGCCAAAGATTTGTCCAGGTCTTTCCCAATTTCGGTTTCAACTGGATTGAAAAAGAGTTGATTTAGTTGGTTTGGCATTTGGAAAGGCTGTAAGAAATTGGCCAAGTCAAACAATGGATGGCCGAAAGTACACAATTCCCAATCCAACACCGCAACCACTCTATTGAGCTTCTTATCGAATAGGAAATTATCAATTTTGCAATCACCATGAATCAAAGTCCTCTTGGTGGGGTCTTTAGGGGCATTTTTCAAAATATAATTGACGATTGAATTGAAATGGGGAATTTCATCAACGGTTTCAGATTGCCTTTTGGAAACACCAGTCAATGTCTTCATTTGTCTTTCAAAATAGCTTGGTCCTGTATTATCATTCTTCTTTTTAAACTGGGGGAAATGTGCTTCAGGTAATAAATCGATCAATTTATTGGCATCCAAAGAATGAATGGCAGTTATGGTATCCATGATCGACCCCCATATTTGATCTTGAGTTTCAGTAGGAATACCCTCTAACCCAGGACATTTGATCGTTTTACCATCAATGAATTCCATGATATAAAAGCAATAGCCAATGATCGATTCATCTTCACATAGTAAATAAGTATTAGGAGCTGGGACTTTTTTGTTATCAGCTAGATTTTGATTTAACTTGTTGATACCATTCAAGATAAAAAACTCTCTTTCAATTGCATGAGCCGATTTGGATACCAACTTTTCATTTGAAAATGGCTTTCTTCTAAGCACAGTTAGTTTCCCAGTGCCATCAATAATCAAATAAGTAGGATTCGACTGCCCAAACACAAATTGTTTGATAGTAAATGGACCTTTCCAGCTTGGTAAATCTATTCCTAACGATACTTTACTATTAGATTTGATTGAATCGGTATTGGTCAAGAACCTAACTAGTGATTCAGTATTGAATTTGTTTCGAATCTCAGTGACAGACTTTTCAATTTCTTCATTCATTGCCTGGATATGCTCTTCTAATGTTCCAATGCTCTTTCAATGCTCTCCAACAAATTGCCCGTTCAGTCCAATTCAAGCAAAGTAAGCTCAATTTACTCAATTTCAATTCTGTTCACACAAATATTAAGACGGTGCCCCACATTATTGCGATTCTTCCACGGATACGACTGCAAAAACCAAAGTTGGAGATCGTTTAACGTTTGACATATGACGAAGTTAATGGTCGGAGGTAAAGGAGAAGGAAGAGAACATAGGTCGTAAATGCATTATACATTGGGTCGCCAGTTGCAATTAAGAAACAAACCGAGCCGATGGAGCTAGTTAAGCTAAGCTAGTGAAGCTAGTGAGGTGAGCTAGAAAGCTAGTGATTTAAGCTAAGCCAGTGAAGCTAGGAAGTGACCTAAGCTAGCTATGTAAGCTGAAGTGAGCTAATGAAGGTAAGTAAGGCTATAGGGTACCTTGATCAAATATTCAAAGAATAATAATTATAAATTCCTCGTTCACAATACTCTTCGGGCCATATACTTTCAGTTTCATAGTCATTTAAATACTCTTTATGTTTACATAAATTCATATTATTAAATCCAATTGAACAGTTTATCTTTTTACCAACATATTTCAAAAATTCAGGTTTGGAATTTTTTGTTATGATCTTTTCACCAGTATTTAAATCATAATAAGTTAAATTAAGATTTAGAATTTTACCATATTGAATAATTTGTTGATATTCTAATTGAGTTGAATCTAATCTATAAATCCAAGATCTTCTACCATTATTATCATAATATTTCCAAATCAATTTTTCTCTTCTAACAAATTGACCTACGTTATTAGTTAAATCATTTAAAACTTTTGAATCATATTCGATTGATTTCAAATTTGGTATTTCCATTAATTTTAATATATTAATTTTTAACAATTTACAACCAGTTAAATCGATATTTTCAATTCTTGAATTGATTAAAAATTCATAAATTAAATCAAAATCATTTAATGAATAACCAATTGATAACGTAATTAATTCTGGAAATTTTAAATTAATCAATTGTAAAATCTTTGAATTAATTGGTAAACCTTTTAAATTAAGATATTTTAAATTTGATGCATTCATATGATTTAATGTAAAAAATAGGTAATTTGAAGTTAAAGGACTTACAACATTTGAATCAATTGATAAATTTAACCATTGTAATTGGTGATTATTAACTGATGGGTGATTAATCAAAAAATTAATTAAATCTCTTGTAGTTAATTTTGAACACCTTGATAATGATAAATGAGTTAAATTACAAGTATTTGGTAAATAATTTAATAAAATTGATGAATTAATTGCAGTATGAGTTAAATCCAATCTTCTTAAATTGATTAAATTTGGTAAAATCTTTTTAAAAATATCAATTGATAAATTTGAACAATCATGGAAACTAATTTTAAATAATTTCTTTAAAGGTTTATTAATAATTAAATCGTTAAATGCAATTAAAAATGATTGAGATGATGCCCCACAAAAATCTAAAGATTGTAAATAATGTAAGTTATTAAATAAATAATTTAATACATCAATATTTAAATCATCTTGAATGTTTTCACTTGCTAAAAATTCAATTAAATTTGGAGTTAAATTCAAACAATTTAATATGGTATTTGAAGTAACCATTTGAATTTCTTGATTCATTTTACCAGTTCTACCTAATCCAATAGATGTAAAAGTTTCAAAATCAATAAATTGAACAAATTTACCTAAATTATTATCATTATTAACTAAATTATTTAAAAATTTAGCAAATGAATGAGGTCTATTGAATATACCATATTTATAAAAGAATTTTAACGATAATAAATCAAAAATCTTTGAAATTAATCTTATTTTGGTAAAATTTTCTAAAATTTTGTTAATTGAATCATAATTTGAATTATCAAAGTAATAAAATTCAACAATTTTAGTCAAGATTTCAATTGGTAAGTCGGTAATTTTATTAATTTGAATATCATTGGCTTTATGGATAACTTTGGTATTTGCAAATATTTGATTATAAGATTCAATTGATGTTATTGGAGATAATAAAATTGGAGTACCAAGAGAATCATCATTAATAATAGGTGAACCATGCTGATTAAACTTTTCAGTGTTTGAAGATTGGGGGGTCAATATGATATTGCTTGAATTAATAGGAGAAAGAGACATCTCGCCCAAATGTTTCAAACTCATATCATTATCGATTTCCATATCATCAGTGAAGATATCATTATTGAATCCATTTGAATCATTTGATATAAATCCATTTTCAAGGCTATTTGTGTTGTTTAAATCTGTATTCAAGTCGTTATGATCGGTGTCTTTGTCTCTATGGGATGCTATCGACGTGTATAATCTTTTAATCATATAATATATAGTTAGTCAGTCGAATAAAACAAAAAATGGGGTCTAATAAATGGTAACGGCGGCTATTTGGCGATTTGGTCAGCGGCTCTTTTGGGGCTCTTTTGACGGCAGCTAATACGTTACAAGTAGTTTCTAATCTATATCCTCCTACAACCGTATAGTATCGATGTCACTATAGTCTTATAGCAGTCTAATCTAAATCTCTAAGTATAAGAAGTACAAATAAAACTCAAAAAAAGTGAACTCCAGTGCGTTATATAGAAAAAAATATTTTTCTGATGAGGGAAACATCATGGAAAACTCCTTTGAGTGATCTCAGGCATAGTTAAGAGGGTTTTCAGTTTGGGCAGTGTTTGGAGGGGTTTGACGGTATTTGGGCAGCTTTTGGACGGTGCTTAGATCCACTGAATGGGTATGTTGGCCGGATAGGGTGGTAGGGCTATAGTCAGGGCAAAGTGTATAGTTAGAGGATAGCTAGAGTGAGAGCGGATATGTATAGGTGTTCCGAATTTCGGAGGGCGAGATTTTGCAATCGTTTGCAACAGAAAGTGATGGAGAGATGCAGCCAATGGTGAGACATTTAAAGGTTTCGGGGCCACTTATATGGGTAGAGATACTGGAAATAAGCGGAATAAATCAAATAAGTGGAACAAATGGAACAAATCAAATAGATGCAGCTGTTATCTGACAATGGGAGAATATGGCTATTGGATAGAGATCAACCTTGTTATCAAGGAGTACCTTGTTGTCGAGGATATAGGCTCCGACCAAGGAATGGACCAGTATATTTGTTGATTCAGCTTGTTATTCAAATGTCACTCCAACTCTTGTGGACATTCGGTTGTATGTACCTGGTTCTTTTCATTTCTGACTCTTTTTCGAGTCGTCTGACTCCCGTTAGTTCTCCATGTTTCTATGGAGAATCTCATAGCGAATTACTCCAATCTTGAATGCCTTGTATGTTCTGAGTTGAATGGTTATTGAGCTTATTGAGCTTATTGAGCTTATTGTGTACCCCGTGAGTACTCGATGAACCCAGTGCCTTGGACGCTTCACCCCTCCACCAGTGGTCCTTGTTGGCCTAACGTATTGCCTTAACGTATTCACTAGTAAACCACCCGTGCACCAACTCAACACCAGTACACCCAATGTCTGGGACCGGTCGGTTCCACCGACATCCCCCAGTGTCTCTAAGACATAAAATGGCATGGAGGGACCAAAGGGAAGGGACCAACCTTAATTGACTGTGACTCAGCCGAACATAACGAGGATTCTAACATCGTTACAATATAGACATATAACGAAGCGTCTAATAAAGTTGAGAAATACAGCAAAGAGCCTCACAACTTAAAGAAAAAGGGTGCAGAAGATGTCAAGATCAAGTTCCAGAGCAAGATCAAGGACTCCAACATTTGGAATTAGTGAAGATGAAAGTGTTAGTGAATTTGAAAGATTAGAATCAAGTTTACCGGATTCTTTAAAAAGATCATCAAGTTCGTTAATTGATTTGCTTCAAAACAATGAAGGGATCCCTTCAACAAGAAACCCAAACCCAAATCCAAAGGATAATGTTTTAAAGAATCAATTGTATTCAAAACTATCCAAAAGTGAACATGGTAGAGAATCTTCACCTATTCCATTGCCGAAACCTAAGTTCAATGAAGATATTCATAAGCCAGCAATGAATGTTAAGCAATCTTCGACGGGTGTATTATGGGTGACCGAAAGAGCCAATGAGTATGGGTTTGGTCAATCAGATGAGGAAGATAAGAATTGGGCAAATTTGGGACAAGGAGCCCCCGAACATGGTGATACGATTCCTGGATCGTTCAAAAGACCCACGTCGATTCCAATTCCTGATAAATCAAAAGAATACGCTCCAACAGCCGGTATCAAACCTTTAAGAGAAGCAGTTGCAAATTACTATAATGAAACTTATAGATCGACTAAAGTATCAAAATATACCTGGAAAAATGTTTGTATTGTTCCAGGCGGTAGAGCTGGTTTGACTCGTATTGCTTCAATTATCGCTGATTGTTATTTATCATTCTTTTTGCCTGATTATACTGCTTATGCCGAAATGTTGTCATTATTTAAAAACTTTAGTCCAATTCCTGTTCCTTTACAAGAAAACGATAATTATAATTTCCATTTGAATTTAATTAAAAATGAATTGAATAGAGGAGTCAGTGCTTTGTTAACTTCAAACCCAAGGAATCCAACTGGTAGATGTTTAACAAAGACACAATTATACCAATTACATAAATTATGTAGAGAAAAGTGTTTGTTAATTATGGATGAATTCTATTCTCATTATTATTATGATGATAATTGTTCAGGTTCATCGATTAGTTCGAGTGAATTCATAGAAGACGTGAATAAGGATCCTGTGCTTATATTGAATGGATTGACTAAAGCATTTAGATTGCCAGGTTGGAGAATATGTTGGATTTTAGGACCTGAAGATTATATTAATGCCTTAAGTTCAGCCGGATCTTATTTAGATGGTGGTAGTAATGCCCCATTTCAATATGCAGCAATTGACTTTTTACAACCATTAAAAGTCAAGAATGAAATGAAAGCTTTACAGTTGCACTTTAAAATGAAAAGAGACTATATAATCAATAGGTTATCTAAGATGGGGTTCACCTTCAATGAAACTAATATTCCAAACTCGACGTTTTATTTGTGGTTGAATTTGAGCCATTTGCCCAACAAATTGTCCAATTGTTTAGGGTTTTTCCATGAATGCTTACATGAAAAGGTCATAGTTGTGCCAGGTTTCTTCTTTTTAATCAATCCCCAGAATTTATCCAATTTAGAAGATGTCATTTGGTATAATTACGTTAGAATTAGTTATGGTCCGGAATTGCACCAGCTTGAAAAGGGTATGGACGGCATTGAGAGGATCTTGGCCCGTTTCGAATGCTTGCCGTACTAGCTGTGCCAGCCATATCCTCCTACCTCTTGCACCTCTTACAGTGCAGTTCTTGTCTTCACTCTTACAGTGCCAATATATTTATTGCTTCCACCGCTTCCACTGCTGCCACTTCCACTGCTGCCACTTCCACCGCTGCCGTGGGAACTTCCCCATACTTTTTCTCAACGAGGCCACACTCATTAATTTAGTTTAATAGGCGATACATAGTTAGCAGTTTGGCCGGAGCAATTGGTAGGCCCAGAAGATCGACTGTGACAAGACTAGCAATATAAATAGAAGATGCTACCGCAATTTCTTAGCCACTTGTTTTCGATCCATTATCAATTCACGTTATCGTTTTCTTCCATTTTCTTCACCTTTTTGGTTGTGTTGGGGTCAGGGATCTTCTTCATACGGTACAAGTATCTAACAAAGTATTCCTCCAATCCGAATTCCAACATAATAAGCAAGGAAGATGTCAAGAAAGACGATATAGTCGATTCAATCAATAAGAAGAAGCGCCGGAACTTGAATTCAAATTCAAACTATTTAGATGAGTTTTTAAGCGCCATTAAGATCTTTGGGTACTTGGAAAGACCGGTTTTCCATGAATTGACCAAGAATATGACGACTCAGAAGTTAAGCTGGGACGAAATCTTATATTTAGACGAAAAATTGGGGTTTCTGATCGTGGTTGATGGTTGTGTTCAAGTGTTTATTAAGATCAATGATAACTATAACTCAGACTTTCAAAACTTGAAGGATTTGGACTTTGAAAGAGATGAAGTGTTGATCATAGGCAATCAGAAATACCAGTTGTTGAACGAAATCAAGTCGGGGGTCCCATTGTCTTCTTTAAATAGTACGTTGGATTTGTTTAGCCCAATCGATTCTAATATCCTCGATGAATTACCCGCCACGATATCTTCGACTTCTTCTTTGGACTTGAACAAACAAAAGACAGATGATAATGATAAAGAATATCCTGAGATCATTGCCAGACCCAAATTTCTGAAACGTGACAGAAATGGTGCCACTATTGCTATAATTCCAGCGCTGGCATTTCAAAGAATTCAATTCAAGTATCCAAAAGCGACAGCTCATATCGTAACAATGGTTAAGAATCGATTATTCAAAGTCACAATGAACACCATTCATAATTATATGGGTTTATCTGATGAAATCATCGATAGTGAAGTCAAATTGAACTCAAAGGTTGATTCTAAATTGCCTAAACATTTGTATGATGGATTGATGGAAAAGTATTCCCCCCTTCATAGCAGTAAAGACATTTTGGTTAGTTCTCCAACCTCGTCCAATAGTAAGACTTTCAATGAAAATGGTACCAGTTTGGATTTGGCGGTTTCAAATTCAAATACTTCACTAAGTTTATTATCAAAGAAAAAGTCTCCTATACATTTAAGAAACTTGAAACAAAGGTCGTCATCTAGAATAGTGTCATTGAATTCAGTTCAAAAGCCTAGTCATCCTGGTGATTTGTTGTCTTCAGTTCCTATTTCTAGGAAATCCATTTTTAACTTGGACCAATTCCAATTCAAAGACCCTTTTTCTAATCAATTGGGAGGTTCAACTGAAACTACGTTTTCTGATGACAGAGAAGAGACCGAAGAAACTTCAACAAGAGTGGCTATCATTGAAAATCTATTCAAGTTGGTGGGAATTAGCGAAAGCTCTCCCTTCTTCCAAAGATTGCAGACCCCTACGAGTGGCTCTATATCTGCTTCATCTTCAGCACTTGGATTGACCAGCTTGGTCAATTCAGACTCGAATTCAAACGTCAATTCGGCTTATGCTTCAAACTCGAACTCGAACCCTGGTTTAATCAACCCATTCAATAAGAACCAAGTTTATGATAATTATGCCAGCAGAGCTAGATTCGATTCGTTTTCAAGTATCGGATCAAATCCAGCAAGCAGAGCTGCAAGTCCCAAGATTTATAATACAATCAACCAGTCTCAATTGAATCTATACAATACGTCTATGAGAGGCTCAAATATTCCAGGATTAGATAATATTTTTGAAGCTAGTCAAAGATCGAAATCAAATTCGATAACTAACAGTAACGGATTTGATTTCAGCACAATCAAAGAGGATTTCTCTAAAAGCTTGATAATCAAGTATTATGAACCTGGAAAAATCATAATCGAACAAAATTCTTTTAATTCTGGTTTATATTATGTCATTGACGGTCAATTGGACGTTGAGTTTTCTAAAGTTAGCAATGGGAGGACATTAACCAGGAAAAAAGAACCAATTAGTCAAGGCGGAATTGCTGGTTATTTATCTACAGTGTTGGGGATAAAATCTTTAACTAAAGTAAAGGCTTCAGCTGGTGGGGCAATTTTGGCCCATATTCCTAGAGACAATTGGAACAAATTCATGGATAAATATTATCAACTTCTGTTGCCTTTGGCTATAAAATATAAAAGTCTTTTATCCAAGCAATTATTGACCATTGATTTTGCTTTAGAATGGTGTCATATCCCTACTGGAGAAGTGTTAGCAGCCGAGGGTGATCAAGCCAATGGATTCCATATTATTTTAAGTGGAAGATTCAGAGTGGTTAGAAGTAATGATGAAAAGGGGATCAAGGGATTAGTCAATGATTCAGGTAAAATAAGTGACAATTTTACGGTATTGGGAGAATATGGCCATGGTGAGTCGATTGGGGAAGTGGAAGTCTTGACAGCATCAAGAAGAACTAATTCTTTAATTGCAGTTAGAGACTCTGAAACAGCTAGAATCCCCAGAACTTTATTTGAGATCTTATCGTCACAAAATCCTTCAGTTATGGTTAAAGTATCAAGGATTGTAGCCAATAAAGTGGCATCTACACAGAATGATATCAGATCTTTGAATACTTTCAGTTCTACAGTGGCTTTACCGGCTATATCTAACTCCACGCCTTTCCAATCACCCTCGTCTTATACTTCAGGTAATTATAAGACTATTACAATTTTACCTACTGTTACAGGATTGCCAATTAGAGACTTTTCCACCAAATTGGTAGAATCTTTGAAGATTATTGGGAGAAATGTCATTGCATTGGATCAAACATCTATTTTAAACCATTTAGGTAGACATGCGTTTGACGATAGTTTAGCTCATTTGAAACTATCTGGGTATTTTGCATCGTTAGAAGAACAATATGAAACAATTGTTTATATCTGTGATAGTACTTTGAAATCGAGTTGGACTTCAACATGTATTAGTCAAGGAGATTGTATTTTATTATTGGCTGATGCTGAAGATTATGATGTTGCTTTTAATATTGGTGATTTTGAAAAACTATTAGTTAAATGCAAAACAACAGCAAGAACGGATTTATGTTTATTGCATCCTCAAAAATCTGTTCCTTATGGATCAACTAGTATTTGGTTAAAGCATCGTACTTGGGTTCAAGGACATCATCATATTCATATGCCAGTTCCGAATTCAATTAGAAGTGGTGGAAGTACTGCTGAAGCATTTAAGAAAAAGTCATTGATTGGTGATATTGCAGCAAAGATTTCCGAAAGAACAATTCATCACCAGTTAAGATTAAGGATCGAACAAGTTAGATCAAGACTTGATCCAAATAGAATTAGTACCAGTAGAGATTCTTCTAATACTGCAGCAGAACCATATAAGAATGATTTTTTAAGGTTGGCCAGGCTTTTATCTAATGAAGCAGTGGGATTGATTTTGGGTGGAGGAGGAGCTCGAGGTATTTCACATCTTGGGGTTGTAACAGCCTTGGAAAGACATGGGATTCCAGTTGATATCGTTGGAGGAACGTCAATTGGAGCCTTAGTTGGAGGATTATATGCAACGGAATATAATTTAGTTTCAATTTATGGGAAAACAAAGATATTTTCCAAACGAGTTTCATCGTTGTGGAGATCTTTATTAGATTTGACGATTCCAGTGACATCATATTTAACAGGATATGAATTTAACAGAGGGATTTGGAAAGCACTTGGGTTTGCCGAAATTGAAGATAGTTGGATCAAATTCTTTTGCAATTCGACCAATATTACCAATTCAACAATGGATATTCATGAAACCGGATATCTGTGGAGACTAATCAGAGCTTCGATGTCATTAGCAGGACTTTTACCACCCATTGCATATAATGGATGTATGTTACTTGACGGAGGGTATTTAGATAACTTGCCGGTATTGGAGATGAAGAAAAGGGGGATTAAGTATATTTTGGCCGTTGATGTTGGATCTATTGATGATAGAACACCTATGAATTATGGAGACACCTTATCCGGATTATGGGTACTTTTCAACCGATGGAATCCATTTTCCAAGTATCCAGACGTTCCAAATATGATGGATATTCAATCTAGATTAGCATATGTTGCCAGTGTCAATGCGTTAGAAGCAGCCAAGAGGACCCCGGGAGTTATGTATCTAAGACCACCAATTGATGAATATGCCACCTTAGATTTCGGGAAGTTTGAAGAGATTTATAAGTTAGGGTTAAAGTATGCTGATGATACCATTAATAGTTGGGAAGCAGAAGGGAAGTTACCACAGATCTTGGGACGAGTTGATATGTCGAACTATGATGACAAGGATAGGCCCATGCTATTCAGAAGGAACTCGTTGTAACATATCAAGCACTGATCAATACTACAAGCTATGCTACTGTCTATACAGTCAATACTACGCTACATCTACGCTCTATGCTACATCTATACTAAGCTAAGACTGACTTCTTTCTATGATATCACCGTACAACCCATTCCACTGTTCTATCCATGCTACTCCTTTATCATTACCATGCTAATAGCTCCCATAGTTAAGAGGTCGTGGCCGCACCGCTAAACTTTTCAGTCTGCGAAGGTTGAAGAGGTGAAAAATTTGAGCTGATTGTGTATACCTTGTAGATATCGTATTATCGTAGGATATCACAGTAATATAGTAGTAGGACCGCAGGGATATGGAAGAAGTAGATAGAAATGTATCTCGTTTATGGAGATCGTTCAAGACCGTGAAGGAAATGGTCAAAGACAGAGTATGTATCGAGCACCGAACGCTATGTTCGTTCCTTGTGTTGATGGTTCCATGTTCGTTCCATGTGTTCATGTTGATGGTTCCATGTTCGTTCCTTGTGTGCATAGCATAGACTAACATCTTTAGGGATATTACATTTCACAAGAAGAGCTTGATATGAGCTTGGACCAATT
The DNA here is from genome assembly GCA_030572015.1 of Yamadazyma kitorensis. Lineage (NCBI taxonomy): Eukaryota > Fungi > Ascomycota > Pichiomycetes > Serinales > Debaryomycetaceae > Yamadazyma > Yamadazyma kitorensis. Next base: position 369,532 of record JAJLZC010000001.1, on the reverse strand, counting down.
CAAAGAAAAGATTTGTGATGCCATGGGCCAACCTCAAAGAAAGATAATGTCATTTCAAGCAAACCCAACGGCTGAATCATTAGAAAAGTTCCCTGAGTTAGGGACCTTATGGGTTGAATTCTGTGACGAAGAATCGGTTGGAATTAAAACCATGAGAAACTTTTGTATTCATATGAGTGAAAAGAATTTATCAACTGGGATATTCATATTTCAAAACTCAATAACTCCAAGTGCTAATAAGTTGATTCCAACCGTTGCGCCTGCAACCATTGAAACCTTTCAAGAAACGGATTTGATTGTCAATATAACTCATCATGAATTGGTTCCAAAACATATCAAATTGTCTAAACCTGAAAAGAAACAACTATTAGAAAGATATAGATTAAAAGAATCTCAATTACCTAGAGTTCAAAGAGAAGATCCAGTTGCTAGATACTTGGGGTTGAAAAGGGGTGAAGTTGTCAAAATTATAAGAAGATCTGAAACTTCCGGTCGTTACGCTTCTTATAGAATATGTTTGTAATCGACCCCTTGTTCTAGAACCATTCGAATCATGGAATAATACATCGGTAGCTTAAACTACAAGAAGGAAGAAAAGAAAATTATAATCATTAAATAGAATTGTAATATAGGTTTTAATGTTCAATATTAGCACATACTATACTATCTTGAATTCCAGTCCACCATTGAACATTTGTCAAGTCCACATGGCTGGAAGGACTTATTTCTAGTCCTTGGTTGCCTAAGAATACAGGCCCAATAGTGATTATCAAACTATTTATTATACTCTTGCCATTAGACTTATAAACCAACAAATCGTTGATGACGGTTGAGCCTCCTTCAATCATTATGGAATTTAGCCCTAATTGTGATAATTTGGTGATAATTATGCTCCAGTTATCATTTCTATTGTGAATCAATGGCAATCTAACAAATTTGCCTCCTTGAAGGTGTAAAATCTCTTGACTTTGGTTATTTGGCTCTATCAGCTCATCGATTAAAATTATTGGTGGTAATCCTTGTCCTTGATCACAGATTTGGCGTAATTGTGAACGATGATACTCCCATTCACCTCTAGGATCCAAAATTACAGGCACAGGGCTTTTGCCTGAAGCGAACCGGCAATTCAACTTGGGATCATCAGCAATAACGGTGCCAATACCCACCATTATAGCATCATGATTAGATCTTAGGTAGTGCGTCATAGTCTTGGTTTCAAGGTGTGATATTTTGGTCTGGACGCCCGGCTTGGACGATATTCTTGAATCAAGCGACTGGGCGTATGTTAAGGTGACAAACATACTGTCCCCCACGGTGGGGAGGTACGGCCCAAGAAACGGCACCAATGTGTCAGGTAAAGGTGCTAAGGACATGTTTGCATTGCTAAGGCATGTTTTTTCGGTGACAGCGAACGGTCGAGATGGGGCCAGGGAAAGAGGCAGGGCCAGGAGCCAAAGGGCTGTAGAGAACCAGTAGGGGAGGAGCCGCAGAGAATCAGTAGGGATCATCATTCATTGCCACACACTACTGCTTGAAATTGCTACACACTACTGCTTGAACCTAGTGGGCCTCGAATGGTCGATATTCTTCCCACTGTAGTCTCGCTGAGCAAGCTTAGCTTGAAACTCATCTTGTTGGTTGAAGAAGGCCCCTAGCTTACGGCTAGGCTCTGTAGGATCTTGCAGCCATTTCCGTTTCTTATACGCCTCCACCAACTCGCCTTCCGTCATGGTCTCTCTCATTAGCTTGTCTTGCTTGATCGTCTCCAACTCAATCATCTTGGCTCGGTCTCTCTGGTACCGTTCAAATTCTCGTATTCTCCAATTCTCGTACTCAGCTTCAGCGTCCACGCCGTCAGAGTCGTCGACCCCATCAAACTGTTCCTGTAGCCTTACATTGAGCTGATTGTTCCTACTATTTTCCAAATTTCGAACTATTCGATCATGGGCTGACTGGCCGAGGTCATCGTGCTCATCTTGGGGTTGGGGTTCTGTGTCATTTTTGCCAGAACTATCGTTCGTCCTGGCTTTTTTCTTTATAAAAACAGGCTTGCTAAGCAATTGCGCCTGTGCTCCCTGTTCCTCCTCCTCCGAACTCCCGTCGCTGGTATATTCGCTGTCTTCATCGCTCATTGGGCCCGCTGAAGGTGTGAGCTTCGCAGCAGTTTGAACGCGTTTTGTAAGCGACCGGTGAAATTTTTCAGTCAACAAATATAAATAAGGACGAAAACCCCAGGAAAACAGTTGCAGTTACAGTCACAGTTGCAGTTGAGCGGTTCCAGTCGAGGTTATATTGTATATTTTTAGTGTTTGTGATGTTTGTTACCTTCCCCACCGCCGATATTCCGTTTGGAATCAAGTTGTTCCCACTTTTTGATTATGCCGTTTCAAAGGCCACCAGCGGCAAATTCATCCCATCCCAATTCGAATGGATTGAAGGTGAAATCCCATTATCTACTTTGCCACCAGTTTTAACGACCATTGGTATTTACTATACTTTGGTCTTTGGCGGAGATTTCATCTTCAAGAAATTTAAAATCACTCCTTTTGTGCTTAATGGGCTTTTCCAAGTTCATAACATATTTTTGACCAGTTTATCATTCACTTTGTTAGTATTGATGGTCGAACAAGTTTTCCCAATGATTTATCATCATGGGTTATACTATAGTATTTGTAGCGAAAGTGCTTGGACTCAAGAAATGGAGTTATTATACTATTTGAACTATATCACCAAGTATATCGAGTTCATCGATACGTTGTTCTTGGTCGTCAAACAAAAGAAGTTGACGTTCTTACATACTTATCATCATGGTGCTACTGCTTTGTTATGTTACACTCAATTGTTAGGTAAAACCTCGATTTCTTGGGTGGTTATTTCTCTTAACTTGTTTGTTCACGTGGTTATGTATTTCTACTACTTCTTGGCTGCCAGAGGTATTAGAGTTTGGTGGAAAGAATGGGTTACTAGATTCCAAATTCTTCAGTTCATTTTGGATTTAGGGTTTGTGTATTTTGCTACTTACAATAAGTTGGTTTATGAAACCTTCGCCGCCTATAAAGCTTATTTACCATCTTGTGGTCCTTGTGCTGGTGGTATGGGTGCTGCTTATGCTGGGTGTGGTATTTTATCTTCTTATTTGGTTTTGTTTATTGCTTTCTATATCGAGGTCTACAAAAAGAAGAACACCAGAAGATCAAAAAGAGTTAAGTCTGTCAGTGGTGGTGTTGCTGCTCAAGTTAATGAATACGTTCATACTACTGGTAAGTCTGATACCCCAACCCCTGCTCCTGAGTCTGAATTACGTTCAAGAAAACTTGCTTAAGCTTGTACTTGCTTGCATTTCTTAGAGTGTATTTTAATGATCGATTTTGACGTGCTTTATCTTATTTATAAATATATTTAACACTATTCTAAACAAAACTATTTGCATCTTATAGCTGTTGAATTGCGCTTATAGCTGTTGACTTGCATCTTATAGCGACTTGCGTCTTATAGCTCGTTGACTTGTTCCAAGGTAGGAATGCTCTCTACGGCTCCTTTGCTTTGAATGACTAAACTGCTGGCTTTGGTAGCAAACTTGACAGCCTCTTGGACCGTTGAACCGCATGCCAACTTCAGAACAACTCCCCCAAAGAAAGTATCACCAGCTCCAGTAGTATCTATGACCGAGTCAACTTTCACTGACTTTTCAAACGTAGGTTGGATATCTTTGCTTGCAAATAGTGAACCAGAGCTACCCATTGTAATCACAACAAGATTGATATTGTCTTGATTGATCAATTTGATTAATCGACTGCCCAATTCACTGAAACCTTTGATTTTGTCTGATTGGATTGTTCTATTGAAAACTTCAATTTCAGAAGTGTCCAATAAGCTTCTAGCAACGTCCAACGCTTCACCTTCGTTGACAATCAACAAGTCAATTTTATTCAATACTTCACTTTGGATCAATTCAGGCTTGAAAGGTGATGGATTATAGGCAATATTGATCTTACTACGATTAGTCTTGATCCAATCAATGGAGTTCAAAGTGTCGGGATATTCGTTTTGTAATATCACAAACCCTTCACTATTACAATCAGGGAAATAGCTGCCGTAGTCTTCAGATGTTGGCTTTAGTTTCCCATTTGCACCAGCGGTGATCAAGATTCGATTCTCTCCAGACTGCTCAACTATAATAACGGCAACTCCTGATGAAATATTATCGATAGTCTTAACATACTTGACATCCACGTTAGACTCCACCAACACGCCTTTCAATTCTTTTCCAAATGAATCATCGCCAACATTGCCTATCATTCGAATTGGAACATTCGACTCTTTGGGTGTCAATCTTGCAACCGCAATGGCTTCGTTGAGCCCTTTACCTCCCAAGTGATTTTCAAACGAATTCGCTTGGGCTGTTTCACCTCCTTCAGGCACACGGTCTGTGTATGTGACCAAATCGTAATTCAACGAACCAATCACTGTAATGCTTGTAGCCATTCTGATTAAACTGAGTGAAAAACGAGCAAACTGACGATGCTGAGGTGCTGATGATGTCGAAGGACTGAGGTGTCGAGGTACTGAGGTCCTGAGGGCAAAGTGCAGCCCAAAGGCTCGGCCGGCGAATGCTCAGTCAGCGAAGGTTCAGTCAGAGAGAGGAAGGAATTGGTGTTCTAAGGACGTTAAACTATAAAACTATTATGGCAATCTACCTTCTCTCTTCAATCTCATCTTTTCAGCAAATGAAAGAGGTTTATTGGATGGAGGTTGAGGTGAAGCAGCAGGAGAATTAGAAACCGGGGTTCTTGCCGGTTGCTGGTATTGTTGAGGTGGTTGCTGGTGCTGTTGTCTTGCAGCAAGTTCAGCATCCATTTCAGCTCTTCTTCTGGCCATGTCGGCATCTTTTTCTCTTTGCAATCTTAATTCTTCCTTCAACTTAGCCATATCTTCTTCTTGTTTCAATTTACGAGATCTAACTTCTTCTTCTTGTCTTTCTTGTTCTTTTCTCATCATTAATTCTTCCATACGTTGGGCTTTAACAATTTCTAAACGTTCCTTTTTAGCAGCTTCTAATTTAGCCTTAGCATCTTTCTTAATCTTTTCAATTAATGCTTTATTCTTTGATTCAATATTGGATTTGTATACTTGATAATCTGGTAAAACTTTAGATAATCTTTGTTTTAAAGCTAAAGCCTTTTCATGATCTGCTTTGGCTTTAGAAAGTTTTTGTTGTTTAAATTCTTCATAATCTTTCAAATCTTTTTCCTTTTGAGCTTCAGCATCTTTCTCTAAATATTGAATTTCGTAACGTCTAAAAGCTCTTTCGGTATGATCAGTTCTTTTACTTAAAACCTTTAATTTTTCTTCTAAATCTTTTTTATCTTTATTTAATTGGTCAATTTGCATTGAACGTAATTTTTCAGTATCTAAATCATCCAAATTATTTAAATCAATTTGAATAATACCTTTGGCATTAATTTCTTCAGCAATTTTCCTCTTTTCTTGTTCTCTAATTAATTGTTTTTCTCTTTCTAATCTTTCAAGATTCTTTCTTTCTTGTTCGGCAACCAATCTTTCTTGTTCAGCTTTTTGATCTGCTGCCCATTTTTCTTGTCTTAATCTAGCTAATTCTTCATCATGTTCACGTTTGGCCTTTTCTGCAATGTGTTTACGACCTTCCATGATTTCAGCTCTTTTGACAATTTCTTCTTGTTCAATGATCATATTTTTAAAAGCATTTTGAAGACTAATCTCTCTTGCCTTTTGAGCCTTATAAACATAATCAGAATCAATGATTTGAATTGAATTAGATAATGTATGGGCCAATTTACTTAATTGAGTTCTAATCAATTCAGCTGGAGAAATTTGTAATCTTGAATTCAATGAATCATTTAATGATTCTTCAAATGGATCAGATTTAAATGAAACAACGTTCGATTCATGATCAATAGTTAATAACAAATGACCATCTTTAACTGCATTAACAATTAAACCTTCTACTTCTAAAGGAGTCAATTCAAATTCAGTGTTTTCAAAAATCCCTAAACTAATCAAATAATCCAATTTAACACTTTCATAAACTTGACTAACTTGTTGATAAATTTTAATTAAAATAACTTCAGATAAAGTAGAAATATAATGTTTATAATCTTTATCAGCTTCAATGATTTTAAATACTTCACTGACTTTTTTCTTAATAGTTAAAGGATGGAATTCACCATCTTCTAACACATTAAATAAACTTTTGATTTCAGGATCAACAAATGCTAAAATATTTCTATTAACAATTGATTTAATTAAACTATCTCTAGTTGGAACTTGAGTTAAATTTAATAAAGATGATAATTTTGTATTTTTAGATTTATGATCATCAACAACAGTTTCATTATTGTTTAAAGATTTTTGAGGAATGGCTAAAGTTGATAAAACTAAAATTGAAGCATAATGACTTAATTCTGAGTCAGTGGCATTTGGACTTTGAGAATATAAATTAAAGAATTTATTCCAAGCAGCGGCATGAAATAAAGAATTATCAGAAACAGCAAAGATTCTTGCTAAATTTTCATAATAATTAGCCATCATAACAGCTTTTGGAGATTTTTTGGATGAAGTAATCAAAGTATGAACATCATCGACGGATCTAAAAGATTCTTGCCATAATTCTAATTTAACAGCGATATTCAATTGGGAAAATCTTTGATCCAAATAACGTTGAACCGTTTCACTGTCACTCAAATCAATAGCATTTGAATTGAAAGATTTGACTTGAGGAGTTGTAACAGATTGAATATGAGTTCTTAATAATTCACATAATCTTCTAAACTCGGCTTTTCTATTGAACTTAAGACAAAATTGGAATGCTTGATTGACAATAGCAGAATAGGTGACTTCTAACTTAGAATTGTTTCTTAAGATATCTAAAACAGCTCTTAAAGCTTCCCATAAGAATCTTAACCAAGGAGTGACCAATTCTCTTTCGGTACGATCAGCCGAAGCTGTGTTTGAAACCGAAGACAACAAGATACTTTCAGGGGTCTGACTAGCTTCCAAATCTTCATCTTCTTGATCAATTTTAATATCAGCCTTAGCTTGGGCTTCATCCAACTTCTTTTCAGCCAACTCGATGAATCTACGACAAATCACTTGGACCGATTCCAACCCATTTTCAGACAATTGGACGTTCTTCTTATATTGATGCAAGGAGTCCTTGGCCAATTTTCCCTTTCTTAAGTCAACCGCCAACTCAATCAACAATAAAGCAATAGGTTCTAAGTCTTCAACTTGTAAGTAACGGATTCTTTTGGACGTGATCAAATCATACAACGTTTCCAAGGCGGCTTCGTTCTGGCCCACTCCGATCAAGTCTTCGGCACGTTTCAAGACGTTTTCCGGACGGAAATTATGGTTCTTATGAGGTGGTGGTGCCATATTCTCCTTTGTTCTGTCTGCCGATGTGTCTTTCTACCTCTTTCTCTGTTAGTGTGTTTGATCGTTGATGCGATTCGTCTCAGAAAAATTTTTCACGGTCGTGCGCGCCCAACTCTCCACTGAGATTTTTAGCAGCCGGAACTTATCATAGGCGCCCAGGCAGTTGGTTGGAGCAATTGGAGCAATTGGAGCGATTGGAGCAGTTTAAAGCGGTTCAAGACAGTTTGAAGCAGTGTGAGGCAGCTGGTAGATTGTAGGCATCGGCTGTGATACAGGAGCCAAAGGCAGTAAAGTTTGGGCTGAAGAGCTGAAGTGCGTAGGGCTAAGTAAAGGCTGCGGAGATGACTGAAGACCAAGACCACGAAGCCCCCGAGGTTATTCAGAAGAAGAAGGGGGTGATGAGTCGGGTAATTGAGATGATTTTGACGTTGATATTCTCGATGATTGTGATCTCGCTCATGGCGGTGGAGGCGGTGATTGTGGTGATAGCGAGAATAGTCTTTAGATTCATCAGTCTCGAGTCTTAGGTACGACAAGAGACGAAGATATGAAGGTACGGCAAGACATGGGAAGGTACGTCAAGAAGGTACAAGTGGTAGGACAAGAAGGTAAATAGGTACAAGAGACGAAGTTATGACTGGAAGGGACGTGAGGTACGTCAAGAGGTACAACAGAAGAAGGTCTATAAACGGCTGTAATATTAATATACAATGAACACCTAAAATGGTGGGAATTTCTGCTCCATTTCTGGAATTGATTTGGCTAAATTATCTTTATCTATCAACATCAAACTTAATTTGGGATCAATACCATATTCATTGAAAACTCTTCTGGAATCGGTTTCTTGCTTAACATTTGAATAATCATAATACCCATGATACATCGAATTGGTTTCTAAGACCATGTCTTCATAATGGAAATAATCCATTTCGATTTGATTCTTACTACTTTTCAGCTTTTTCAGCTTCTTATCTTCCTCTTCATTTGATGCTACCAATTGGTACACTTTTGAAACTATCAAAAAGTAGTCAAATTCATACTTTTCATGGGAATCTTCTGCTTTGGTCATCTCTTCGAGTAACATCTTATACATAGGTGGTACTACTTCCACTGGCATATTAATCAATCTTTCACTAACAATCAACCCGACCTTCAACTGTTTAGACGAATCTTTAGTAATCTTACCATCTTCCTTAATCAATTTCCTCAAAACAGTGTTGAACTCCAAGTCCTTCCCGGTCTTGGTCATGATATAATCAATCAATTTCTTCATCGATGATTTATCTTTGTTTTCACCTATATTAATCACCGACAACAACGCAAATGGATCGCTCTCCTTACCGTCGGTCTTGATGGTGGTTCCCACACTGTCCTTGGTCAAAAACAAGTCTGTAATTCCTGAAATATCAAACTCATTAGCATCGTCTCCAAACAATTGTCTTAAAAAGTTCTTGGTGGCATGGAAGTCTACGTCGGGATTGAGATCAAAGAAATCAAAATCGACATTCACCGTCTCTTCTCCTGCTCCACCGTCAGCCCCTCCGCCCACTTCTTGCTCTCCTTCGGAGTCCGTGGAACTCACATCGATATCAGAATCTTCCTCTTCGACTCTTCTTTTACTCATGTTGCCGCTAACGATAATTTTTTGACAATCGCATCGCAAGTATTACGTTGCGATTTGATGATAGCTCAATGTCTATAGTGCAAGGTTATTCGTCCGAGGAAGAGGGAGACAAGGCTGGGTTCCTAGATCAGTTCAAGGACAGCGTGGTTCCGGTGGCGCCTGCGGTTGCTGCTGCAGCCCGTGTGGAACCATTGGGCGGTGGGGCCAGACAGTCCAATGGCATAGAGAAAATAGCAGTGGAGGAAGGATTGTTCAGTAAGAGGACATTCACGGGCAAGAGCAGCAAAAGGAAAAGGAAGAAAGGAAACATCGAAAACGATTACCTTGGTCCATGGGCTCTGTTCGCTTCTGAAGACGAAAGCGCCAACCAAGAGGACGAAGAACATCAAGAGAACGAGGAAGAGAACGAGGAGGAAGACGCTGAAGAGGTTGTTACGGAAGAGGAATCGCTGAAAGTGAAGGTAACGTCCGAATATTTTGCTACGTTTGAGTATCCCGGAACATTTATGGACTTGCCCACCGAACAATATCACCAATTGACCAAAACAAAGCCAGTAGAACGGTTTGTACCTAAGAAAGTGACAAATACCTTCACAGGCCATGATAAAGGGGTCAATAAGGTGGAATTCTTCCCAAATACGGGCCATTTACTATTGTCTTGTGGTAATGACTCTATTATAAGGTTGTGGGATGTCTATAGAAACCAAGAGTTGGTCCGTGAGTACTATGGACATAGCCAGCCAGTTAAAGACGTGGTATTCAATTCCAATGGTGATAAGTTTCTAAGCTGCTCCTTCGATAAAAAGGTTTGCCTATGGAACACTAAGACCGGGGACATTTTGAGCACAATAAGCTTGACTTCTATACCCAGTGTGATAATATTTACTCCTAATCAAAAGGAGTTCTTGGTCGGATTAAGAAATAATAAGATTGAACACTATTCGTTGGCTACTAACGAACTTGTACAGACCTATGATTATCATCTTGGGCCAATTAATGTCCTCAGTGTCATTGAGAGTGGGACAAGGTTCTTATCTTCGTCTGACGACAAATCGGTTAGAATATGGAACTGGGGGGTGAATATCCCTATAAAAACAATCATGCATCCTACCCAATATGCCATAGCTTCAGTGGCAGTGACTCCGGATGAACAGTGCATTGCGATGCAGAATATGAATAATATGATTCAAGTGATTGACGGGTTTGCAAAGTATAAGTTCAAGAAGAGAACATTCAAAAATGACAATATCACCGGTTACAAAATCGATATCGATATTTCTCCCGATGGGAAGATCTTAATGAGTGGTGATTCTAAAGGGTTTGGGTTGTTTTGGGATTGGAGGTCTGGAAAATTGGTCAAGAAGTTCAAAATCAGTGATAAACTAATCAATAACATTAAATTCCACCCCAAAGAACTGAGTAAAGTTGCAGCTGCTGGTTTGAATGGTAGAATCTACTACTGTGACTAAGAACGGGGATGTATATTATGTATATTATGCTAAAGGTACAAATGCTAAAGGTCAAATCATGCAAATTGCAATAAACAGCTAGAATTGATCCAACAAAACTGTAAAATTAATCCTAGTACGAACGAAATAAATTAAGTAATTGTACACTTTTCCTTCTTGTATGCTTCTCTTTTGGCCTTCTTCGGCTTCTCTATATTTGCATTGCCATTTGACGAGTGGTGGGAATGAAGGTGCAAGGTATGATGTTTATGAGGACGAGGATCTTTGCGTTCCGATAAGCTGAAATTTGAAATCTTATGCTCCAAGGTTGGAGGTTGCTGACGTTGACTGGCCATTTCGGGAGTCTTGGTTATCTGTAGATCGTTTAGCTTCCTATCTACTTCATTTAACGATTGTCCCAGGGGCAAAATCGATACTTTCCCATTTACTGGCTTGTCATCGCCACTCTTATTACTCCATTGACTGTTCCTACGATACTGAGCCGTTAAACTAGGTCTACGAGTGCCTACTCTCGAAGAAACATATTCTTTGTAATAGTTCATATTCTCATCTGGGATATACCAGTAGTAGCGTTGTTGAATATCAATGAATTTCGAATCCAATGGCGATAGTTCGGGCATTGGATTGCTTAGGTTGCTAGTGCTACTTTTCAATGTTTCACCAGTCTTTTGGGGTCGTAAATGAGGAGAATTTGATGCTGATAAAATGGGAGAAAGTGATTGGGCTTGAACATCATCCCAGTACTTTCCCTTTGACCCTTGAGGAATTATAACTTTTGACCCATTGGAATGAATACTAGCTGAGGCTGAATCGGTTTCTTCAATTGAAATCAATCTATAGAATAGCATATATGGCCATTCACTATCGAACAAAGCTTTAAATGATTTTTCAACAACTTTAGGCTTATGTAAATCATCATAAAGGTGCCAAGGAGCATTATAACTTTCTTCTTCCGTCTCGTTCACCGTATGATAATTTTTACGAACGGCTGCAACAAAATGGCCCGATGAAATAGACGTTCCACGGTGACATATTGCACTTTCTAAGATCAACTTATAACTTCCTGAGCTTTTATTATCGTCGTCATCATCAGCAACAAATTGTGGTAAATTAATAACGGGTGGAATTATCACTTTCCTTTGCAGCCTGTTAGCTTTCAGGTTTTCATATGAGTACCGTTTTAAACATATAGGTAAGACCGGTCTTCTATTTGCAAATTCCTTAGTGTTCTTGGCACTACTGCTGACGTTCCCATTGTTTGAAACCGATACATTGTTGTCGTCAGTGTAAAATGGTAATAATCTTAAAAACATCCATGCTGGCAAACTGACTTCTTTAGCTTTTGACGATTCTGTTTCCATAGTCCAGATCGATAATGTTGAAGACCTCGTCCGGATTTGAACCCTAGAATTGGCATTACTGGTACTATTTAGCTTAATAGGATCATTGGGTAATTCAGCAACCTGATCAACGTCTCCATCTTCATTATTCTTAGTTTGAGGTTCCAGGACCAGGTCAATATTTTCAACTAAATCAACCGTCCCACCTTTTGTGGTTCTAATACTTTCTAAGGTGGCTCTACGCTCTAATTCTCTCATTACCGTGATCGAGTTATTGAAATAGTGTTCCAAACATTCTTCTAATAGTACTTCATCATCATGGTTAATATCACCATCATTAACTGTGGCATTATCATCATCAAAGCCACCGTCGGTGTCAGGTATACTAACAAACAACATTCTTTCTTTAGAGTATTTCCGGTCATCTTCTTCGTTGAATTTCCCACTATGTTGAATATCTATTTTAAAAGTCAATAAAGGCATTGATAGGATTTCAGTTAAGAATTCAAATAAGGCGGCGGAATCTTGCTGTTTATGAGACATGGCTTCTCTGAAGCCCAATTTACTCAACGTCTCACATATCTTGATGGATATATCAATTTTGATGGAATTACCTGACCTTAATAGGTTCACATATACACGTAATAAGTTTGATAATCTATTGACCAAAGGATCCTTAGACTGATTGGATATGAATAGAATCGGCTCAAAACTATCCAAATTAGCAAACATGGCAAATAACAACGAGTCTAAATAGCACATAACATTCTCCCAGTTGTCAGCGCCTATATATTTGATTATATTGCCAGATTTATCGATGTTTTCATTGGTTATAAACAATCCTTCCCTACTCAATTGGAAATATCTTATGAGATGGAACGTCTTCACGAGGTCTCCATTGGTGAACGGGGAACTCAATAATGCTTGCACTTGTGTGGCTGTTGGTCTGGGGATTTCGTAGTTATCAAAATACTTATTCATAGTCTTATAAACCCCTGCGCTCAATGTGGCCTTTTTATCGGATACCTTGCCGCAAGTGTCTTGGTATGACAACCAAAATGCATCATTAATCCCTGACGCATCGTCATTCAAGACCTGGCTCTCTTTCCCGTCGCTTTTCACCTTGGCGGCACCTTTCTTAATCATCGGGGGCCAAATCAAGGGAGACTTTGAGTTGAGGATCTGAACGCGGCTTTCGTGTGGCGTAGGCGGTAGGACCGCTCAATGGGGGAGGGGCGGGGGCAGACGGCACAAGTGGCGGTAGACACCGTTGTAAGGAGAAGAGAGTCGACTTTACATTAGAAGGTATAAACTATTGCCACACCGGGACACCTAGGCACCGAGACACCTGTGCACCAACATACCTGTGCACCGAGACACCTGTGCACCAGTCCACCCGTGCACCAACCTACCTGTGCACCTAGTGTCCAGTGATGTTCAATTCTCTCATTTTACCCAATACATCATCTAACCTACTTTCTAAGTTCCCACTGATGTAATCTTGTCTCAATTTTGAGTCTAATTTCAATTGTAGGTTGTTTAACAGGTTGAAATTTTCATTGAAGAACCTTAGTTGTAGCTTAATAAAACTTTCAAACGAAGGATTTAAAAACGGGATTCTCAAGTTGATCAACTTAGGCAATTCATGTTTCAAATTATCATTTAGTTGGTTGTAGGAGTCTTGAGATTTGATTAGTTCATCTTTAGTTGAGCTGAGTTTGGTTTCATATTCATTACCGATCGTATTATCTTTGCTGTTATCTTTAGGTTTTTCTATCAACTTTTGTAGTTTACTCTTCATCAAATCATAGTCTAATTTTTTGTTATTTCTCTTCTTAATAGCCTCATTAATTTCAATGAAATACGAATTGAATCTGGCAATAGGATTTAATATTACTTGGTTGTATGGTGCTTCTAAATTCATTAATCCAACATCGTTCAATTCCTTGACTACCTTATAGTATTCTTCACTAAAATTATTAGAATTATTACCGTTTTCTAATTTCTCCCTTGCAGTGATCAAGTCATCTTCTCCATAAAACGATTTCAATACTTCTGCCACATTAACTTGAGCACTAGTTAGGACTCTCAACGATTCTAAATAATGCTTTAGTTCTTTATGTAACTTGTTCGAGTTACTCTCCATCAATTTAAATCTCTTCTCTTCGAATTCATACTGTTTATCTATAGTCTCATCTACTTGCCCTGTCTTCATCATTACTTGAGTACCAGCCCTATTAATGGCTTTTTTAATTCCTGTCCACGACATCGTCTACCTAATTGCTTCGATTTGTACCTCCTGCTACCTTCTGATCCCTATATCTGATCTCCAATACACAATGGATATGGATTACAAGTGTGTTTCGGATGACTTTAGGGTGTGTTTCAGATTTGTTTTGTGTGCCCGACTCCACCGACTGCAAAAACTGCGACACAAACAGTGGCAGTGGCAGCGGCAGAGGCTACAGAGCAGCGCAAGAGGAAGCAGAAGAATACGAATGTAGAAAGTTTATTACATCCAATATGAAGAATTAAAGTGGACGGATCCAATTGTATATGTTGTATTGTCATGGATGTCTTGAATGTCATAGATGTCATGGATATTGGACTCGGGCATCTATTCAGCAGGCATTCAGCAGGCTTCTATTCAGCAGGCTTCTATTCAGCAGGCGAATGCATGATTTGAGTTACAAACTTCCCGGAATATCGAGTGATACATGCAACTGTCAAAACATCGTGTCTTATTGAGGTTGTCATTAAATGATTCAATATAACATGGTTTGGAATAGATAAATGATAAGCTCCTTGATTAGAAGCATAATATGATGAATCTGCTCTTCTTAATGGTGGTCTTTTATTAGTACTACCTAATGAATTGCCGGTACTTAATGAATTGGGGGAATCGCTTATGAATGAAGCAGATGGCGGTTTGAATGAATCTATCGATGGCAATGATTGAGGCTGCCCATGTCCATGATGTCCATGTCCGTGTCCATGACTATGTCCATGACCATGTTGACCAGGTGGATTTGGATTAGAAATCTTATTTAATAATACATTATTTAAATGAGCTGGTAATTGAGGTGGTTCTGGTAATTCAAAGTTAGAATTTTGGGATTTAAAGTAATTATAATTTACAAATATTTCAGGGATTTCACTGGAATATTCTAATTTATTAAGCAAGCTTTGATTTAATAAAAATGATGAGGAATTATTATCTGACATTGTAATATATCCATGTTCTGATCCTGTAATTTCCATTGGTGGTGATTGTAATTCTCCTTCTTGCACACCTTGAGGTACAGCCTGCTGCTGCTGCTGCTGCTGCTGCTGATGGGGTACAGGGATAGGAGAATGGCTGACTTGATGGATATTGGAGCCCATTTGCAGTTGATAATCAATATCTTGTTGCATATCATCACTTTGATTATCGGTAAACTCCACATGTTCAAAATTAGGTTCTTCTTTACTAATTTTAGTTAAGAAACTATTTGATTTACGTTTAATTTCATTAATTTCAAATTGACCAGCAGATTGAATGATATTAGCATCATATTTAGTTGAAGCATTAGTACGATCCGGTTGATTTTGAGAATGATTAAATAAATGTTGCTCATCCAAAACTTCAAACCAATTAAAAAAGATCCCTTCTTGATCTGTAGCAGTTGGTAATTGTTCACTAACTCTATATTCATTATTAATTATGTATAATAATTTGTGAACCCCCAAAGGTAATTTGATAGTAACCACATATTCATTTGGATGATAAGTTGAAGGTTTTAACCGAATTATATTTCTCCAATTTGAAAATGAACCAATGACTGCAATTTTAGCAATATTTTCTTTGGAAATATTGACCCATTTGATTTCAACCGAAATTAGTTTATTTGGGTCATTATTGAACCCAACATGATTCGAAGGGGATGAAGAAGTGGTTGAATTTATAACTGGACCTCTATTAGGAACCGTACCCATTTGTTGTATCGGTTGTTGATAACGAGGTACGTTGGGAGGACCATTTTGAGATACGATTTTTGTGAAATCCACCTGGGACAAATCAGGAGTTGGAGTGGCAGGAGTATTTAACTCTGAATTATTAGTAGTATTAGAATCCATATCAATATCCATCTCATCATTGTTAAATACCCCCATTTCATTATCAACCTTATTACCACTTTTCTCATTTAAATCATGAGATGCTTGTTGAGAAGTATCATTTGGAATGATATTTCTAGTTAATTCAGTCTCATCGGTCTCAATTAAATCATTTAATTCGTTATATTCATCCTCAATCAAATCATTAGTGAATTGGTTATATTTGTTAGGATCTATGGAAGATTCTTCTCGAATTGGCTTAATCAAATTCTTCAGCCTGATATCTTCGCCTAATATCGGATTACCATTAGCATCTTTCTTGACTTCATGTAAAATCAAATCACTGAACTCTTCATCCAAATTCTGTTTATTAGCCTGTGAAGTGGATGATTTTCGGATGTTGGATTCGTTATAGCTGATGGAAGACTTTCTAATCTGTGATGTATTATTCCCCATTGTGAAACCCGTTCAATCAATAGTAAGCGGCTTGAAAATGTTGATTCTTGTACGATGTTGCTACCTGTCTCAGTTTCTCTGTCTCAGTCTACCTACGTGTTTGTGTCTCTGGATCTGCTGTACCAAATCTGAGGCTGTTTCTCACTTCCAGCAACCTAAGCCTGTTCTAAATACCTACCAACCCAAGTGCGCCGCCAAAAAGCCGATAAATGTCTATGACTTATCCCTTAGCAAGATATATATATAAAAGTTAAAAACTTGAAGGATATGTATCTTCACTGTGCCAGTTTGAATTTTCTCAAAATGGGGGACGCACCGGTGCACCCAAAGTCAGCCCACAAAACGCATACGTAATCTCGCGTTACCGTGGGAGTGCGGTGCCGAACGGACACAGAGACAGGCCGACAGGCTCGCCAGGCTGACCGCTGGCTCACTGGCGGGCTGGGACCAGCTGGGGCTAACGGGGGCTTGGAAAGAGACGGGCGGACAGGCAGACAGGACACCCAGGCTGGTGGGGAATCGAAGAGGCATAACGACCAGATCGATCAAGTGGGGGATGCCGTACATTTCATTGATTGTTTGACCGATTCATCTGAAAGCAGTAAATAACCAACGTAAAGTATAACAAAAACGAAAATAGTCAAAACATAGCATGAACTATAATTCAATGCACTCTAGACATCCAATATGTATTTCTAATATCTACAGAGTTCCAACACATCTACAGAGGTCTTATCTGGATGCCTGGGCTGGTGATATCTACAGAGGTCCACTGTCATCTGATTCATCTACAGAGTTCTATCATCTTGTATCATCTGATGAATCTGAATTGCCTGTCAGATTCTTAAAATAGCAACCGTATCGCACCGGTGCACCGTGTAAAGAGGCTCAAGGCACGATTACCTAATGCTTATATAATAATGGCAGGGATGCTTACATAAGAATTGGCCCATGCTTATGTAACCTATGTACTCTTCAAATTCATTTTGGCGAATTTCCGATCTAACGAATTCGATAGCCCATTCATTTCTTCATCTGATCTGCCATATAATTCTGTCCACCATTTGACATCACTGTAGTTAAAAAACACAACTTGATCGTTATGCTCGCCTAATTTATTAGAATAATTGGTATTTAAAAACTCTTTGGGCCTGGAGTTAAAATAGTCCCAAATACTGGTAGTAGTTTCATTGATCTTATAAACTTCTCTTAGTTCTCTTTCAGAATCATTTAAAAATGTACCATACTGACATGAATAATAATGGTAAAATAACCGTTTAAGAAATCGACTATTAAATTCGAATTCTTCATTATGCTGTCTATAAATTTGATAAACACAATCTAAGAATTGATGGAAAACTGGTGACTTTTCATTACTTCCTCCATATGTCTTGGTCGATCTGGAAGTATCTTCTTCAACTAATTCACTGGTTGAACCATTCGGAGTCGTTTGACTCGACGAACTACTAGACATCGTAGTTACTTGATTTTGTTGTTGTGCTTGGGCCGCTGCTTGGGCCGCTGCTTGGGCCGCTGATTTTATATGAACTGCTGCTTTATTGGCAGCTCTTTGTAAAAATGATGCAACTCCCTTTTCTCGTTCACTATATTCAGAATCTTGCACCGCTTTAGGTAAAATGGCCCCAATACAACCACCATGATCAGCCCTAGTACTAAATTTGAAACCAAAACTAACCCATTCTTTTTCAATCAATACCATAAATCCTTTCATGGTCCTATAATATGGATCGAGACAAAGTTGCAGTAACGCAGATACTTGCGATGTTCTATCCCATCCGTCCGAACAATGTATTATAACATTGGTGTTGTTCAAATGGACAGATTTACTAATTCGATCAACCGATTGTAAGATTATTGATAACCGATGTAACCACTGTGATTTGGATAATGCTTGTTGCAACAATGAATACATAACTTGTTCATCATTGGCACCAATAGAAACGGGGAAATCATCCAATTCATTCAATGCACTAGTTAATTTATTTAATGAGTCTCTTACTACATGGATATTATCAATGTTACAAAATATCTTATCCACTTGCCTTTCGTCATCCACTTCATTTCTGACTTCGACATTATTCCCATTTCTTTTGTCTTCATTGTTATCATCGTCGTTGCTACTATTTTTATTGGGGCTTGAATTGATCCCTCTATAATTATCGATATTCTCAGTCCCAGCACCCAAAGCATGTTGAGCCAAGGCATTAGTAACAGGTCTTAAATCAACGATTAAATTCCTTTGAGGTTGTTCTATATATCTTTCATCATTAACATACGTTAATCTCTCTCTTTCTTGAGTCTTGAATATTTCACCAATCAATTTTTCATCTTGAATCAGTCTATTTTGAATATTCAATCCTACCAAAGGCTGAGCACATCTTGCTATGATATTACCGTTTATGTTGAGCAGATGCTTATATACTATGGCAGGAATTCTTTGTTTTGAACGGAATTTAGACGCATGTTTGATAACATTGTCTGAAATTACATTGGGAACTATAAGAACATTTGGATATGAGGGACATAGCTTATAATCTTCATTAATAGTGCTAGCTCTCCAAAACTCAGAGTTGATTTCACCCCCAATCAACCCAAGCCTCTTATATTCTTGAACGGGATCATACATATCCCACCCTTTCAAAGGTAAACTAGTTTCCAACAGATTAGGCTGGTAACTATATGCATAGAATTGTTTGATATCATTTTGGACCTTAGGAGTACTGATCAAGGCGCTTAGCTTGTAAAAAACATCACAGCAGATCAAATCGTTGACAAAATCAAAGGAATAAAACGTGAAATCTTTACATTGGATTCGTATATGTGACGATGAATAGTGGTCAAAGTCCTTTCTGTTATCACTGTAAGATCGACTCAAACTGGTTTCTCCTCCATTAGGTGAGTTGAATTGGTTATTCTTGTTGGCCATCAACGATGAACCTCTGGATTTACGTACTTTTTCTATAATCGGATAGCAAATCCATATCTCCTTGGTCACAGGCCCGTTACTGGTACCGTTACTGTTGCCGCTACTGTTGCCGCTACTGGTCTCATTGGCCGGCGCTGGCGCCGGATTGAAGCGGAATATCAAATGATAAGTGGACAAAATCAATGTCCCACTGATGCAATACCCTCTCCGTGATAACACAACATCGTCGACGGTAGAGATTTGTAGTCTCTCCATTGCCTTTGATTGATGTAAGGGATCGCTCACAGAAGAGTTGAGGAAATGATCGCAAAAGTCAGATATTTATATTACGAGGTGAAGAGGCAACAGTTGGGGCTTACAAGCCATCGAACTTACGTATCCCATGCTCGTGCTGCTGCATGTTTCTCAACTGCTTGTTGGTCAATTGCTTTGACTTTGGTTTGGGCTTTTCGTCTTTGTCTGTTGAGTCATTGTGTTGCGATTCGAAGTCGATTACTCTTCGTTTTGGTTTCTTGGTGATTGCTTCAGAGACATTGAGTCTTTTCTTACGCTTGATGTTTAAGGTGTTGGGTTTGTCGTCTTCGCTTTCGCTTTCGCTTTCTTCGCTTTCTTCTTCATTTCCTTGCTCCTTTTGTTGGTCTCTTTCATCGCTCTCTACATCGCTCCCACTGTTTGATATGGACATATCGCTTTCTCCATGACTTCCACTGTCTCCACCATCTTCATCTTCACTATCACCACTATCACCACTATCACCGTCACTATCACCATCACTATCACCATCACTATCACCATCACCATCACCACTTTCACCACTCTCACTCCCACTATCGTCATCTTGCCCCTGTTCACTCCATATCTTCAAAGAGTCCATCCCACTACTGACCAACCTATAACTGTAATCAATATCTAAATTCCCTACTTCATCTACAGCCCCATATTTCCCGGTAGATGCTGAATGAACTCTCGTTTCAACAATCTTACCCATCTTATAGTTAATACGATGCAATAACCCTTCGCTATCTCCACACCATACAGAATTCATCATTTCATCACTATCACAATTCATCGTCGGAACTATAGTATCAATACTAACTCCCTTATTGACCTTGACTCTGGTCAATTGATCCCGTAATGCATTCTTTGAGTTTTTCCAAATAGTTACTACCCCTTCCCCTTGTGAAACTAATACAGTATCGTTCTTATTGCCATTCACATGATCAGACGCATAACACATCGATAATAGTTCGTCTTCTTGGTCATCCGATTGAGTGATTATACCTTTACGGATATCTATGTGTGACAACGTAGTAGAACCCAACGTCAAGTAATGATAGGCCGACACGTTTGGCATAGGCAAAATATGATTAATGGCATCGTCATGAGCATTGGATACTTTATATTTCAATTCGGTCTTGTTTAAATTGGAACTATCATAAATCAAAATATGTCCGTTTTCAGTCCCTGCCAATAAAAAGTTATGGGTGGACGAGTGACATAATTTTGTAACTGCTTCATTCTTGCCTGGGAAATCTTTGACTATATTCACTTTACTAGTTACTTTACCTGTTTCTGTATTGGCCTTTTTGATTACATGGTCAGTTCCGGCACTGAAAATATTTTCCCCCAATGAATTTTCAAGGGGATCGAATATAACAGATCTACATGACCCTTTATGACGTTTCGTCCTCCACATTGCTTTGAACATATCGTCTTCATCTTCTTCATTGCCGTCTCTGATAGTTTTCCACCATTTCTTTTTGCTTTGTGAAACCAGCTTGATCACTTGGGATACTTTGCCGTTTTTAAAGGCTTCCATTTCAGCATCCATGATTTCTTTCCTTCTAAGTTGGCTTTGCTCTTCTAGTTTCTCAGCATCGTAATAACTACATATCAAATGACCAGTGGCCAAACCTTGAGCAATAATCGATCTGGTAGGGTGAGCTGCTACCGTAAACAAAGGATCCGCATAGCTGACTTCAAGGATAGGTGATACCTTGGACTCCATCAGCTGTGCCGCCTTGACACTATTGGATTTCTTCTTCCCCATGTTGTACCGATAAGACCTTAGAACCTTGAGATTCGAATTTTGGCGATGCGATGAGATGCGAACGATTCAACGGTAGAAGAGAATATTTACACAATAACAAACGTCTAATAAGAATATAAAAGATATAAAAATGGATAAATAAGGAAGGAATTCAACGTGGAGCATAATAACCTGGAACCAAATGATATAACATGGACCGAAAATGACAAAACATGGAACGAAAACGACAAAACATGGAACAAATATCAGAGATGGGGAAAGATCAGGGATAGGGAAGATCAGAATATATCAGCAGCATTGGCCAATTTCTGGTCCCTTCTCAACTTCCAGTATTCCCCCTTGAATTCCCAGAATGAATCACCGGTAACCGGATGTTGTCTTTTAACAAACCAATTAGGCTTATAAGTTTCTTTAGCTGCTTCTCTCTTTTTTCTAGCTGCCCTCTGTTTCTCTTCTAATCTCCATTTTTCATCAGCAGCTTTATCGTATTCACCATCCTCCATTGCCCTTTGATCTGGTCTCAATCTTGTGTCACTTGGGGCAAGATAAGCTTTCAAGTTTTCATCAATACCATTCAAGGTGATTGCAAATGCAGTCAAATTGAATGGAACCTTTGGCCGAGGTGCTGCTTGCCAAATTAAAAACAACCCACCGTTGTTAGGATCCCTTGAAGCTGACAGTTTTTCATTTGTATCCATCAATGATCCACGTCTTTCAGCTTCTTGTGGTTTGTTTGGATTGATCTTTTTACCAAAAATCTTGGAATTCCAATGTCCTCCAATTGCCCATTGGGCTTGGCCTTTAGCATCAACCACATTTCCTGTTAACTGATAAGCAGAAGAAGCTCTCCATCCTCTTTGTTTCAAATCAACAATGATCTTATCCCCAGTAGTATGATTAGTAACTTCCATTTTACCATAATTGTCAACTGTTGGATTACCAACTATAATACCAACAACAGAAGTATTAACTTTTTTCCAACTATATAATTCTTCATTGACTTTTTCACCTTTAGTATTAATAACCCCATTATCTGGTCTGACCACACAAAACATTTTACCCAAGTGTTTAAAGTCAAATGATCTACCTTTAAATTGAGAATCAACTGCATTTTCACCATAATAATCCCACTTGATTGATTCGGCACTACATGCACTAATTGGTGGATGATGACTTACTTGTTCACTAACCAATCGATAGTTTTTATCAGGACGACAATATTCAAAAGTTTCACCCAATAATGGGTTAAAAGGTTTAGCAATTCTATTAATCGTTGATGCATATTCTGAAGCTGCAAATGCAGCAACATAAGTCATACGTAAACATGAATCATCGAATGATGCTGCAGTATCTAATAAATGGGAATATTCAACATCTTCAGCCAACCTTTGTAATAACGATGTACATTCATTGAATGATACAGGCAATGTCATCTTGGTCATATCTTTACCGATCATAGACTTCAAAATCCCCCATAATCCAACCTTTGGACGATTATCTTCATCCAATGCTAGCTTACTTCTTGGTGGGTTTTCGTAACCTAAAAAGGAACCTTCATCCTTGATTAAAGTTGCCCTATCTCCTTGCACTGAGTTCAATGTATCTGAATCATCTTTGAGGTCTTGCTTTTCATCTGATACTGTTTCATTCTCCGATTCCGCCATGGTCTTTTCAGATGGAGCATAAGTGGATTCATTCTTATCTTCAGATGTCTGTTCTTTACTAATAGTATCATCATCACCTTCATCTTTAAGAGCATTGACTCCTGCTGCTGCTGCTGCTGCTGTACCTGTAATGCCAGCACCAATGGCACCAATAGATCCAACAGCAGCTCCGGTATTTCCGGAACCACTTCTTTTATCTTCACCAACCTCGTCATGAGTGGTTTCATAAAGTTCATTAGTATCATCAATAGAGTCCGCATCGAAAAATTCATCATCGCTATCATTCAAAAGATCTTCAATCACATCATCAGGTAAACCATTATCTAAGCTTTTATTGACCATTTCAGCTTTATTAGAATCTTCAGCTGGGTCAGAAGGTAAAGTTCCTGCAACATTGGATGCATTTGTTACATCAGCGCTATTTGTAATGGCTTTTCCTATTGTGCCAGTTGAATTAGTAGCAGCTCCGGATTTGGGGGTAGTTGTTCCGGAAGTTTTGGAAGTAAGATATTTTTTCAACTTTTTATGATTACCTTCATACTGAGCCAATTTTTGTTCTCTACTTGCAATTTCTTTTTCTAATTGACGAATCAGGTTTTCCCATAATTTATTTACTTCTAATTGTCTTTCTAATTTCTTAGATGATTTAAAATCTTTAGTTTGAATCAAGTTATTATATTTACCAAATAAATCTTGAATTATAGTTAAAGTATTATGACCAACTTTACAAACTTCAGTATCTAAAGATTCTGGAGATTTCAAAACATTGTTAAATAGATCTAAAATACTTGAAATTTCAACTTCCAAAGATCCTTTAATTGTTGAAATTTGATCTTGAATAGTCCCATCATCAGTCGATCTGTTGGTAGATTCAGAATCAGTGTCATAATCTTCTTCTTGTAAATCATCCAAGTCATAATCAAAGTTTTCATTATCAGTTTCGATGCTTGATTGATCATTAAGATTTGGACTTGGGACTTTTAAAGTTAAATTTTGTTTTTCTTTAAGTTTTCCTAAATTATTAGCAGGAATTGATGCAAAACTTTTAGTACTATTTGATCTTGAAGGTGGATTATTAGATGAATCATCATCATTAATGCTGCCGGATGAGTTTATTGATATTTGACTTCCAGTTCTTTTATGTTTTCTTCTACCTAATCCTAGTAAATGATGTTTACGTTGATGTTCCCCATTATTACTGTTGTTATCATCAAAGCTTGCCTTATTTTGAGATACTGGACTAATTGGAGAAGATAAGTCATCGTTTGTACTAGAACTAGGAACTCTTTTCTTGGTACGATCTTTAGCCATAGTAATAGCATTTTGTAAATTCCAAACCCATCTATTAGTTTCAATTGGATGATTAGCTTTTAAATGCCACCTAATACCATTTTTACCAATAATTTCGAATTTCAATTTTTCAGAAGAGTCTAAATGTAACACAGCAAATCCTAAATTTAAAGAACCACGTACTGCATTATTAGTGTCATCTTGATTGGTGTAATAAGATAAAATACCTTTATCATCCAATACAAAGTATCTCAATTTATAACCAGAAGCAAAGTTGGTCCATTTTTTCAAATAGCCTTTATAAGTTGGAGCAGCTCCAGTCTTTGAAGTAGAAGAAGAAGCAATAGGATCCATCATGGTCTGTTCTTTTGAAGCAACTTTTAAAAGTTTACGGATTGGATCAGTTTTATTATGAATCAAATCAATTGGTAGTTTACCCTTTTTATCTCTTTTGAAAGGGTCACCGCCATGCTTTAAAATCCAATCACACATTTGTAAATCATTTTTCAATATGAATTCATGTAATACAGTAAACCCAGTTTCAGGGTCAGCACCATTGATATCTAACAATTCAGCGGCTCTTGGATTAGATACTAACAATCTTTCCAAGTTCAGGAAGTCTCTTTTGGTGAAATAATCTCTTAATTGAGTGGCCAGTTTTTCAACAAATTTAGCTCTTTCAAATTGCATCAATTGAGCTATGTTCAAATCCTTACATAGTTCGACCGGTTGTTTTTTCTCTAAATTAACGGTGGTGTCATTGATGTTGTTTAAAGACAACAAATATTTGATTACTTCGCCTCTTGAAGCTAACGCTGCCAAATGTAACGGAGTATTACCTTCGTGATTTTGAGAATTAACGTCAAGATCAAATTTGTCAGAATTATTGACCAAATATTGGATCATTGGTAAAGGAGCCACTTGTACGGCATAATGTAAGATTGTTTGTTTGATCTGAATGATACCAGTGGTTTGGGTGGTGGGTTTTGTGGAATTCAAACTCTCAACAACCAAATCAACCTTGGAAGTATCACCACTTCTTAAAGCGTCTAGTAACTTCAATCTGAGCAAAGACGCATTCAATTGGGATGACATTTTAGCTGGTCTTCAATCGGCTTCGATTGGCTTGTTCCCTGTTGTTCTCTGTTGTCTCTTATACGATTGTTTCTCTAACCGCCCGGATTATCGAATACTTAACTACAAGTCTTTGTATAGCAATCTGCCAATATCAATCACCCGTACAGCAAAGTTGGAGTGAGAAAAAGGGAAAACCAGGCTTGGGTGTGTGCAGTCCTGATCGATGCCCTCCGCTTACGTAACCAGGGCTGAAATGGACCGGCGCTGGGCCTCACGGGCTCGGGCCCACAGGCTCGTTTCACGTCTGAGACCCTCGCATCACAGAGGCACATAAGCACAGAGTGACCGTAAAAGAGTGACCATAAGCTGAAGAGGCACTGAACGCACTGAAGCACACTCAAGAAGGCAGCGAACTCAAAGAAGGCGCTGAAACGAACTCAAGAAGGCACGAACGCACTAACGAAAGATGGGCAAGAGGACTCTTCAACACAACCTACAGCCTTCTAAAAAGATAAAGCTCCAAAACATTAATGAAACGATATATATAAACAACTTGAACGATCAAATCAATCCCAACACCATCAAACACAATTTGTACTTGCTATGTACTTTGTACGGTGATGTTATCGATATAATAACGAAACCAAATAGCAAGAAAATGAGAGGTCAAGCTCATATAATATTCAGTAATACTGTTGAATCTTCCATTGCAGTCAATAAACTCCAAGGGTTTATGTTTTTCAACAAACCCATTAACGCTACATATTCGACTAAAAAGTCACTGATCTTTAAGCAGCTCCAAAAAGAGTCTTAGATCTTTATCGGCATTACCTTCTTAAGAATGTACATTAGTATATAGATAATCGATTAAACAATCTTTAATGCATCTTCTAACGAGTTCGATATGCAATCTGGAACCCCTACTCCTTTGCCAAAACACATCCCTCCTAATGATAGGTTGGTCAGTTCCAACAAGCGGCTTACTTCGTCCTTTGTTTGTTCATACCCTACATTATATTGAGGTATACAATCTTGATGTAAGTTATATGAAATCAAAATATCTTTATCCTTTAAATCTATTGTGTCATTAGACATATTTGACTCGTCCCTAATTATAAAATTATACTTGTCTTCGTTGATTCCAAAAACCTGGGATAAGCTTTGTTTTGTGGCTCTTAATGATAATTCGGAAGATGGGATTGGATCATAAAAGTGCCCTCCAAGCATCATCGTCATATTGTCATACTCCGTTATGTGATTTGTTGGCTCGTTCTTTCCTGATTCAGAAAACGGAACACTGTAACTAGCAATGGACGAATCAAATATACTCCCTAATAGTAATTCCTTGTTATGGGATCCTTTAGGTACTAAGAAGCCAAACCCTGCTTTGTCTTTAGGTATTAAGTTATGATTCCTTGAATAAACATTGGCCATGAATATACTAACGTAATTAATCTTATTGAATTGACCTTGAAGTTCTGGTGATTTGATTAATTTTCCTAGTCCTTTCACATCTATAGTGGACCTAATATGATCAAAAGCGTACTGTTTACCATTAGCGGTTATGCTTCCATTGGGGTCCACGTCAGAAATGTTCGAATCAAACTTGATTTTTATCTTATCTTGATCTTGTAGATATTGACCTAAAACTGTAGGAAAATAATTTAATGAATCCTTCAATAATACTATAGGGAACCCTTTAAGACTATTTGACAACTTCATTAGGTTCGACTGAGGTGAGATTTTGTCTTCATAGCTCTTCAAGCTTGATGATAGCTGTTTTACCTCTTGCTTTGTAGTTAAAAGTTGATAGGCTCGTTTAATCATAGAAACAATAATTGAACCTTGGTTTTCAAACTGCTGTAAGTTGGGGTATATTTTGACACTTAGTTTATTCACATCTCCAGCATAAATGCCATGCAATATCCCACTGAAAATCTTATCCGTTATAACTGTGTTACCAAATCTTCTTTTGAAAAATTGTTCGATGCTTTCGTCTTCAAAGTTCTTTTTTGCCTTACGAAACGGTTCTGTCAAGATGCTTGTGGGTACACTCGAGAACAACCCAGCATTAGAGGCCTTGACAAATGACTTGAATGAATGTGGCACCGGTATGATCTCCCCTTCTGAATTTAAAAGATACTTTCTATTAGCCGCCGCCTTTGAACTCATCACTTTGATTTGGTCTTGGTGTCCTAAGCTCTTTAAGATATCTAAGATTAGCAAGGTTCCTTCGCTCACTCCCCTTAGAGTTCGGGGTCCCTTTTCCAACACTATTTTATCCGACTTGCCACCATTGATATTGCTTAACGTGGTGGTTTGAATCCATCCTCCAAGCTTACTGGATTTTTCAAAGATCGTGATATTTATATCAGGTCGTAACTTACTGATGAAATATGCGTACGATAATCCTGAAATCCCACCTCCGATTATCCCTATAGATCCGTTTGGCCTTATTCTACTCATTGACATCCTTGTAACCAACAAAACCTCCTATTGCTGTATATATTCACCGCTAAAGGTGTGGTGTGATGAGATTTCAGATGCGAATGAGTATACGAGAGCCAATAGCTGCGAAACCAAATGTAATGAGACCATCACATGTAAGACTATGGCATACGGTTCGTTATATATTGAACTTAATGTACATCAACTATATACTAGACTCTTAAAAGAAAAGCAGTTGTAGACCATAACAGGATATGTAAGGAAGAAAACGACGAGAACGACGACAACCTCGTTAATAGGCGTGATAAATATCTTGACCTTGTTTGCTTTCAGTTATGACTGATAAGTTATCAGTGGAAGCTTTATGGGGGGTTTGGGAAGTGAATTGTTTGGATAGTGGCAAGTTTGATTCTGTGCTTGCGTTTCTTAATAATGGTAGTCTTTGGTCAAACCCATATGATCCATGGGTTATAATGCTCATATTACTTTCACTATCATTGGGGTGTGAAGTTAGTTTGTTTAGTTTTTCAGTCAAATGGTCTTGAATATCATCCACCTCGTCCTTCGATTCTTCATCTGGATCAACGGTGGATTGGGTCTCTTTTATACTCATCTTACCGTAGCGGTTGTCTGAATTATTAATGGAATCATTATATTGTAAAGTCTCTTCTTCTTCGTCTGGAATTGGCTGCTTATGATTTAAACTATTGGCATCCAATTTACTATCGTCATCTTCGGTAGTGATTCCGGTACTGGATGTGTCAGGCACATTACCTGAATTAATACCTGAATCACTACTTGAATCCAAAGAATTCAGGGAGTCGGTACAAACTGTTGGTGGTCTTTGCTGTTGAGCTAATGTTCCTCGTTCATTAATAGACTTAGGTTCAGGCGA
Source organism: Yamadazyma kitorensis (assembly GCA_030572015.1). Classification (NCBI taxonomy): domain Eukaryota; kingdom Fungi; phylum Ascomycota; class Pichiomycetes; order Serinales; family Debaryomycetaceae; genus Yamadazyma; species Yamadazyma kitorensis. Next base: position 340,764 of record JAJLZC010000001.1, on the reverse strand, counting down.
CGCAGATCCCGAAGAACTTTCGAGCGCTTGTTCATTGGAATCTAAAGAATCCGACGATGAAACAGCAGCTGGTGATTCGTTGGATTCAGTAGTAGATATTGGTCCATCGGTTGTATTAGTAGAATAGACGCTTAATCCATTTGGATTTGATGTGTTTAAGTTCAATGCATTCATGCTGTTCGAGTTTGACATCGATGTTGAAGCTGGTGCAAATGAATTAACTAATGATGACCTTAATCTGGATTGACGCAAACTTGTAGATGAATCTGAAGGATTTTGAACTACGGCGTCGATGTTCAATGGTTCAAATTGATCATTACCTCCACTACTATTTGCAGCATTGTTAGAAGTAGATCCACCAGTTCCTGTTGTAGGACTTGCACCGCTAGTACTATCATGACGATATTGTTCATAAGATGGTGGATGATTCGACATTTCCTGGGATATTGATGGAATTCTACTTAAAGGATCTTCGGTCACCGAAAATGATCTAGTGATGGGTGAATTCATTGGGGATGTAGCTTCTTCAAATGTGGGTAAATTATCATTATTGAACTCATTCCAAGGTTTAATTGAAAATCCATTGCCACTAACTTGACCATTTTGGCGTTTAACATTATGTTCATCTACACCAAGTCTTGTGCTAGTATTATTATTTGTAGTTGTTGGAGTGGGGTTGGATCCCGTGAATTCAGTAATTTGACTTTGACTACTTGAATTATCAAAATGGGGAGTCCTAAATGAAATAGAAGGATGTAAACTATTATTGGAAGTAATAGGACTGATTGAGGTAATAGGTGGACTAGAAACATTATTAATTTCATTAGTCAGAACATTAACTTCATTATATTTAGGTAATTGGATTGACTCTTCATTACATTTTGAACTTAACAAAATCAAAGGCGTATCAACCACAACTTCATAATGATGCATTTTATAATTATCTTTAGGGTCTGGTTTTGAAATCCTAAAACAAACTTGTAAACGATGATGAATTTGAATGTGACGAAAATTTGAATCTGGATATAAAGCCCTACCAATTGTGGTGAAACCATGTTGAATATTTTCTTTGAAATAATTATGACTGATTTCATGCATTAAAGCTGAAGTATCAGGAGTTAAAAAGTCATTTTCATCAGTACTTAATAACTCATTATGATTATGAGACAAATTCGTTTCCAAAGCACCAATAATTGGTGATGACGGGACATAGCTGGAAATTGTATCTGAGTTATTACTATTTGATGTTGACATTATTGAAGCTTTTCTTGAAGTTGGATTTGATGATTTACTGCTTGCCAAAGTTCTTAACTCATCTTCATTTGTAGTTTGAATGATTTTATCATTTCTAGTGGTCAAGAATGGCAAGGCGATATTTATATCTAAAGGTGAAGCAATCATTGTTGACCCATTCTTTGGACCACCATATGGATTAGAAGAAGACCCATGAGAATGAGATGATGGTGAATTCTTGGGGTGACTTGTTGGAGGAGATAAAGGATCTAACTTGAAGTTTTCAATATCATCATCATGACCTTCACGGTTATTGAACTTTGAATCTGGTTCATAACAACTAAATAATAGATTGTTATCAGGACATTTAATAACTTCTTCTTTGTAAGGTTCAGTATACCCACTAGTTGGTTTATTTTTGGTTTTTAATTCACAAATTGATATTACTCTCTCACGTTGTTTCAGCTCCAGAATAAGTGGTTTCAAATAATAAGGATCTTCACCATCATAATCGTACTCTCTTGATAAATTTTTTGAAACATAAGTGATTCTTTCTAATACATTAAATTTAATACGTTTGATTACTACATCTTTGACTAATGGGACAATCTTAACATTGATTGTATGTTCTGACCCTAAAGAAATATATTTCTTAGGGAAAGTAATGATATAATGTAGGGAATCATTCCAAATTCTATTGACATAAATTGGTTTATCTGCTATAGAATTAGCAAACGATGGAGGTGTTCTAACCATTGGTAAATTATAATTGGCTTGCAAGTTCAATTTACGATTCAATTTTTCTGAATTTTTATGAATAGATACATTCAACAAATGATTTAGTGATCCGTTGACTGATGTTATCGTTGGAGGGATATGATCTGGTAATAAAATTGGTAATAAGAAAATGTATAACCCAGCTTTATAAATATGACTAGAATCATGGGCATCATCATAGAAATCATCCAATTCAGTATCCATATAGTCACCCAATCCAGAATTATTACCATTAGTACTAATGCCGTCATCGTCTAAACTATCATGATGTTTACTGCTATTCAAATCTGATTTTAAATCGTTGTACTTAAACAACTTATAAAATCTAGTACGTTTAGCCAACTCATTTGGATCGATATTTTTATATTTAAAATCATGGGAATTAAGATTGTTAATATAAAAATCAGCATTATTCAAATTTTTAATCCAATCTAATTTCCCAATCTTGAATTTCTCTTTGGCAAATGTTTTATTATATGGATCACCACTTGGCCATAACACATTGGACAAGGAAGCGAATTCGAATTTTATATTATTGATTGGAGTGTCTTTGTTTAATTCAATGATTACTCCAAAAGTATGAGGTATTGGGCTTTCACTGTCAATTTTTGTACACAAGTAGTTTGGAGATCTGAAGTTTCTTAATTTTTCACGTAGTTTCTCTGGGATATTCTCGTCGTCATTTGAAGACTGCTTTGGGACTTGAGGAGAATCAGAAGCATGGAAAATCGGATCATTGTCTAAGTCAATTAGGTCGTTGATCTCATTATCGTCGTCGTCATCATCCACGCCGTCAGAGACGTCGTCGTCTTCGTCTTCGGCACCATTGCTAGGATCCGTTACCGGTTGGTTCTCTATGGCGCCATTTTCAACATCTTCATACGTAAAACTTCCTGAACTTGCAGGAGGCAAGTAAATACAATTATTTGAATTTGCAACATAAATCTTGATATTTTTCAGTAGATTCGAGCTGTTTGAATGGTTGTTTTTCAATAATAAAGGTTTTTGGAGGCCTAACTCAACTAACAAATTCAATAGCTTTTTCAGTATAACCTGATTAGTTTCGAATCTTATTAGTTCTTTGGCTTGTTTCTTGTTGACCGACTTTGATCTGTTACGATTATCGATTGGGGACTTCGACTTTGTTTTGCTGCTCAAGGAATGATGGCTATTGTTTGATATCAACGACAAAGACCTGGCTCTATTTCGAATGGTCCTAATACTATCATCGTCATTAATAATGATGGTAGGCGATAATGGATCAACTGAAGTGTCTGATTGTCGCCTGACCTTATTGATCAACTTATCAAACCCAAAACTTCGACTCATCCTTATGTACCTTGTATCTCTATGATCTACCTTATGACTATTATATATCTTCTGGGGGTATCTCTAGAATCCTTTTGAATCACTAGCGCCTTAACCGCTGTCTGGATTTAGGGGGGGAAAACTATTTTCTTTGTCTCAAAATGTCTTCAATAGGAGTAACTGACTACTAAGACGAGGAAAGGCAGTAAAACGAGGAAAGGCAGTAAGACGAGGAAAGGCAGCAAAGACTAAGAAAAGGTGGAAAGAAGACGAAGATCCAAGGAAATCTAAACACTAAATACTAAAACAGAAACAAGAAATTTGTTCCAAGTCTCTCCACTGGACGAGTAACGTAACGACTAAGAAAAACCTGTAGCGGTGGTTGCTATCGGCTGAAATTTTGCATTTCTCTGGCTGGGGAGGCATAGGCCAGGATAGGCCAGGATAGGCCAGGATAGGCCTAGATGGGCCAGGTAGAGACCCAGGGACCCAAGCATGCCACAAACCACCAAAGCGTAGACGAACAGAGCAAAGCAGACGCTGGGCATACACGAAGCAGTGGGCATAGAGAAGAACGCACAACTGCAAAATCAATCGTTGATCTTCCAACCCCCCATGCAACATCAGTATGCAACATCCATGATTACTACCGCCAGTGGGCCCCAGATTTGGTAGACCCATGGCTTGGATGCGTGGCTTGGATGAAGATTTGTTGGCCCAAGCTTGGATGCATGGCTCCAGGCTGCTCCTTGGCCTTCGTATATTTATTTTTTACTATTATCTTCCCACTTCTCTAATATAGTAGATCCTCTATCAACATTTTGGTGGAAGTGTTGGGGGTGGGGGATTCCACCTGACGTTGCCAGTGGCTTCTGTAACCTACGACCTGGCCTCCTTGTAATCCTTTCATTGTATTCCCTTTATTGTAATCCCTTTATTGTCGTCTCCTTTAAGTTGCTCTCATGCGGCCACAAAAACTCCGATTCAGGAACGACTAGTTAATCCGGGGTAATCTCAGGATCTAAGACGATGAAGGTATAGGATGCAATACGATGTACAAGATGTTAAAATACGATGTATAAGACGAGATGAAACACGTATAAGACGTTGAACGATGAATGTATTATTAGTATACAGTTATCAGGTCTTGAGTATTTCAAAATTCGGTATGGCAAATTCAAACTTCAAATTGTGCAATACATCAACCCTGTTGTTATTATGTAATTTGAGAACTTTTAGCCTATTATCAATGGTTGAAGCAATCATTATAATAGAGTTAAACTTAGCATTGAACTTTTTATTGATTAAAATCTTATTATAGTTTATTGGCCCAAACTTGTAATTGAATTCATTGATCAATTCAAATGAATTTAAGTCTATTATTCCGATTTTTGATATCAAATCATTAAAGATTATTAAATCGTTTGATATTATTATTTTGACTATAGAAAAACTCGATAGTTTAAATCTTTTAATTAGACTATTACCTTTATTATCTGATCTTTTATAAACCAGAATAAATCCAAATTGGTTCCCGGTGATTAAATAATTTTTATAGAACTCAATACTCGTAATCCAATCATTCTCTAAGTTATCAATCAGGTCAAAACAGTTCAAATATGGCGTCAATTCACTTGGGTGTTTCTGCTTATTTCTATTTCTAATTCTGGATCTAATATCATCTAATGTATAGATATTACTCGTTCGGATATTATATAATTTGTTTGTTTCATTAGATTCGTAATTATCATAATCTTTGTTTATATCGATCTTATATAACTTCAATTGATTACTTTTCCCGCCAATGGCAACATTCAAGTTATCTAAATATTCAAATTCAACCTTAATACTACTAATGGGGCTCGGTAGTTTATATACTTTATAGCTTTTATCGTTATCGTCATTAATTATATCTCTAATTATTAGTTTCCCTTGATTTGAACAGCTATATAAGTAATTTTTGATTATTCCCACCTTATTAATCTCATCTCTACTGCCCACCAAATTGTTCTTCCATTCTTTCATCAACTTATAAGCCTCATTGTATGATTCGTATAGTTGGATTATCCCCTTTTTCCTAATAACTATCAACATATTCTTTCTTTTATGTTTAAATCGGATCACTTGTTGAATCACTTGATGATGCTTACAAAACTCATTGGATATCTTTAAATTTTGTTTATTAAACTCAACAACTTGGCGGGTTAGTACTATGATCAAGCATGGCGCCTCAAATGAGGTACTTTAAAAGAAAACGTACCTCTTAATCCACCATTAGATGTTGAAATTAAGATATTCATGTCCACACCCTTTCTGAAACACTTGAAACACTTGAAACACTGGAAACACTGGAAACAATCGAAGTCGAACACTTCTGAGTCCACCCTTAAAATAATCAAATCGTGTGATCGCAGTTTGTGGGGTTCTTACTATTTATAGCTGTTTTGATAGCATGTCTTACATGTCCACATTGTCTAAGATTGTCCAACATCGCAACATTGTCTTGCCTACGCAGCGCTTTCTAATTGCTGGCCCTAGCAGAATAGTGGGTATCCTGGGCCCATGAGTTCAGTTGATCTCGGTATCCTGGGCCCATGTAAGAGGGTTGATCTCTGGGTTGATCTCTGGGTATGGTGGGTGGCTGTGGAAGATAAGAGATGTCAACGTGGCAAGAGTACAGGGGTAGGCAAGAGGCAAGACGCCAACTCTCATACTGGTTCTGGGAGGCTTGGAGGTAGCCGTTCAGCACCGAGAGGGCTGACACCAATTTGGAGCGGGCCAAACGTGGTACCGCCTGGACCCTGGGCTTGTTGGCCAAAGCGACTTGATGCTGACCCAGGCAATTGGAAAAGATTAGTAGTGTTTATACATTAACCTATATAATACATATAACCATTGTCATTCCATTAATACCTTGAATTCTTTCCCTAGCATGTCTCATTAAATACTCTAAAATACATCTATATTCTGTTTTGCCTCTTCGTTACACCATCATATTATCTCTTCGATGGGTATGTCGGTGATATTGTTGACAAAGGAAAAGTCCGCCATCATCTCATCGTCTGTAGGCTGACACGAAGTAGCATCAAACAACGAACTATGTATATACTGGAGGTTCAATGACTGAGATCTGGAGTTCTCTATGATGACTTGGAACAAGTTCACTTTCAAAATATATATGATATACGATAGCTTCATCTGGTTTATCTGAACGCTTTATTTGCTTATTGCTGCTTCTCTAACGTCTCTAACGTCTCTAACGTCTCTAGCTGTTTCTCTAACTGTTTCTCTGTCTTGGAAGTGGCCGTGGTCTATGTATTTATAAGAATTGTGAGAAGTTTTATTAGTGAGCCATGATGACGGTGTGCGCACTACCGCATTACAAAGACGTCTAGACCCGCGACATAGGCCGACATTTTACAGCCAATTATCCAGATATCCATAATCAATCAATGATCCTCCACTTCGTTGATACTTCACCAACTTAATCGATGGTTCGCCAAACCCAGAACCAATGATGCTCCGGTGCTGTCCCGCCAATAGTCCTGTAAAGTTTCTGGCATGTTTTTGAAACGTTTCTGAAACGTTTCATGGATGTTTCAGGGAGATTTCGTAGACATTTCATAGTTCTGAAACATCCGAGAAGAACACGGAATATATATCTAACGATACAAGTCTATTTACAAGCCAATTCTTACTGAGCGGAATAAAGGTTGGGAGGACTATCTAATCAATTTATCAAAAGCTGGTATTAAAGACTGAGCCAAAGCAAAACTGAAGACCAATTTTGGACCAGTAGTTAATAATTTTGGAGTCAACCCTTTAAAAAAGGAAGAAATACCTTCATTTTTCAACATGTTTTTCAAAATAGTCATTCCACCTTCTGGATTATCAAAGTTTCTGTTTTGGATTCTAGTTTTGATCACATCTAACGGAGCTGATACAATTAATGAGGCTGAAGCTCCAAAAATTGATGTAATGAAATTTTGAGACCATGTAGCTGATGAATAGTCTTTTAATCCAAATATATACTCTTTGGCAAATGAATTACCTCCAAATAATGCAAATGAACCTGGGGCATTCCTTGCCATAGTCCAACCCCAACCTCTATATAATCCAAATCCTTCATCAGCCAAAATCTTGATAAAACCTCTTCCTTTGAATGATTCAGGATTGGTTTGACGTTTGATTTTCAAGACATCTAATGGCAATAAAACCACTTCTCCAATTCCAATCATCGAACCTGCAGTGGCTGATAACATAGCTTTACCGGTTTTAGGTCCAAACCATGATTCATAACTATCTCTAAAGTTCTTGGTTAAAAATTCATTTGCAAACGGCTGACCTCCATATTTGTAAACCCTTTGTAAAATCTTATACACTGCTGCATATCCTAACCCTGGGAACAAAGTGAAAACTCTCTTTGACAATGCCTTTTCAGCATGTTCACGGAAAATTACTGAGTTTAATTGGCTACTTGAAGTGATCTTCCCATGGTTAGACATTAACCTTTTGGAAATCGTATCCACTGGGTGGAAAACCCCAATTTCACAGATACCGGCTGAGGCTGACCCCAATACTCTGGCAATCCCCGATTGTTTCTTGTCACTAGTTGCAGCTGGACTCATATCTATTCTCTATCTCTCTCTAAAAAATTTTCAGTTGGAAGACGTAAAAATTTTCACACCGCGCTTAAGAGTCATGATAAGAGGTATGGGGCGTTCAGTATGGGCCGATTGCCCTACTTGGCTACGTAGCTGGCCTGGTGTTAGCGACAGCGGCTGGCTGAGCGGAGGGCCGGCCAAACTATCTTCTGGAGTATGATTCAATCTGTAAACTATTGATTCACATGATAAACTCTAGAGCAATTGGGTGAGCATTGGTCGAATGGTTGAACAGTGGTTGAATGGTTGAGCATTGGTCGGATTGGGCTAACGTCAATGGGACAGTGTCTGTATGGCAAACCTCAAGATCGTTCCCTCTTAAGATCGTTCCCTCCTAAGATGTCCCTCCGGCGCCACAGTCGTATGCGCTTCGATGGTCGCTGTAGCTCTAGCTTCTCTTCTAGGATGCCGGGCCAGTGTTAAATGTTAGTTATGTTCTCTAATGTTGCACCACTGGTTTCTGCTGTTCGTAGCTTTGCTGAAGACTTAACGAACAGCATTAAAGCATGTATCGTCTAGTCAAGCCAGACATCGACCTGGGTGGTGCGGTTGTACCACCACCATCCCACCCCTAGGTCGACTCTCGTACCCTTCTCGTGGTCAGCTCTACCAGCGCGCAGAATATCAAAGCGAGCGATGAAAATGAAACTTGACAACCAATGGCAGAGGTATTAGAAGACTACAGACAGAGTCTTAAGGAGTTGACGTTTAATTCAAGGCCAATCATCGATACGTTGACGACAATAGCACAGGAAAATATCGATGTTGCTGATGGGATTTTGGATTTGATAACTGAGCGGTTATATAAATGCTTGCCGCCGCAAAAGCTCTTCACTTTGTACTTGTTGGATTCGATTTGTAAGAATGTTGGTAATCCATATAATATATTGATCGGTGATGAGATATTCAGGCTATATAGTCATGTTTTCTTATTGGTTGACGATGGTGTTCGAAAGAAGTTGCTGAATTTGTTTGAAACTTGGAAATTGACAAAGACTAAGGGTACAAATTCGCCATTATTCCCTAAGGAAGAGTTGGATAAGATTCAACAGTTTTTAAACAAGGCTCAAGCTCAGACCCAAACCCAAGCCCAGAAAGAAGGCGGCAACGACAGTGGCCAGTTGACCAATAATAAATTGATCGGGTATATTAATGAATTGATCCCAATCTTTCAAAATAAGTTGAATTCAAATGCTGGCGATGGGAAACTAAGTGATCGTTTTAATGCATTGAACCAGTTGAAAGTGTTATTGCAAACACAGAAAATGCAACTCGCAGAGTTGAAGGCAGTGGAGAGCCAGCTAAATAATATCAAACAACAGGAACTAGGCAGCCCAATGATTAGTCATAAACCCATTAATTCGACTTCTGGCTCTGGTTCTGGGAATGGCACACCTACTCCGGCCCCAGCATCATTGCCTGCCATACCAATGGTACGCCAATCCACTCCGGCAGATACAACGCCTCAGCAGCAAAATTCCCAAACTCCAATGGTACCTAGTAATAATCTCACTAACGGGACCCCACCAATGATTAGTAAATCTAATGAAATCTTCGATCAGTTGATATTAACAGGTATCATCACCTTTGAACAAGAGTTGAAGGGGCCAAGAGTGTATGATATTAACTATCCAAAAACCATCCAATCTAACCAATCATCTAACTTAATTGAACAAATCTTAAGTAACCAAATTACTCGAAATGAATATGATAAACTAAAGTTTAACGAATTGAATAAGTTAAAACTAAATAATATTACAAACTATGACTTGCAAAATTTCATTAATACTTCGAATATTTCAATCCAATGTAAAAAATTGTTGTATGATTCGAAAGAATTGAAATGTTCCAATTGTGGTAAAAGATTCAATAAAGATGAAGGTTATAAGAAAAAATTACATTTAGATTGGCACTTTCGTATTAATAAGAAGTTCAAAACATCCAATAACGTTCAATCCAGAAACTGGTATTTGGATGATTATGATTGGGTTAAGTTTAAAGATGAAAATTTGTTAGAATTCCAAGTCGATAAACCAATCAATTTAGCCTTAAACAATTCTAATGGTAATAATAATGAGAATAATATAGAACAAGTGCCATATGTTATCATCCCATCGAATGAAACTAATATGAATAACAAGTGTATGATTTGTAGAGAACAGGTCAAAGGGACATTCAACGATGATTTGGGCGAATGGTGCTGGCTTGGATGTATTTTACAGCCTGGAGAACCAAAAGGCAGTAGGAAAATTGTCCATGCCAGTTGTTTCAATGAAACTAAGAAGAGAACCAATCCTGAAGACTTGAATCCAAATATTAAAAGAGAAAAACTATAGAGTACCATACATCAAGAGAAAAACTATAGAATACAATACAGAGATATCAAGACAAAACTAGTTCATAAGGAGTTAATTTAATACAAGTATATAAGCTATAATATTTCCTCTTCTCTCCTTCTTAAGAAGTGACTACTTTTGACCTAAGCACTTTAATATATCCTCCCAGACCTTGGTTGGCTTTTGGGAAGCATCAATACCAGACCAAATACCAGATTTCTTATAGTATTCAACAATCGGTTCGGTTTGCTTATGATAAGTGACCAATCTTTTAGTCAAGGCACCTTCATTGTCGTCAGATCTTTGGACCAATGGTTCGCCGGTGATATCATCGGTCATTTCTCTCTTTGGAGGATTGAAAAGCTTATGGTATGATCTACCAGAAGATGGATGGATCAATCTACCAGTGATTCTAGCAACCAATAATTCGTCATCGATTTTCAATTCCACGGCATTTTCCAAAGGGGTCTTTCTTTGGGTCAACATGCCATCCAATTTTTCAGCTTGGGGAATGGTTCTTGGGAATCCATCCAAGATGAACCCATTTTTACATTCTTTATTGTTTTCCAACTCAGATTTGATCATATTGACCATGATTTCGTCACTAACCAACCCACCTTGGTCCATGATTTTCTTAGCTTCTAAACCCAAAGAGGTTTTGGCCTGGACTTGAGCTCTCAACATATCACCAGTAGCCAAATGACAAGCACAGTACTTCTCCTTTAAATTTGGGGCTTGAGTCCCTTTCCCAGCTCCTGGGGGTCCAATTAACACCATTCTAACCGATTTTGGCACATCTGGAATGATGCCTGCCTTCTTTTCCAAAAACTGGATTCGGTCTTGTAATTTCCCAACGACTTGTTTTAAATCTTCTACTGACATTCTTCCTTGACTCTGTTTAATTGTGGGTAAATTTTTCAGTTTTTGTTGGATTGAAACTCACCAATCAATGAGCCCCGGATTTGTCAGGTGAATCTCGTCAGGTGCCTTTCATCATGTGCGCAGTCATGTGCTAGTCGTGTGTGGCACTTTTGTACGATCGTGTGTGAACCACCGTGTATGATAAACTGATCATGTGCGCGTCACGTGAGTATATTCACGTGGTCTGGAAGTATACCAAATACACCTTAGCTTCACGTAACTTCTTACGATTCATACGATTACATGCCAGTATCCATGCCAGTCCATACCAATCACAGCCATGCCAGTCACTGGTTGGTCCGGTCTGAGTTGCCGACGCTAACACTGCCAACGTCTGCCTCCCACTGGCGGTGCTGCTGCAACGATTTTCACAGGAAAAACTATAAATGTACTGTGAATTGGAGATCGTGGAGAACCGCTGGAGAACCGTCACTTTGCAAACTTCCCATTCCAAACAACTTTCCAAACGCTTGTCAAACACTTCACTTCCGAACAATGTCACCAGAAGGGCTTTTGAAATTCTTGAAGTTGCCAATTGATATCTTTATCACTGTGATCAAGTACTTCTTGGGGTTGACCCATTACAGAAAGTTCGAAAAGAGATTGTTGATATGTATTAAGCTTACCTTATATAGGTTCGCCTTGAGCGTTCCTATCTTAGATACTCAAGTATTGGCTAAAATGACCACCAAGTCTGTTATGAACTTAATGAAGTATAAATACGGTAAAATCGTCAAAACATTACCTGGTTATGGTGAACAATTCACTTCCAATGCTATTTGGTTGGCTAAAGATCCAAACAGAACCAAACAGGATCCAATCTTGATCTATTCTCATGGTGGGGGATACTTCTTAGAGACTCAATTGGAGCAAATCAAGTCGTTGGTGGCCATTTATAAGATGTTGGATCCTCTGAAGAAGGTTTCCATCTTGCTTCTTGATTATGACTTGGTTTGTTTCGAACATAAGTTACCAAGACAATTAAGACAATTGGATCTGGTCTATAGTGGGTTGAGTGAAGCTGGTAATGATAACTTGGTGTTGTTTGGTGATTCGGCTGGGGGTAACTTATCAATCACTTATACTCAATATTTATACCATAGTAAGCCTTATTTGCCTTATCCAACCAAATTGATCTTGGTTTCTCCTTGGGTCAAGCTTGATTTCGATACTTCCAAAGAAATGGTCCCTGGAAGATCTTATTATGACAACAAAAACCGGGATTTGATCAGTATTGACTTGTTTAGACCGGAATCCAGTGAATTATTTATGAATCCTAAGAATATCGAGTTCCATCCTTACTATCATTGGTCTTACGGTAAAGAGTCTGATTGGAGCCAAATTCCTTTCTACGCCAACAAATTACCTAATGGTAAGCAGTCGGAAATGTTTGTGATCTTTGGTGAAGACGAAAGCTTTAGAGATCACATCAGAGAATGGGTCAACGAGGTTTATGGTACCGACTTCAAACATTCTAAAACAAACAATAAGTTGACTGATGCTTGTGAAATCAAAATCGACGAACCAAACAAACCTAAATTGACTTGTTATATGGAACCTTGGGGGGTTCATGACTCTATATTCTTTATTGAGTATGATGCAATCGATAAGTTGGGCAAGTCCAAGTTGGATACTGAAAAGTACTTTGGTATCACCAGATTGGTTGACTATGTTAACACTTCTATATAGATTCTATTGCTTAGACTTAGATAGTTTGAAATTCACATGTTCTATAAAACTATATTATTGTTGGCATCTTCATCGTAGTCAAAGTTATCTAATGGTTCGTCAGTATACTGAGGTTGTTGTGGTTGTCTTGAAAATTGACTCCGAATATTGTTGAATTGATTGGTTAAATTGTTCCAAATAGATGTGTTTGATGATGCAGAATTAGTTTCATCGTCGTTATATTCAATACGGTTAGTCGAATTGACTAATTGGTTTTCAAAATTGATTCTGTTGTTTTCATAATTCATGTCTGCAGCATTTTGTAAGTTGAATTGCCTCATTGGTTGTTCGTTTAATCTTTTATTTATTTCACGATTTATGATTCTTTTAGCTTCAACTATAATCAAATCTTTACGTTTATTATTCAAATTCTCTTCATCTTCATTATCATTAAACCCAAAACTTTCGTAAAAATCACTAGTTAATCCCAATCTACGTTTTAGTTTATCATAAACATTAAAAGTCGTTAAAATAATTGGAATTAATAATAATCTGGGGATCCAATTATTCATTAAATTGAACAATCCTGTTAAATGAATGGATTTACCAAACCAATCTTCAAAAATCGATTTTCTAGATATAAACAATGTAATGAAATTATAAGATAATGGGATGGTCAATCTAGCAATATAAGTAGCATAAAAACATGTTGAAACTGGATCTGAATTATGAGGCACTAAATGATACATATTAAAAATCTTCAATTTAGTTAACGAGTTTAATGAACAAATCAACATGAATGAAAATATTAAAGTTGTAATAATGTATTGAATTGAGTTATTATGGATTTTATTGAATATTAAATTGATCAATGATAGTTTAGTCGAATGGAAAAATTCAGATTCAATAATAATAAACGATATTATAAACAATAATATCGAATAAATTCGATTTAATATGGGATTAATGTAATATGACCATACGAACTTTAGTTTTGATACTTGATTTAATCTGAAGTTCAAATTATCCAATGAAGAATTGTTTAAATCTTCTAATAGTATAATATGATTAAATATAGTATTGAACTCTGATTCATAAGCAACCAATTTATTCAAATTAGAATTGAAATTAGATGTTAGATTCTTCATAAAATTATTATTTAAATCACTTGTTGATATTGTTTGATGTTCATGTTGGATCTGGATTTCCATCAACTCCTTTAAATCCTCCGGGATTTTGTTATATAATTCAATTATCCAATCTCTATAAACAAAATTGGAGTCTAGTTGGTTGATATGATCTTTATATAAGATCATTACATTTAGAATATCTTCCTTAAACGAGATCTTACAATCTTCAAGCTCATCAATTAGTTTTGGGACTTTCAAATAATAATGATTTAAATTGCTAATCAAGTTACCAAAGGTCCATTTGTTTCGTGGGATATTAATTAAACCATGAGCCATCAACCACAAAGCAATAATTAACCCATAAATATGAGATATTGCTATTATCATTAGTTTTAAATGATTGAAATTCAAACCAACCTCTAATAACAAATAGATTATACCCAAAATCGATATCCCCAAGATAACCATTTGAAATTTTAGGTTCTTCTTTAATGCATCCATCAATTTATTGTATTTCTTGAATTGACCACTTCTATAAAACTCTTGTAAAATCGGTAATAATAGCCACGTTAACAAAAAGGTGGTCCAATAATTGATTCTCCACAAGTTGGAGATCACTTCATTGGGTAAATGAAACCAACTTAACGATTCTTTGGCGTTATGTTGGACATAATCAAGCGGCAATAATATAATAATTGAAATCGGTATAAACACCGCCAATATAATAGGAATCATCAAATACGGCGGGTATTTGAACAAATTTATATGGAATTGAATCCCCCATATACTCACTAGTAGCGATATAACATAGCTTATTATTGGTCCAATCATCTTGTGCTTATTACAACCCTTCGATCTCCCTTCGCTGTCATTAATTTTTGGGTTTGTGCTCGCGAAGTGAGCTTCAAAGCCTCGAGACGCGCTGCCCAGCCTTCGCGGTAGCGGTGGGCGGCTAGGTCCAGACTTGGGTCGTCGCACGGGCCAGCTGGCGCCAGAGCTAGCTCCTGAACACACCTGACATACCACCACATCAACCAAACAGCACGGTGTGGGTTCGAGCCTAAGTCTAGGTTCAAGCCTAAGTCGATACTTCTCTAAGTCGATACTCTACGTCGGTACTCTACGTCGGTACTTCTTTGCGTCAAACTGCTTAGGCGTTTCTTTGCGTCAAACTGCTTAGAGCGCTTCTATGTGTATAGTGGAACAGCTCATTCGTTGATTATGGCCCTCAAGCTCGTGATCCATCTTTTTCAGGACCAGGCACCAGTATTCGGCAATCTGGGGGCTGTAGGATTTTTTCCACAATTTTACCAAGCTATTTCATGTTTTTTATGTGTTTTGCCTAACGTTGATACAAGTTGCAAAATTGTGATTTTCATATCAATTATATGATCTCACTGTAGCTTCAACGCTTTTCAAAAAAAAGTGCAGGAGACTTCGAGAGGGAATAAGACTTCTAGAGGGAATAGCAAAGGCCTTTCAGACAACACCCCACGCCTTGCTTAAGGGGGCCAAGCTCTGCTTACGGACGCCAAATCCTGTTGATGAATCATGCTGGCTGCAAGTGCCCTCGCATTTGGTTTCGCATTTCGCATTTCGCATTTCGCATTTAGCATTTGAATTCCTTGGATTTGATCGCGTTTGAGATCGCGTTTGAGATCGCATTTGAGATCGCATTTGAGAATTGATCGCTCAATTTGCAGTATGAGAAGCGTACTAGTATGTAACTGTCCATGTTGATAGTGATCATGTACTAACCAAGCAAGGCTTGTGGCTATTGCAGGAACCGGAAATCAAAATGCTCACATGATGGGGAGCCGCCATGCAAAGCATGCAAAGGTTCAGAGAAGGAGGCGGGATGCCACCTATCACTTCCAGGCTTGAAGAAGAGAAGAACTGGACGGAATAGAAAAGTAAAGGACCAAGAAAGGCGGCCTGTTCAAGGACAAGACGCTTTGCCTCGGAATACGTCAGACAAGCATACACTGGTCTGTGCCGGTACGTTGGTTCGTGATGGCGGTACGTTGGTCCGTGATGGCGGTACCCTGGCCCCTGATGCCGATACAGTGGCCCCTGGTACGTTGGTAGGTGCTGTGCCTCCCACATATGGGTACCTTAACCTAGACCAAACTACGTTGCTTGAAATGATTCTTAAGGTCAAAAAATGGTTCCCTGAGGTATTCTTCTTACATTTGCCAACTTTGCAGTTTGAATTAGGCTCAATTGATCCTTTATTATTGAATTCAATCCCTTTGTTGTATTGCACATTTGCCCCAGACAAAAACACCCCCACTAACGATCTCTATGACATAACAGTCCAGTCGACCTTGAGTTGTAACAATGTCATCAAGACCCCCACTTTGGAAGTAATCCAGTCTTTAATTTTCTTGTCGATAGTTGATTGGGAGAAGGGGAACTTGTATCAGAGTCGAATCTTCTGCACAACCGCTGCAAATATGATTCAATACTTTGAAGATGAAATCAATGCTCTCAGAGGAACGCAAGGCCATATTCTTAGCTTATTTCAGTCTGAACAGTGTGTCAGGGTGTTCTGGTCGTGTTTCATAGTGGATGAGATGATGATGGTTGGTAAGAGAAGGGGAACCAATCTAAATTCGATAGCCTTTCTTTCAACTCCAATGCCACTATCTGATGAAAAGTACCTATCAATAGACTCAACCAGCTACCAATACTGGGGGATCAATGATTGGAAGCAGATAGAACTGGCACCATACGAGAACCATAGTGCAGTGCTATTAGTTAGAATCTTCAAGATTTGGGCTAGGATCAGGCGGTTATTGGCTGAAGGAGGAAGGAATACCTATAGAGAACCGCCATGGCTACCAAATTCGGAGTTTAAACTAATTGAAGACGAGTTGGATGTATTCTATTCGGTCCTACCTAGCAATTGGAAATGGTCTATCCCAAAATTGAAGGTCCATTTGGTCAGAGGTACTGAAAACGAATTTATAATATTGAATTGTGTTTATAACCTATGCCAAGTGTATTTAGCGAGAGAATATTCACCGTTGTTCCCTTCAATCAATGAGCCGGGACCAATCGACGGGCCAATCGACGAGCCGATACCGGGTCCACTTTCACCGGATCCAGATTGGAAAGCAAGTTCAAATACAATGTTTGGGTCGACCAGAAACTTGGTTTCAATCATTAAATCACTGCAAGATTATAACTGTGAAATCTTTTCTCCCATTTTCAATTACTGTATTTATACATCGGCAACAACCTCAGCCTACGGTAAGTCATTTCCTTGGATGGATATGTCTCATAAGAAGCATTTGGGCGATTCAATGAACGACTTTAGTATTATTGGGGAGGATATGATGGATTTATTGAAGTCAAGATCGGAAAACTCCCACATAACTTGTTCATGGTATAAGTCCACATTATTGGTAAGAGACTTGTACGAAGCAATAAGCAAGAATCGCCAGCGGGCTGCCGAAAGGCTAGGGCCACTTTCAAGTCCAACAAGCACCGGCGAAACGGAGCTTGTATCAAAGCCCAGAGTCTTTAACTACCTGGAGTTTCTCTTATCTGGGGTAGATGAGGAGTCCAACCAGCTAATATCAAGCATGTTGAGTGAGATGAACGGCTAGGTTGTCAGATCCGATTCAACTCGTCTTGCCATCTCCTAACAGACACGAACAGCTATTATCAAGCATGGAGTGAGTTGAACGGCTAGGTTATCAGATCCGATTCAATTCGTCTTGCAATCTCCTAACTGCTACAAACAATCTTTCAACTATCACGTTGATGTCTTCAGCTGTTGAAATATACATAGGTGCAACTATTATATGGTCGCCTTTGTATCCATCCACAGTGCCAGTGCCTGGATAGACAGCGAGCCCTTCTTCATAGGCTATATCCTTGGCTCTAAAGCCGACTCTAAGACTTGAATCGAATGTTTGCTTGGTGGTTTTATCCTTAACGAACTCTATTCCCCAGAACAAACCTCTTCCTCTAATATCCCCCACTATGTCAAGTGGTCCCAATCTTTCTTTCAACAACGCAGCCAACTGTTCACCTCTGTCGTTAACGTTTCGAAGCAAATCGTTTTCTTTGATATACTTAAGCACAGCCAAGCCTGCGCTACAAGATAATGGGAAGGCCTGATAGGTGTGGCCACTGTTGAATTGTGAAGAGCCTTTTTTCAACGTTTGAACGATTTTAGTCCCAATTACAGCGGCAGATAACGGTAAGTATCCACTAGATAAAGACTTGCCACAGGTTACTATATCAGGAACAATACCTTCATGTTCAAAAGCAAAAAACTTACCGGTTCTTCCCGAACCACACATGATTTCGTCCAAGACAAGGAGAACATCGTACTTATCACATATTTTCCTACAAGCCTTGAAATAGCCTTCCGGCGCTGGAACACAGCCAGTGGTAGCGCCAACCACTGTTTCAGCAAAGAAGGCGGCGACGTTTTCGGGCCCCAATTCAAGGATTTTCTGTTCCAATTCATCAGCCAAACCAGCAACGTACTCTTCAGTTGTTTGAGCAGAAGGCTTATATCTATACTCAAAAGCAGGACTTACTTTGTGGATGTTTTTGAGGAGCACGTCTTCATAATGGTGTCTTCTAGCAGGAAACCCACTCAATGATAAGCCCTCAATACAATTGCCATGGTAGGACTGGTGACGACTAATGAATTGAGTCTTGGATTTCATCCCTTTCTCTTGAAAATACTGAATAGCTAATTTGAAAGCAGCATTATTCGCTTCAGAGCCCGAATTGACCAAATATACTCGTTCAAAGTCGGTTCGGTAATCTTGAAGGAACAAGTCAGCAAAAGCCTCGGTTGCTTCTGTAGTATACTCTGCTGAAAGAGCATACGATACCACCTCCAACTGGTCTTGTATCTGCTTATAAATCACTTCGTTGGAGTGTCCAACCGACACTACAGCTGCTCCTCCACAGCCATCCAAGATCTTTTTCTCCCCTACGTATAGGTATTGGCCCTTTGCCCTATCGACTAGTTTTGGATCGACAGAAAGGTTTCTATGAGCGACTGAGGTAGGCATTAGATGGCGATCAAAGATCAAATGCGGTAAGGTCAAATGGGATGTCAAATGCGATGTCAAATGCGATGTCAAATGCGATAAGGTCAAATGCGATAAGGTCAAAAGCGAAAAGCGAAAAGCGTCAAATGCGACGAAAAGCGAAATGCGAAATGCGAAATGCGAAATGCGAAATGCGACCAAAGTTCAAATGCGACGAAAATCAAAAGCGATCAAATGCGATCAAATGCGAAAAGCGAGGGAAAGATAAGGAGCTGACAAGATCTTGATGTCAAAGCTTTACATTAGATCCAGACGAGGATGTTTCGAATGTAAAAGACAAAAGTATGTAGGCGTATTGGGGTGTGAAATTTGACAGAGTATCATATATTAACACTAGTTAGAAAAAAATGTGATGAAAATAGGCCGTATTGCGGCCCATGTTCTTTAAGAAATCGACCATGTTCATGGCCAGAGCCTGGCACCGAGTTTAGCAATAGGACTCCAGCTAGAAAGATAACGTTTGTAGACCAAATCACCAAACAGAGGTCCAAGGGGCCACCAATCCGTAAAGCCCCAGCAATGCTTAGAACCCTTCCGCCAATACCTAGAACCCCAAGACTACCGTTGATTCTTGACCTAACATCAGTAGAATTGGACTGCTTTGAGTACTATTGCAAGCACTTGGCCCCGAACTTGTCGGTAGTGCCCAAAGACTTCAACTACTTCCTAAGAGTGTTCTTGCCAATAGCACACAGAGACGAAGCGGTGTTGTATGCCATGATATCGTGGGGGTCCATATTTAAGAACAACCACGGCGAATTATCCCGAGATGATGGGCTAGCTTACATTTTGAATGCTAAGCATTATCTAAGCTTGAAGAAAGACGACTTGATTGGCTCGTTGTCAGGGTACCTTATATTGATGTGTGTTGAAATCACCCTTGGTGACACGGCGGAATGGGCTCTTTACTTGACGAGTTGCTACGAACTAATCAATACCATGGGCGGGTTCAAAGTGTTGCAGAATTACTCCCAGCAGGGCAGAATATTGGCGGAAATCTTTGCCTACTTTGATATCTTAGCATCACAATCCAACGAATGTGGGACTTATTACCCAGTCCAAGACTATCAGAGGGTATTTAACATGGAAGGGATGCCCACGAAGCTCTTTGACCCCTTGCTGGGGTGCACCCGGCCGCTAATTCTTCTATTGGGAGATGCGGTCAATCTAAGGGTCGAGTCCAAGTCCATTCAGCATGATTATACCCGGTTGGAGTCGTTGTTGGCCAAAACAACGGTGCTAGAGACCAAGTTGGGCAGAGTGAAGATGTATGATAGTGACTACGAGATCTTACAAGAGATGGACAGCTCCATATTGATGCTACATCAGAAGATGTTCGAACTATACAAACTCTGCATTGAATTATACATCAAACAAGCACTAAGAAGGCTACCGTCTATGGTGCCCGAGATCCAACTCTGCCTCCACAAGGCAAACTTGCTAATAGATGATCTCATCATCAGCCCATTGAACATGAGTTTGTGCTGGCCATTGCTAATAGCTGGGGTGAATTCCGTAAGCTTTGAAGACCGGTCGAAGGTGGAAACATCCATCGACATCTTGAAGCTAACGTATGAGTTCAACTCGGTCGATAAAATCAGATTTATAATCCATGAAGTGTGGAACATGAATAATAACGGGTCGACGTGTGTTGATTACTTTGAGATAACGAAGCTGTACGGATGGAGGCTCAACATTGGGCGGTAGACTATCGACATTGGCGGTAGCATACTATCGACGTTTTACGGTGGATGAATCCAACGGTGAAGCGATTCCAACGGTGGAAAGGCTGCAAACGGTGGAAATCGTGGAATGGCTGCAAATGCTGCAAACGCTGCAATGGCTGCAATGATTCCAAACGGTGGACTAAACGTTATTCCACACAGTCGAAACGATTCCCTTCGGCTTTGGCTCCTCAGGCTCACTCTCAAGCTTGTCGGTGATGAAATCCATATCTTCATAAGCCACCCATTTAGTCTTATATAGCACTTTAAATAACACGAACAATATAAAGAATACTGGAATCATTACGTACAAATCAACGAACAAACCACCGTCAAAAGGCTTGAACACTGTCCAACCCTGGACCAAACTCAAGAAAACACCCAAGAAGATCCCAATGTAGTTACTATAAGGATAGAAAGGGACCTTGAAAGGCAACTCGGCCACGGTATGGCCCTGTTGCAACCACCCTTTTCTGAACCGCAAATGGGCAAAGATGATCACTGTCCACACGATGAAGGCACTGACCCCGGCCAATCCAACAATATAACTATAAGCAATTGCTGAGGTGCTGTTCATGGCTAGCAACGAGAGGAACCCAAACAAATGCACAAACGCCGTGGCCACCCACGGAACCCCCTGCTTGTTTAGCTTGGTGAAGACATGGGGGGCATACCCTTCAACGGCTAGTCTATGAACACATCTCCCACAGAAATAGACGGCACTGTTGATTGAAGATATACACGTGATCAACACCACGGTAGTGACCAAGTAACCGGCGTTGGCCCAGCCAGCGTTGACGAAAGCAATTGTCATGGGAGAACTCATGACTTTACTCGACCGTTGCAAGTCCTCGTTGTTCCAGGCCACGGTGATACCGTAGAAGATACTAAGACCAAAATAGATGAAGAAGATCCGGAAGATTGACTGATAGACTACGTTCCGAACCGCTTTCTTGACGTTTTTCAGCTCCAGGAACGTTAGGGACAAGCTTTCGATCCCGGTGTAGAACACCCCAGCGTACACAAACGAGTTGGCGATACCTTTAAACCCATGGGCCAACGGATAGTCTCCAAAAGGATTACCGGGCGAATAGCCCTTGATCCCCCCACCAGCATAGATAATGGCGAAAAGGTAGAACCCTGAAATGAAAGCAATCTTGAAGAACGCTAGGATGTATTCGACCTCACCAAACACAGCAACACCAAACATCTGATACACCGAAAACACCGACCACAAGATCAAGTAGTAGCCGTACATCGGCACTTTTGTGGTGTAGAACCCCATTGAAGACGTCACCGAGACGTACTCAGCAATGATGTTACAGGCCCAAAGGAACGCATAGCTATAGCCGGTGGCAGCGGCCAACCCAGGATCCACCCACCTGGCGATATGGGAATTGAAATTGAAATCAAAGAGTGAATTCATTTCTCCAATGCAGAACATCATGATCATCACCAACACACCCACAATGGCAAACCCCACCAACAACCCAACGGGGCCCCCAGTCCGAAGGGCATTCCCCATCCCCAAAATCGTTCCTGGCCCTATAATCCCTGCCATGGCCAACATGACGGTGTGACGGACCTTCAACCCTCTCTTCAAGTTAGGCTGCTGTTGTGACTGTTGGGAGTTCACCAGAATGTTAATTGTATCTTTCTCGCTCATGTGTTAAACGTTGCTGTACTTCGACTGCTCTTCAAGTCCCTTTCACGTCTTTCCTGCTGAATTTATACCACTGGCAATGGCACCGGCACTGACAATGGCAATGGCGATGGGTTATCTTATCAGGATCTCGGGTAGTGTCCGGAACAGGCCAATTCCGAACGGCTAAACCACTTCCCAAAACGGAAGAAGTAGGCGATCAGGAACAACTCGATTTGACATATATAAGGGGGCCATCAGCCGAAACGAAACGAAAGAAGGAAGAACAGATCGGCGGGACAGGAAGAACAGATAAGATCCATGGGGGTGTTTGGGTATTTTGATAAGGGCAGTGGTTTGTTTGACCATCCGATAGTGGACACGCATAACGACTTCCCATACTTGGTTCGGTCCCAGCTTCACAACGAGTTCCAGGAAGATATGGATTTCCACCACTTGACATCACACACAGATTTGGCGAAGATGAAGCAGGGGAAGGTGGGCATCCAGTTTTTCAGTTGTTTCATAGAGTTCAAGCATCAAGACCATCTTAGTCAGGACTTTAATAAGCCCACCACCGTAGTTAGAGACACTTTGGAGCAGATCGATGTGGTGAAGCGGTTGGTCAATCAATATCCCGACCTACAGTTTGTCAACAGCCACGATGAGGCGATGGAATCCTTCAACAAGGGCAAGATTGCCATCACCTTGGGAGTGGAAGGGCTCCACCAAGTGGATTCTTCGCTAGGGGTGTTGAGACTATACCATGATTTGGGCGTAAGGTATATTACTTTGACCCATAATGGCGACAACCCGTTTGCAACGTCGGCTTCGTCCATTACTGGTGGGTTGCCCGACAAGGGCCTCAGCAAGCTAGGAGAAGATTGTATTTGGGAGATGAATAGGCTTGGGATGATCGTGGATTTGTCTCACGTAAGCTATAAGACCATGAAAGACGCTTTGGAAGTCACCAAATCACCGGTGATGTTTTCCCATTCTTCAGTCTATGCGTTGACGAACCACGAAAGAAACGTTAGGGATGATGTGCTTTTGAAGTTGAAAGAGAACGAAGGGGTTATATGTGTGAACTTCTTCCCCAGTTTCATCAGCCAGGATGGTACAGAGGAGGCTTCCATAGACGATGCCATTGACCATATTATGCACATAGCCAACTTGATTGGCTGGAGCTACGTTGGATTCGGGTCTGATTTCGATGGGATTCCCAGCGGGCCCAAAGGGCTAGAAGATGTATCTAAGTACCCTGATTTGATCAATAAACTCAAGTCAAATGGAGTCAAACAGGAAGATCTAATCAAGTTGATGGGTGCCAATACAATGAGAGTCTGGAAAGCCAATGAAGTTGTTGCTTCAAAGCTTAAAGCCCTACCATGTGAATCCAACTACCATAAACGACAGTGGACGTTTTATGAGTACATCTACGAATTCCCAGAGTTATTCCCCGGGTCAATGCATAAGAAGAAGAGCACAGTGGTCCATCAACCGTTAAATATTAAATGAATCTATAACTACCAATGCCAGCTAGCATTAAATGAATCTAAAACTACCAATTGCCAAAAGCTTATGCAATCTCTGCCAAAGTTCCTTTGGCATCACCATAATCTCTGCCAGAAGTTCAACCTTTGATTCGGCATCTTCCGTTGCTTTTCTATATTTGGCAAGCACAACCAAAGGAAGAGCACCCCACCGTATAAGCTGATGAACATCGGGAATGCAACATACGTGCCTGCCGTTTGGGATATCAACCCCACCAAAAACGGGAACACTGCCCCACCCGACGACCCAAAGGCAATTCCAATGGTCAATGACACTACGAGGACCTTTCTTGGGAGTAGATCAGCCACCAACGTGACCATCAACGGATAGTTTGGCCCCACAAATACCCCAGCAAGCGATACAAACACCCCAGCAGCAATGATGTTTGGTATAACCCAAGTCAACAACGCAAACAACACGGACAAAAGTGAACAGATCGTCACACTACGTCTTAGGCCAAACATCTTATGCATTGGTCTCGCAACAAACATTCTACCAATGGTTAGGCCGGCCCAGAACCCGGATGCAACGTATCCAACCGCATGGGTCCCATGCCTATAGTCCAATAAGAACGTGACCACCCACCCAGCTATGGAAACTTCAGCTCCCTGGTAGAAGAAGATGAAAAATGCAATTATCCACGTGATTTTGTTCTTTAAGGCCAAAGTTAGGGGAGATTTGGTGCCATCGTCGATTAGATCAAACTCATCGCCATCCCATGGCACCAAGTCTTCATCAGCTCCCGTGAACGAATAGAAAAACGAAACAAAAGTAACCAACATCATGCCCAACAACACCAAGTAGAAATAGTTCCATTTCACTCCGGCTTCGACCAAAGAAGTTGCAATAATGGGGGAGACGGTAGCCCCAGCTCCGTACAAAGACTGAGTGATCGATAAGTACTTGGACAGGTTTTCGAATTTAGCTAAAAACACATTGACTTGGGATAATACTATAGCAATCCCACATCCTCCAAAGAAGTATCCTAGCACAACTATGGGGAAGATCGAACCACTCAGCACCAAGGAGTACATGACTATAGACAATGCAGAACCTACCACCAACGAGTACTTTTTGCCCAACCAAGGCTGAACCTTATGAGATATGGCTGCAACGAACACAAATCCCACGGCATTAGCCATCCATATCAAAGACACAAGACTATAAGTCAAGTCATAATGCTCTTCAATGAACGGCAACAATGCTCCTGGTGCTGCATCGGCAAACCCTGACGTGGTTAGCCAGAGAGATAGGGCCACCACCCTCCAAAGGTTGCGTGGGGGATTTTTCAATGTCATTAATTTGGGGGTCCGTTCTTGGTCTGGGAACCCACAATCAGCTTCGAATTGACTCGTTTCATTGAACTGATTGGTGGTGGTGGGCACTAATCCAGCAGTGGATACGGGTAATGGGGTCTGGACTCTTCTTAAGTCTTCTGTACGTTGCCGTTTCAAGCTATAAATACTTTCCACTCCCTTATACGATTCGACTTCGATGGAACTCATTGCAAGTTTCAATAATAAATAGATTTTTTTGTCTTTTTTCGATGTCCAGGATCTGAAAGCTACTTATACCACATCATTTATGTCATCTGTACGCTATAAAGGCAGCTCTTTCGGTGAAAATTCTTTTAACTGGCAACACGGAAAGGCTTTTCCACTTTTCTTTATATAAGAAATTCTACCGAATTTGCGAAAATTGCAGCCAAAAGGCGGCCTTAAACACTGCGCTGGGTGCCAGTGGAAGCGCAAGAAGGAGGACTAAGAGGCAGCACAGACTATGAGGGAGAAGCGAAGTAGCAGAAGTCGTAGGAGCCGAAGTAACCACGTAAAAAGGGCAGAAACGAGCTGGAAGCACCGCAAGAAGCAAGAGTCCCGGCCAAGTGCTCGTCCAAGGCGGGCTGCCAATTGTCTCGCGAGCGGTGGCTGCAAACTGTCCACGGTACAGTGATTATAAACTTACTAAAGGAGCCCGCCTACCCCAGTATAATATTAGTAATTAGACCTGCTAAAGGTAGCAGGATTTCTCAAGCAAATGATGTGAAAGTGCTTCTCGACTTGAGATCGGAGTAGTGTCTAAGAGGCTGCTATGAGAATGGAATGAAGGGTCCTTGCGCTCTCATCTGAGTGGACGGGGTACATGCCCGCTCCAAGCCAGTTTTTCACCATAGAAAGGGCCAGTCGATAGGGCCAGTCGAGAGATGGCAGGTATAAAGCCTAGGGCAAGGATAGAACCAGTCGATAGAGAGAGAAAAAGCCAAGAGAGCTAGAGAGGGCTAGGGAGAGCTAGGATATAGCCAGTCGACAGAGACAGTTTATTTATTGTCTAAAATCTGCTTCACAGTGTCAACGAGTGAGTCTTCCAAAGACATGAAAGGCCCAACTAACTGTCTAGTTTTAGAGTTGTCCATAATAACTCTATCTTTGAACGCAGCGGTACCCGATCCAGGCTGCCCAGTGGGTAAATGACTCAATTGAGGGAAGTGCTTGTGAATCAAGTCCATACATAATTGATTTGAAAATCTTTCTTCATATAAGAAGAATCTAACGTTAGTTAAGTCAGTTTCAAATGCATAAATATGAGCTCTAGCTACATCTCTTACATCGATAAACCCTCCAATGAAAGGTTGGATTTCATCATTCAGGTTCAATTTAATTAACTTATTAACGATTTCTGAAGAAAAATTCAAGGTATTCTTTACATCCGAATCAAAAGCTTGAGGTCCAAATACATAACATGGATTAACAGCATTGAATGAGAAATGAGGTTTAACATCTTTGTCGAATTTATGAACTTCTAATTCAGCGAAAGTTTTACTAACGTTATAAGCATCATCAGAGTTAGTATTTTGGTTTCTTCCAATTGAATTCCAAGAATCTTCAGTGACAGTATCATCTTTAGTAAGTCCAATAGAGCCAACTGCCGAAAACGATGAAGTATAAACGAGTCTTTTTATTTGAGGACCATAATCATTAATCGACTGTAAAACGTTCTTGGTACCTTCAATGGCGGGGACAATGATTTCAGATTCAGGATCTTCAACATCGAAAACCACCGGGGAGGCATTATGAAAGAACCCAATAATTTCAGGATGATCTTTCAATGCTTCATCGAATGCATCCGGCTTGGTGATCTCCTTGACTATAACGTAATCAAAACCTTCACCGATATTTGCCTTCAAACTCGAGCCTTTCTCGTGGCTTCTGACCGACCCGATCACTTTATATCCCTTATCAACCAATTGCTTAACTATATGTTGGCCAATGTACCCATTGGCACCTGATACAAACACGCTTGCCCCCTTTGTCTTCATTCTGATGAAATGCTGAAAAACCATATTTCCTGGCCGCAAACCTATCAGACCAACACCAAACACCAGTGCACCACACGAGCGGAATCTGATACAACAGCCTTCCCCGTGCGTGTGTCCACCAAGTCCATATCCCCCACCCACAATCGTATAAGTCCGATTCAGATACAAATGTGCTAAAGCCTTCTGTCACACTGGCTGTAAGACAACCTGCTATCAGTTGGTCAGACGGAGATGTAGACTCAGCCAACTTTAGCCTTACGTTAGAAACCAATCCCCCCTTTGGCCCTGTCTCCAACGCTTTAGCCTTTAGCAATTTAAGTATTTAGCACTTCGAGCCTGAAGCCTTAGACTTTGAGCCTAGGTTAACCCCAAGCTAAAGCCAAAGCCAAAGCCAAAGCTGGAGTCAAGGTCACAAATTGGCATCTGAATTTCCTATTAAGCTTTCACCCTTTCGTTGCAAAATTGTTAATCCTTCCTTGTTTATTGGCGGACTTCTTTCCTTAGTGATCGGAGCTGTCACGGGTAGATAATAAGTTCGATCCGCAACAGATTTGGAGTTAATCAAAATCTCATGTGAAAGGGACGACCAAGCCATCACAAGTATAAAAGCTAGGCGTTATAAGTATAAATTATATCCGATCCAAGTCTTAGCAGTATTACAAGATACCCAATAATAATATATCGTATAATATTAGTAGTGTATCAATACCGCAGAGGACAGTATCAAGATGATTGAGTATTTAGTAGGGGTAATTGTGTTTTATTTGGTTGCCAAACGGTGCTATCACGAATACTTGTCACGTAAATGGGGTTGTAAGCCTGGATATATCGCTACCAAAGGTTACTCAGGTCTTGGATTTATCCTTGAAAACTCCAAAAACCAGAAGCTGGGGTTCTTACTTGAAAGAAAGTATGATCAATTTCAAAAACTTGGTAAAGATACAATCCAACAAAAAATCTTGTTTAGAAAAGTGATTGAAACCAGAAGTGGTGAAAATATGAAAGCAATGGTTGCAACTCAATTCAATGATTTCAGTATCGGTTCAAGAATCAAGGTGTTTCATCCTTTGATTGGTCATGGGATCTTTGCTAGTGAAGGTGAAAGATGGAAAGCTTCAAGGGAAATGTTAAGACCTCAGTTTTCAAGAGAGCAAATTAGTCATATCCAAATGTTGGAACCCCATTTCCAAAATTTTTGTGATGTTATAGATGGCCATAATGGAGAAGAATTTGATATTCAAGATTTGTTTCATAAATTGACTTTAGATGCTTCTTCTGAATTCTTATTTGGTGAAACTATCGGTACTTTAACTAATGGGTTTGATAATGATGAATTTTCAACCGCTTTCAATTTTGTTCAAGAAATCCTTACCACAAAATTATTTATTGGGGAAGCCGAAATATTTTACAATCCAAAAGGTTATAAAGAGGCTCTTGGAGTTCTTCAAGGTGCCACAAGACATTATATCGATAAAGCTTTAGCTCTTTCTGATAAAGAATTATTGGAGCATAAAAATTATACATTTTTATTTGAATTGGTCAAAAAAACAAGAGATCCTAAGGTTTTACAAGACGAATTACTAAGTATTATGTTGGCTGGTAGAAACACCACTTCATCATTATTATCCTTTTTATTTTATGAATTGGTCAGACATCCAGAAGTTGTTGAAAAATTGAAAGAAGAAATTTATGAAAATTTCGGTTCAGGAAACGAAGTTCAATTTGACAAAATATCTTTTGAGTCGATGAAGAGATGTACTTATTTGAAATATTGTATTAATGAAGCTTTAAGATTATACCCTCCAGTCCCAAGAAACGGAAGAGTGGCTGCGAAAAACACCACCATTCCAAAAGGTGGAGGAGAAGATGAACAAAGCCCTATTTTCTTACAAAAAGGTGCCCAGGTTATCTTTTACACTCACTCTGCTCACAGGCTGGAAGTGTTTGGTGACAATGTCAATGAATTTATCCCTGAAAGATGGGATGGTTTAAAACCTGGTTGGTCCTTTATGCCATTTGGGTCCGGCCCTAGAATCTGTTTGGGCCAACAATTTGCCTTGACTGAAGCCAGTTATATTACTTTAAGAATCTTACAATCTTACCCCATCTTGTCAATGTCTGTGGCCACTGCCAAAACCGAATATCCTCCTGAAAAAATCACCAATGCTACCATGAGAGTTAGAAAGGGTGTTTACTTGAACCTTGCCAAACGCGATCATAAGATCTCTGAGAAGATTTGAGCAAACTGAAAATTTTGTATTGCAACTGAACACAAGGAACATGAATCGAAGGTTTATAAGGAATTTAACTAAGGGAAGCCAATTGACTAAGTTGACGAACCAAATTTATTTACACCCTAATAATCATATAACATTCACCAACGATGAAAATTCATTAAGAATTGGGCATTTTGAAGGAGATGCAGTGAAAAAAAATTTCAGACCAAACCCAGAATTTTTACCCAAATTGCAGAGTTTGATAGGCGAAAAGGTGTATGAGGACTTTTCGTTTATAATGGAGTCAAGTATGAATGCCAATTCTTTTATGCCAGTATATGATTTCAGGGACATCCCAAGGTATGGGAGAATCCCTGAAATCGATAATGTATTTGGCTATTTGCAAGTGAACGAGCAAGGTAAAATGGTCAAGGATAGTTACCAATCGAATGAAATGTATCAACTATATAACAAATATGGATTGATAGTTCTAAGTGACTATTTGTATGACGAAGTTAGGAAATTATAATAAATACTATTTAAGTGGCTCTACTAAGCTCTTGCTCTTTTTATTGAAGACGCCATTGAACGGAAGAAACATGTGAAGCAAATCGCTGGAAGCGATACCGCTACCGCGCTAGAGCTGCCTGGGCCCGGACTCGTTCGACCTAACCTCATAGACTCGCGCCATTGAAATGTGAAAAATCTTGGAGGCAACACCAATCGATTGTAACAACTTCCAAACTCAACTTAGATTCGATTCACGATGTCTGACAAGTATTTGCTCCATGAAAACATTAAAGCTGGCAATATTAGTCTTGCTCAGCAACTTATCAATGAAAATCCTCAATTGAATTTAATCCAGGATGAAGACGGAAGGTACCCCATACATTGGGCGACGTCAATGAATGATTTAACGATGGTCAAGAGCTTAACTAGCAAAGCAAATATCGATGTAGATGAGTTGGTAGATAATAGTGGTTGGACTGCAGTTCATATCGCATGCAGTATAGGGAATGAAGAAATCTTGGAAATATTAATGAATCTAGAGCCCAAACCTGATATTGACTTAAAAACTTCCCAAGGTACTACATCATTACATTTAGCTATATCGAAGCAAAACCTAACAATAATTAAAAAACTAATAATAGAATATAAATGTAAATGCAATGTCAAAGATAAGAATGGGTACACTCCATTACACAGAGCAGCATCAATTGGATTAGGATCAGTAGTTAGACTATTGAATGATGCCAAAGTTAATTTGAATAGTACTGATAATTATGGGTGGACTGCTTTGCATCACGCGGTCGCTGAAGGCCATGGGGATATTGGTAAGCTATTAATTGAATTAGGGGCCGATCAAACCATAGAATCTAACGATGGCGTAGCAAAAGATGTTTCAGTCGATGAAAAAGTAAGAAAATATGTGTTTGGATAGGAATGAAATAAACGATGAAGATCCACTAAAGTGTATTTTGCACTCTACTCTTAGGTTGTCAGGTACGATTGTCAAGGAATTGACTAATTTTAAAAAAAGTCATCCGATGACTGCAAAAAGGACAGAGATTATACTCAGCGTGATCATGTAGTCAATTACTATACCCAAAACGACCGTACAAACCTTAAGCCCCATGCACTGAGCCTTCCTGTCCTTCAAGTCAGTGGTGTAGCTAAACGGCGTAGAGTCAATCTCGCTGAGTTTTCCCGTTGAACAGATCAATGGGATCGTGTAAGCCCTGTTATGAAACGTAGTTCCATATTAGTTGACTAGCCTGAATCAAGAAGGACATCTACGACTAAAGAGCTCGAGATGCGATGGCCCGATTGACTGTGCAAACACGGAGAAGGAGGTAACAGAGGAACAGAGGAACAGACAAACAGAGGGTGCAACAGGGGTGCAAGGGCAAGGTGTAGCATATGGTACGACAGAATACGCATGCCATGAATGACTTGGTTGCTATCATCCGTCCGGTTGAGCCCAACCACTTCATGAAGACATTTCCTGACATTTCATGACATAGGATGCCATTTTATGTCCCAAACCAAAATTCCGGGGTCGAGCACGTGAACTATCACGTGCCGGACCCCGAAATGCGTTGCAGCACCTGACCTTCTTGCCCGATTAAGCCTGTTCGCAAAAGTCTTTTTCCCAAACAAGACAAAGTCAACCTGGATTGAGCCAAACTGTAAACTTTGTCGAGGTTCAATTAGTGCTTACCCGTTTCCCAATTGGGACGCAGTCAAAATAAGTTCGGATTTTCGGGACCCCAACCAACATTGACTGATAGATGAAGCAACAGTAAGTCGTAGTCGGTCCTGGAGCCACTGTTCTCAACCGAAAACCGAACAGCGTACCAGAACAGAACAGAACAGAGTACCAGTACCAGTACCAGTACCAGTGCCAGTGCCAGTAGCAGTAGCAGTAGCAGCACCAAGCACCATGAACCGCAACGACCAAGTCAGCTTGAACCATCTCTAGCCCTTCGTCACAAGCCCACAGGGCAAGCCCTTCGTCACTATATCTCCTACCCAATTTGCCTATTATTAAGTAATTTTCCATTATTTGTTATTCTTACTATGAAGGAAACTTTAAAATTAATATATGGCAATAATAAATCCTTAAAATTTCAGTCTCAAAATTTGTATCATTTTTTTTAGTTTATATATCTTTTCTTTTCCTTAAATTTTTAGAAGAGATAGCCATATATTCAATTGACGAAGTCCTTGTTCAATCTAACTATCAAATTATAAATATCAACTAGAAATAATGTTAGCTATCGGAGACGTTGGATTAAGAGGTTTAAACTTCGTAATTTTAGTAATCATTTTAGGGTTAACTGGGTCCTTAGCCGCTACCACCAACGACCATTCTAATCCCCAAGTTAATTTTGCTGTTTTCGCTTCTGCTTTTGCTTTATTGACTTCTTCATTGTATGGGGTCTTAGCTTACTTCATTGCCGCCTTTGCTTGGCCGGTATTGTTGGCAGCCTTTGACTTTTTGAATGTTGTCTTCACTTTTGCTGCCGGTGCTGCTTTGGCCACCGCTCTTAGAGTCCATTCATGTTCAAACAAAGAATATACTGACAAAAACACCATTGCTCAAGGTTCTAGTGACAGATGTAGAAAAGGTCAAGCTTCAACTGCTTTCCTTTTCTTTTCTTTCTTTATATTCTTAGCTTCTTGTGTTTTTAGCTTTATTTCTGTATTCAGAGGTGGTTTGTTTGGTTCTTCTAGACCTGCTCCAAGAGTCGGTGTTCCAACCATGTCCCAAGCTTAATTGGGCTCCATAAAGTCAATTGAAGCTTGACTACAGCTGCTTGTTTGTAGTCTGTGTGATTATGGCCACTTTTTTCTTGTTTATGGTTGTGTGAAGTGTTTTTTTATGTTTTAACTCCAAGTATTATTATAATTATCCAATTGATATTTCAAATTGGCTTTAAAGTTAAAGTACCTTAGCAATTGATGACTTATCATTTGATGACTAATCATTTGATGACTTTATCATTTGATGACTTTATCATTTGATGATTTTCATCATTTGATGATTTTCAAATGCTTGACGGTATTTTAACTAAGATTTTATCAAAATTGTGAAAAAAAGATATATATATATACCAATCTTTTATTTTATAAAAAGTACAATACCTAATATAATGTTTTTACTATCATTAATAGTATCGTTGGCTTGCTGTCCTAACGTTGCTGGTTGGGCCTTACTATTTCTCAATCTTCCTCTTAGTTCTCCCCTCTTCCCCTGTTCTGTCGATATAACCAAGTTATGAAGGCACTCAGATGGTGGATCCTGGCTACTATTTATACGACGAGATGGCCATCAAAGGTTTGAGCCTTTGGATTATTTTGTTGGGATGACGTAAGCAAATTACAATACTTTGCAACTTGCACTTTGCAACTAAAGCCTGTTGGAGAAACCTAATTGGAGGTCGAACGGTACTTGAGGAGACAGAGAGGATGGAGGGTGGAGGGTGGAGGAAGATTGCAGAGCTGGAGGAAGTTTGTAGAGCTGGAGGAAGATGGAGGATTGAAAAGCATTGATATATTTATACTTTGTTCTTCTATGTACGGCTACTTGGTTCTCTTTCTCTTATCTTTTTCCTTGTTGTATTCATTTCTTTCATGCCCTTCAATAGTCGAAATAGAATTGACAATATTAGCCATTTTACTATGATAGTCATCATACATTTTGATCTTTTCTTGGATTTGTTGGTTGCTTTCAAACTTGTTTTGTTTTCTAAAGTCTTTGATCGTATTCTTCTTTTCACGCTTGATTTGTTTCTTGATCTTGTTAACTTCAGAATCTTGTAAATTATCATATACTTTATCAGGGTTGAAATTATCTTCAAATTTAGGTTGGAAGGTTTTGATTCCCAACTGTCTATGAGTTTGCAACGTCAATGGGGTCAATTGGATATTATTATTCAATTTACTCATTTTATCGACTAAATTAGTCAACTTATCAGACGATTCAACTTGGAATCTGGCTGTTAAAATAGGTAAAACATCATTGATTAGATGTTTTAATATCGTATAGTCTTTATAAAGCCCCAATAATTTGTCCAAAATATCATAAATCTTATTAATTAATTTAGAATTGGTGGTGGAAATAGGATTAAACAATTCGTTAATTGATATAGGTTCATTCTCATTAGCTATGTCATCAACCTCAATGGTGGTTAATATTTTAATTAAACACTGGTTGACTTCAGGCAAAAAACGCTTAGCCATCCTTTGATATTGTAATATACTATCAATAATGAAAACACACTGGCCAAGTTCAGTCCCGTTACCAAAACCAATCAATACTTCGTTCATTAGAATCAAATTCGGAATAATAATCAAATGGTACTTGTCAGAAGATGAAAATAAGTATCCACACAAATTAAAGTAGATCAAATCTGATTTGGTTAGTCTTTTAGAAGCTATACGTTGTTCAATATCTTTCATTTGAGATCTAATCAACTCAACCAACACTTCATTGTAAGATTCACTCAATTTCTTTAAAATCGAAATCAATGCATTGAATTCAACTACACTTGCTTCTTCATTACTGTACCCTTCAGCCTCGATTATATAGGTGAATAATATTCCCACAAACTTATTCATTCTTTCTTTGTTTCCTTGGCGTAAGCTAGGCTTATACAACTTAATGATTTTATTGACATATTCGATTTTGTTATTCGGCAAATTGGCCTTAAAACCAGCCAAATCTTCTGGCATTGAACCTATTTTATCTTCCAAAGCTTCAACCCCATCGCTTTCGTTTTCATCCTCAATTTCAACGCCTTCAACCCCTTCGTCATCTTCATCGTCTTCGAAGAAATCCAAATCGTCAGCTTGCGTTTCTCTATCTCCTTCCATCCTACTCATTCTATCAGCTTCTAACTTCTTCATCTTTTCATCGTACTCCAGTCTGATTTCTTCTTCTGTCTTTGTCCTATCAGCAGGGACCGATCTCTTGTCGTAAACCAATTCACGTACTTTACTATCATACTCTATTTGTTCTGGTGTCTTTGATGAAAATGCAGGGTTGGCAGTAGATGCAGTGGATGAATTGATAGCACCCATTATACTTGTGAAATTATCATCCAATTGATCTATTTCATTTTGAGTTTGACTGAATAACTTTTGCCTTTCTTGTTTATAGAATTTGGACTTGGCAATAACTTCTTTCATGACTTCCTTCTTGGTCTTTCTTCTCTCTGGCTGTAACGAATCTTCATCTACGTATTTCAATCCTCCATTCTCATCACCACTTCCAATGTCATCTCCCATAGACTCATCATCGCCCAACAACTTCCCTGAATGGGTTAATTGGAAGTCATTGCCATCGTAATCGTCTTCGTCATCACTTTCCAAGCTGAATCTACCCTTTTTGTTCTGACTTTCACGTTCTTTAATGAACCTTTGTAACATCTTCTCTTCACTGGACAAATCACTGTTTTCACCGAATCTTTTATCAATAATCTTCCCATTTTTTCCCTTTTGACGCTTATTGGCATCGTAGGCCATCTGCAATTGT
The DNA here is from genome assembly GCA_030572015.1 of Yamadazyma kitorensis. Lineage (NCBI taxonomy): Eukaryota > Fungi > Ascomycota > Pichiomycetes > Serinales > Debaryomycetaceae > Yamadazyma > Yamadazyma kitorensis. Next base: position 305,154 of record JAJLZC010000001.1, on the reverse strand, counting down.
TTGTTGATGAACGAATTCAGTCTTGCAGAGTTACCTTCTTCGTTCTTCCCCACGGTCACAAACTTACCGCCCTGAATAGTGGTAACATCTCGCTTGACTCTATTAATTCTTGCATCAAATACGTTGAAGTTCTTCCTGATTTCTTCCACCGCCGTTTTGGACTTGTCTCTTTGGTCGGTAGGTGCCTTCTTCCTGTTATTCTTCTTGATATTGGTCTGTCCTATGAGTCCTTGGGACTTCAACTCAGCCTTTAGCTTCTTTAGTTGTGATCCTGCCATTGCTAACTGTAAAGAAACCGATGAGATGCAATTTTTTTTTGATAGTCGCAAAGGCCAGTGCACCCGTATTGAGGTTTGAAACAGCTTTCAAAATACATCGGTACACCCATACACAACCAAACGGCTGCCAAAGTACAGACATAACAGAGGTTTAAGTCTATATTAAATGCATACAAATAGGATGGTTGTACTGATGGCCGTTACTGATATTGTCTGCTAGTTCTTATTGATATCTTGCTTGTAGAATTGATTCAACATCCCTAATACTCCACTTTTACCCAACTTTCCCACATCTAATTCGTCGTCGTCGTAGTTCATGTTGTACGCTGAATCACGCATCAAGGAGTTGCTTGGGTCTATTTCACTTTCCATGCCTACATTCGTACCAATGCCAGCACCAGCACTAGTGTTGTTGCCATGGCCATTTCCACCATTCAAATTGTAGTTGAACAAATTATTACGAGGTATACGACTAGTATTGACGTTGGAGTTGGGTTGACCTGCCCCAGGACCTGGCGGTGCTTTATCAGGTTGATAGCTTTCCAAAAAGTACATATATGATTTAATCATTTTGTCATCTTGATAGAAACCATCGTCGTTGTCCGATTCACTGTCTGAGTCAACGGAGGGTCCCGTATTTTTACTCTTCCGTAATCTATTGTTGGCTCTACTTTTTGCTTTGGCTTTAGCACTAACTTTAGTCTTGGGTCTATTTAAATCAACCATCATGTTTTTATCCTTCTCTTCAAAATTAAACATCAGAAAGTAACAAATATAGCCTAATCCATCGATATGGATTGAATAATCTCTAAAAAAATCGATGATTGAACTTGACATGTTTGATATTTTAAACCATAATAAAAATGGAGTCAATATTATACTTAATAATTCGTTCATGATAATTAAAATTCTTAAATTGAACAATTGACAATATTGATTTTTAACTTGTTGAGTATGCAATTTACCATTCCAATTTGATGGTAAGTAATGAGTGAATTGACTAACGTATCTTAATGAAGCTTCAGGATCATAATAGAATGATTTAGATTGATTGTTTGGATCAGTTTCAACGTTAGACGATGTAATAGCAAACAAAGTACCAAATATACTAATATAGAATAAAGTAGATTTATTATCAGTCAATTCAAAAGACCAAAAATTATGATCTTCATCTTCCAAAACCAAACCAAATATTACTAGTATAGCTAATATTGAACCACTTATAAAATTTACCAAGTACATCAAATTAAGGACAAAAAAATTCGAAGGGAATTGATTAATATAAGTATTTGAAGGACCAATTGATAAAGTCAAACGCTTATTAAAAAAATGGGGTAACTCATTGAATTCTCTCAATTTCCATTCAGCAAATGGAGTGAATTGTCTTAAATTAATCAAATATGAAGGATTCAATCTGTATTCATTGAAATATTTGAAAAAATAAAGTAGAATGAAATAAATCACCAAAAATGGGGATAATATTAGATTGATAATTGCCGCCATTTTGAATCTCTTATTCAATTCAACTGACAATTGATTTCTATTAAAATCTTTCAAAATATTAGGATTGATTTGACCATTATTATTAAAGATGAAATTAAATATACATAATTTTAAATTCCATTCTAAAGTTTTAGTTAATACGTTTGAAGTTGATAAATTGAATAAGCTATTTTTATTCTTAAGACCAACCGACAAATCCAAGATATCTTTATTAATCAATGCAATGAAATAATTCTCCTTCCTCATGATTCTATTTGCAATATCATGAGGATTTAATCTAATTTTTGAGTTTAAATCATTGACTTTATCACTTGTTAAAGAATTGAAATCTTTTAACAATAGTATTTTTTCAACAATTTTGATCCAACTGATTGTCATAAGTTCATTGTCATTTTTAATATCAATCAATTCATGATAAAAGTTTTGGATCTCTTTTAGTTTGTAATTATAGTCGAAATATAATTGGATTAGACGAAGAATAATGTAATTGGTGAAGCCAAATAAGATAAATTTGATTGATAATGGCAATTTCCATAAATAGTTCTTAATGATCAAATCTTTTAATATGATTTTTTCCTTATTGACATTCCAATCATTGAAAAGATCGTAGTTTATACCCCATTTAAGGAATATCGAGAACCATAATATGAAAATAAGGATGAACAAGTCTATTAATTTGCTTAATATGATATTATTGGACCCTTTATTGCGATAATAATAATAAAGATCATTCAAAAACTCATCCATATTGATTATGTTTGCCCATAAATAGAGAGCTCTTTCCTTGGGAGGGATTTGAAACTTCAGTTTGAATTTGATTCTTTTGGTTGGCTTGGTGATTGGGAGATTGAATTTGATGGCTGTATTTGCAGACTTCTGTGTATTTCCATTTGTATCACCAAATCCATCGTTGCCGCCATAGGTATCAGCAGGTATGTTTTGAAAGCTATTGTGCCTAGGTAGATTCCAGTTGACGGAGCCTGCCGGGGCAGCACCAGTGTTAGGGCCGGGTGCAGCACCAGCACCATTGATCAAGCCCTGGTCGGAGCCACTGCCGCTGCCGCTGCTATCATCGTCGTCATCATCATCTGAGTCCAATAGGTTGTTATCGCGTAGATTGGTCAAGTTTATCGAAGGGTTCACCGAATCATACTGGTTTTCCAAGTCGTGGGCGTCGTCATAGTATTGGTAATTGTCATTGATCTGGTTATAGATCGAATGTAGACCGAATACCCTCGATAAAAATGTGTCATCCTTCGACTGATTCTGGTTCATGTTAACCGCTGATAACATTGTATCGTTATGTGTAGCGTTTGAGTGAGGGTGGCTGGCGGCGCACGACCGCAGATAAGCACCAAGCAGAGCTGCCTACGTAAGCAGCACAAATGGGAGTACAAGTAACATAAACACAAGGAGCAGAGGCAACGTAGCAGAGGCAACGTAGCAGAGGCAACGTAGCAGACGTGGTGTAAGTAGAGGATAAGGAAGGGACAGAGCAGACTAAGAATGAGGCAGTAGAGGACTGAAGCAAGTCTAGTCAGGTCAGAGGCCCAGAGACTCAGAGACTCAGAATCAGACTCAGTGTTGATGTTGACCGTGTGATAGTGTTGATAATGGCAGGTTGATATTGTAGACAGCTTGATGTGCCAGGTTGACCGTTATCCCAGCTTGCTGCAACAGCTCTGCGAGTCAGCTCTGAGAATGTTCAGTACATATGTAAGGTACGATGAGGAAAAACTCAAGTCTCAGAGTCTGCAAGGGAAGAAGACAGAGGGCGACAAGAAGGCAGGAAATCAAAGGCAGACAGGAAGGGAGAAAGTGAAGACAAGAAGGCAGACACCAACGTAAGACAAGAAGGCAGAGGAAGACAAGAAAGGAGAAGACAAGAAATCAAGACAAGAAGGCAGTAAGAAAGCTTTAAACCTTTCACAAACAAAGAAAAAGAAAAGAAAATGGTTACAAGCGTTTAGGAAAAAATGGTGTACGTTGCTCTTCTCTCTAGCTCAAGCCCCTAGCAGTCTCCATCGACCTGCCACCTGCCACCTGCCACTGGTGACACTGCTCACTCATAGACCCACTCGTAGCACGGTGTCTGTACCTCGACTCCACCACTGCTTCTACAACCCTCTCTTCACCATGGTGCCAAACTGTGTTATAAATAGTACAAGGCTATACAATGCGCAATATTTCACAGCAAAGCGTTTCTGAATTCTCCATGGCGCACGCCCTCAAGAATTAAAAGGATTTTTCTGAAAATCAACAAAAAGTTTTTTATAAACAGATACAACGATCTTGAACTTTAAGGATCTTGAACTTTTAAGGATCTTAAACTGTTGATACTCGAGCTTGGATTGCATCTTGGATCGTATATTGCAGCCAGAGATATCTAGCAGGGAACGAAATACACCCACCGATCTTTATTTATACTACTTTCAAATTAGCCGCTGTTTCACTTAGCCGCTGTTCATCTTACTACTTCAACTAGTTTAGTTCCACGAGTCCACTTCAACTAGTCGACTGTCCTTCGCCATGTCAAGAGACTTAACATTCAACAACCCGAGAAGGGATGAGGACGACGACGGCCAACAAAACCCATTCATAAATCCTATCGAAGAACAGTCGTCAGATTCATTTGTGTCGAATCACCAATCTTCGTCTCAGTCTGATGAAGATCAATTTCAATACGGTAGACCTTTCAATAACTATAATGGTTATTATTCCAATAATGGCACTACTTCGAATTTATTGAGTAAAAACAACTCGAATGATTTGAATATCATCAATAATAACTTGATGCAAGGTCAAGGTCAAAGTCAGCATCAAAACTATCAACAACTTGGCCAACAACCTCCTTCAGTACCTCCTCATCAACAACAACAGCATAGTGGTAATAGAAACTCCATAAATAGAAATTCAACCCTAATGTCGGGCGGCGGTTCTAATAATATTCAAGTTCCTTCTGAATATGATAGATACCCTTCGGTGGTTGGTTCTAGAGTTGTTTCTTCTACTTCTTTATCTTCAAACTTTTTTGCCGGTGCAGGTGGTGCCGCTGGTGCTGCTGGTGTTGGTGCAATGGGTGCCAATAATGGTCTGGGGAGTGCCGGGAAATCAGAAGATGGTTCATCGATTTCAAATAAATCAAGTTCAAATCCATTTTTAAATTCTTCAGACTTTTCTCCATTTGGTGGTTACCCTGCAAGTTCATTTCCTTTACATATCGATGAAAAGGAAGCTGATGATTATTTACATAATCCAGACCCAATAGCTGATGCTCAATATGATAAAAATAGATTTATTCATGATTTAAAAGCTTTAGATAAAAGATCTTTAGGTGGTTTGATAAGTTTTTTTGTTTTATTTTTGGCCGCTATAGGTGTTTTCATTGTTTTACCAGTATTAACGTTTTCTGGGGTCACTGAACATTATGTTCCAGAATCTTATGAAATCTTAACCCATTATAAATATCCTTTATTATCAGCAATTAGAACTAGCTTGGTGGATCCTGATACCCCTGAAGATGCTTTATCAAGAAAAGTTAGAACTGGTGATACTTGGGAATTAACATTTTCGGATGAATTCAATGCTGAAGGAAGAACCTTTTATGAAGGAGATGATCAATTCTTCACTGCTCCTGATTTGAATTATGCTGCAACAAGAGATTTAGAATGGTATGATCCTGATGCTTCAACTACTGCTAATGGTTCATTAGTTTTAAGATTAGATGCTTTTAAAAATCATGATTTGTTTTATAGATCTGGTATGGTTCAAAGTTGGAATAAATTATGTTTTTCTCAAGGGTTAATTGAAATTTCTGCTAAATTACCAAATTATGGTAATGTATCTGGTTTATGGCCTGGTTTATGGACCATGGGTAATTTAGGTAGACCTGGTTATATGGCTTCAACTGAAGGAGTTTGGCCTTATACTTATGAATCATGTGACGCCGGTATTACCGCCAATCAATCAAGTCCTGATGGGATATCATATTTGCCAGGTCAAAGATTAAATAAATGTACTTGTAGAGGGGAAGAACATCCAAATCCTGGGGTTGGTAGAGGTGCACCAGAAATTGATTTATTAGAAGGGGAAGTTTCTACTGATTTAAAAGTTGGGGTTGTATCACAATCAATGCAAGTTGCTCCTTATGATATTTGGTATATGCCAAATTATGATTTTGTTGAAGTTTATAATAAATCAGTTACTACGATGAATACTTATGCTGGGGGTCCATTCCAACAAGCGGTTTCAGGGGTTACAACCTTAAATACTACATGGTATGAACGTGGTGCTGGTGAACATAATTTCCAAAGATATGGGTATGAATATTTAAATGATGATTCAGATGGGTATTGTACTTGGTACGTTGGAGAAGAACCAACATTTACTGTATATGCCAATAGTTTAAGTCCAAATGGGAATATTGGATGGAGAAGAATTTCAAAAGAACCAATGTCAATTATTATGAATTTAGGGTTATCAAACAATTGGGCTTATATAGATTGGCCATCAATTATCTTCCCATCAGAAATGAGAATAGATTATGTTCGTATTTATCAACCATCTGATGCTATTGATATGACCTGTGATCCGGAAGGCCATCCAACCAATGATTATATTCAGAAACATATTAATGCTTATCAAAATGTGAATTTAACTACATGGGAAAAGGCTGGTTATAATTTTCCTAAGAATTCTTTGGTCAATGGTTGTAGTACTTAGATATTATCTCCTTTTACCATGTATTAATAGATCAAAAACTAAAATTATATCACAATAGAAAACAACGGAATGGGATAATAGAAAACTAAAGAAGTCAAATGTTTGGAATTCATTATCATAGCAGATCAAATTTTTAATGTCCTCATGATCAAATCTTATCATATCAACTACTTGAGTTAACTTTACATGACATCATATGGTATACATTAGCAACAATTTACATTCATTAGTTTATTGTAAATCGTATATAAGATATACAATACACACATATATATTTATTGGTTTTCTTCTTATATCTAAAGTATCTAACAATCAAGAACCCTTAGATCTTCAAGTCTTTAAGTTTATCTAGCAAGTTATCGTTATCATCGTTAGTTTGTGTATCCTTTGAGTCTTTCGAGTCGTTCGGGTCGGTATTGGCAGCTTCACTCACTTCTTTTGCAATAGACCTCGACTTCTCTTCTACGTCAATGTCAGTATTGAGGGTAGCATCCGCAAGGCTTTGACGGTGTAAAGAATGTTTCTTACCCTTCAATTGGTTCAATTCCTCGCTCCAGCCCAACGACTCACATAATGCTTCTGCAAATTGATCACAGTCTTCGAGGATGATAATGTCCTTCTTATGATCAAAATCCCCCACCAATTCTTTGTTCACCAATACCCTCATTCTATCATTGACTTCAGCAGGCAAAGATGCAAACGGATAAACTGTCAATGAGGTTCCGGCGACTATAACCAACTCGATGTCATCGAGGTCCTTATCCCAAGTTTCAAACAACTTGACAGGCAATGGTTCGCCAAAAAACACGATATCAGGCTTAACGTACCCTTTACATTTCGAACAACAAGGGATCTTATCGCTATCCATTTCTCTTTTCAAATCAGCCGTACTCATTTCCTCGTCACAGTCAATGCAGTGGTTGTTTGAAAACGAACCATGAGCTTCGATTATATATTCATCCTTGATCCCTGCCACTCGCTCTAAAGTGTCGATGTTCTGGGTATACACTCTGTTCAAGAGCTTCTTATCCTGGAACAATCGAACCATGTAATGGTAGGTGGTGGGCGTGAACTTCCCCGGGTATAATTCACCGGCCAACGTATAAAATGCCTTTGGATTCTTCCTGAAGTACTCGATATCAAACACTGCTTCGGCGTAAGGCAAGTTCAACTTGGCCAAGTTCGAGTAAAGACCGGTCTTGGGGCTCCGGAAATCGGGGATCCCAGCCCCGGTGCTGACCCCGGCTCCCTGGAAGAACGTCACCTTCTTGCCGCCTTTGATCGAGTCCACCAACGGCTTCAATTCGCTGTCCATTTGCCAAACGCTTTGCACCAAACGCTTCGCTTTGCACCAAACGCTTCGCACCAAACGGTTCGCTTTGCCCGCCGCCGCAACTACTGGCACACGAGAATCAGAAAATTTTTCGTATTAGTCAAGACGTCATAATGAAGGTAAGTCCATTGGGTTTCTGAGGCATGGAAGCTTTGAGTTTCTGAGTCATGGAAGCTTGGGATAAGCAGCGATACTAACAACCACAGCAGCGTATTACCGGGCTTGATCTTCAGATCTTGACCAACGAGTTCCAGCCGTTGATAAACTACCGGTTGCAGAACATCTACAATGTATTGAATTCATCCAAACAGTTTATATTGAAGTTTTCAGTCCCCGATTCCAAGAAGCTCTTGGTGGTTGAGTTCGGGAACCGGATCCATCTCACTGACTTCGAGCGGCCCACCGAGCCCACGCCTTCCAACTTCGTAGCCAAACTAAGAAAGCACTTGAAGACCAGAAGATTGAGTGGCTTGAAGCAAATCGGCAATGATCGGATCTTGGTGATGCAATTCAGCGACGGGTTGTTCTATTTGGTGTTTGAGTTCTTCAGTGCCGGTAACATTTTGTTGCTAGACGACCAGCGAAAGATCTTGATGTTGCAAAGAATCGTCAACGACGATAACGTCGACAAATATGCCGTCAATGAGACGTACAATATGTTTGGGGAGGACTTCTTCCATACCGAGTTCAAATACGAATTGAAGCAGTATTCTTCGGGCCAAATTGAACAGTGGATCACGGAGCAGAAGGACAAGGCCCAGGCCCAGGCCCAAGCAAAGTCTGACCAAAAACCCAAGAGAAATAAGGTGTTTTCTATTCATAAGCTATTATTTGTCAATGCAAGCCATTTGTCGAGTGATTTGATCTTGAAGACCCTCCAAAACCACAGTTTCAAGTCGAATGTGTCGTGTTTCGAGATCACCGGCGCTCAGATCCCGGAATTGGTCGAAGTGTTGAACGAATGTGAACACGAATACGTCAAATTGCTTGATTCCCATATTGAAGGGTATATAGTTTCGAAGAAGAATCCAAACGTGAATGAAGAAACAGCAGAAGACTTGAAATACTTATATGACGAGTTCCATCCTTTCAGGCCATATAAAGACGGTCCAGAAAACTATAAATTCGAATCGGTGCCAGGGTACAGCAACACATTGGACAAGTTTTACTCCCAAATCGAATCCAAAAAGAACGAATTAAGGATTGAAAACCAAAAGTCGGCTGCTATGAAGAGATTGAACCATGCAAAGAACGAACGTACCAAACAGATTGAGAATTTGCAACTCGAGAAGGAAGCCAACATCAAAAAGGGAGATGCCATTATCTTCCATGCTGATCTCGTCAATTCTTGTATTGAATCCGTGAATAGTTTGATCAACCAACAAATGGATTGGAAAAACATCGAAAGTTATATCGAATTAGAGCAAAAGAACGGGAATCCAATCGCCCTGGTGATCCATTTGCCGTTAGATTTGTTGAAAAGTAGAATAAAACTATACTTACCTGAAGACATCGAAGAAGTGGACGATAAGATCTCGGGGTCTGACTCCAACTCCGAAACTGATTCTTCGGATAGCGATTCAGGTTCGGATAGTGACTCAGAAGATTCGGAGACCGATTCCGAGAGTGAGTCGGAAGTGAAACCAAAAAACAAAGCCAAAGGGCCACCGAAGAATACTTTATCGGTGTGGATCGATCTCCAATTGTCACCATATGCCAATGCCAAATTATACTTTGATTCCAAAAAGACAGCCGAAACCAAGCAAGCAAAGGTGGTTCAAAACAGTGAAATGGCCATCCAAAATGCCCAAAAGAAGATAAACCAAGACTTAGCAAGATCTTTGAAGCAGGAGCCGGACCAGTTGAATAAGGTCCGTGAAAAGTATTGGTTTGAAAAGTTCTATTGGTTCATTACGAGTGACGGGTACTTGTGTCTTAGCGGACATGATGATTTGCAAATAGACATGATTTATTATCGATTTTTCAATGACAATGATTATTTCGTCAGTTCTGACATTGAAGGGGCATTAAAAGTGTTCATTAAGAACCCATATAAGGGAGAATCGATACCTCCGTCCACTTTGTGGCAAGCAGGAATGTTTAGTTTGAGTGCCTCTGTGTCATGGACCAACAAGTCGTCTAATTCGGCTTGGTTTATGCCAGCGGTGGGACTTTCTAAAAAGGACGTGGATGATAGCTTGTTGGCTCCAGGAAGGTTCACCATTAAGGGCAAAAAGGAGTACATGCCACCGGTGCAGTTGGTTATGGGGATTGGATTTTATTTTATTGTCGATGAAGAAACCACCAAGGAAAATAGAGAAAAGAGATTAACAAGACAAGATGAGATGGGATTGAAGGTAGTTGTGGATAATCAGAAGGCAGATATCGATCAAAGTGTCATTAAAGAAAAGATTTTAGAACAAGAAAGAAAAGAAACGGTTTCAGAACAAGGCGATCAACCTGAAACCCAAGAAGAAAATGGTCAAGATCAACAAGATTCAAAAGAATCAACACCAGATACTGATCTCGGTTTATCGAATCTTAATATCGTTAAAAGAGGTAGAAAGGCCAAAATGAAGAAAATAGCAAAGAAGTATGCTGATCAAGATGAAGAAGATCGGTTGATGAGAATGGATGCATTGGGTACCTTGAAACAAAAACAAGCACAACAACTGTTGGAACAGGAACAGCAGCAGTCGCAGTCTCAACCAAATGGTAATGAAGGCAGAGAACGGGCCCAGTTGAAGAAGAAAAAGCAGGATGAAAAGGAATTAAGGAAGTATTTACTTCAAGAGACCGAAACCACCTCCGATTATATGAATATATTGGACTCATTAATCACCAAGCCAACCACATCCAATATCCAACATGTAATCAATGTGATTCCAATTTTTGCTCCATATTATTCATTGCAAAAATTCAAGTATAAGGTCAAGATTCAACCAGGAAACAATAAGAAGGGGAAGAGTATAGACGAAGCATTAAATTATTTTACAAATAGAAAACTAGACCCTTCGACTACTGATGTTGAGTTGGACTGGTCAGCGGAAAGAGATTTGATCAAAACATTGAAATCAAACGATATTATAAGTATATTACCGTTATCCAAGTTGAAAGTGGTTGTTCCATCAGCCAACGAAAAGAACAATAAGAAGTCGGTTGCCCCTAAAAAGAAGGCCGGAAAGAAAGGGAAGAAGTAGACAAACCATAGCATACAGGGGCTCCAGGCGCTCATTGATCGCAACTTCGCTATCACCAGCCATACGTAATGTACAACCATTCAACTCTTAGTACTCTGAATTTTGACAGCGGTTTTATTCTGCCAGTGTCGCCCCCACGCGCCCAATTCCGCTGTCATGGCGCCCTGGCGCTCGCGCTGCATGTCGCAAGTTAAGCCACGCACATGTGGGTAATTACTATTCCTAAAACGATCAATAAAAGGTTGGATGGAGAAGAGGTTACAATAGCCATTGTAAGGGAATTTCTTGGAGGAAGTTTATACCTAGAAGTTACCGTAATTGCAAATTGCCAGTCAATTGAGTGTCAAAACTGTCAACCCTCGTTTGGTAAATTACATAGGCTTCGTAACTTGGAAAACTATATATAAGTAGGTTGTCCCCATTATTTGGTCCATCTTTATTTTACAATTGTTTTATAGGTCTTAGATTTAAAGAAACTGTTGAACGATGGTGTCTTTTTCCAAAGTATTGTTGGGGGGGTTATTAAACTTACCATCAAACATTTACAGAACTGTAGCCAATCCAGATTTGGCAGCTACTGAGCAGTATAATTTAGTTAAATACTTGTATGGGACTGGTCCATATATCGAATTTACAGGGTTTGGAATTGATCCAAGTATTCCGGAAGATTGTGAATTAGAACAAGTGCAAATATTAATGAGACATGGGGAAAGGTTTCCTGGGTTATCAGCGGGATTGGGGTTTGAAGAATTAGTCAAAAGGTTACAAAAGTATGGTAGTAATCATACAATTGAAGGACCCTTATCATTTTTAAATGATTATGAATATTTTGTCCCTAGTCAAGACTTGTATGAATATGAAACTACTCCAGCAAATTCTGAAGGTCCATATACTGGATTTGAAACTGGGTTGAAAGCTGGAGCAGCTTTTAGATCTAAATATGGAGATTTATATAATTCAAGTGAACCACTAGTTGTTTTCAGTGCTGCAAGTCAAAGAGTTTGGCAAACTTCCAAATATTTCACTCAAGGATTCTTGGGTGAAAATTTTACTGAAGATAATTATTTAATCAATGTTATTAGTGAAAATGCCACTCAAGGATTCAATACCTTAACTCCAAGATGGGGGTGTTTAAACTATGATTCAAAACAGAATTCATCTTATGCTGGTGATTTCCCAACCGACTATTATGACGTTATAGTTGAAAGATTAACTAAAGACAATAAAGGGATGAATTTGACTTCAAAAGACTTACCCAACTTATTTCAAATCTGTGGGTACGAATTGAGTGTCAAAGGTTATTCACCATTTTGTAACTTATTCACCCAAGACGAATTAGTCACTAATCTGTATCAAAATGATTTGAGTTTCTTTTATTCTTCAGGCCCAGGTAATCCCTTATCTTCAGCAGTAGGATATGTTCAATTGAATGCTTCATTGGCTTTATTGAAAGACGATAGTAGCACCAACAATATCTGGATCAGCTTTACTCATGATACAGATGTAGAGTTGTTCCATAGTGCATTAGGATTATTTGATCCAATTAGAAAAGACTTACCGAACAATCACGTGGTTTTTACAGACACTTATCATCATATTGACCCTATTCCAATGGGGGCAAGAATTATCACCGAAAAGTTCAAATACAAAGATGATAGCTATGTCAGATTTGTTGTAAACGGTGCCGTAACTCCTTTGAGTAGTTGTAGTGAAGGGCCAGGGTTTAGTTGTAAGTTAAGTGATTTCGAAGACTACGTTTCTGACAGGTTTGAAGATTTTAACTTGACGCAAGTCTGTGAACCTGATTCTGACTTACCGCAAGACTTGACATTTTATTGGGACTATGAAGGTAATGATGATTATCAATTCATTCCACCTAGAATCGTCAATTAGGCTTCTTGACAGTATATATTGTGAATTCATCCGAGTTGAAGCGTTTAAAAGTTTAGAAAAGTAATAAAAGTTCTTTGGTCTCTTCTGCAATTTCAAGACCCCAATGGACTCAAGCCAGTATCTCCAGACGCCAGTATCTCCAGATACAGTCAATGTCCAGTTGATCCAATCCTTAGCTAGCATTACCGGGCCGGTGCACCACCCAATTTTGTAGTTTCCTGGGCCGGTGCACCAACTCTATTCTTGCTTTGAGTGCACCTCGTTTTTGGTTGCAAACGTGCAGCCTGCAACATGCTTGAATGCAAGCCTGGCAACGTACCCATAAAGGTACCAAGTCCCACGTAACTAGCGCCACGTGATGTTTTATGCCAGTACTGTGCTACGGTGCCAGTGCCGTGCCACGGTGCCACGTATACGTCCATCACGAACGCTCAGAGCCCAGAAGCCTCCAGTCGCTTAACGGCTCAAATTGCCTTGGTGCTCAATTTTCGATAAGAAAATTCCTTATGAACCAAATAGAGAGGTCGATGAAAGTTTCGAAGTTGTTCACGAGTTTAATACTAGGAACAAACCACTATGACGAAGTGGCCGTACCTGAGCTAGCGGCAATCGAGCAATATAACGTCGTTAACTATTTAGGTGGAGCAGGTCCTTATATTCAGCATCATGGATTCGGAATCTCACCAGAGGTCCCTGAACAATGTGAATTGGAGCAAGTTCAATATATGGGTAGGCATGGCGAAAGATTCCCGACTGAAAGCTCAGGGCAAGCATATAATGAGACTATTATGAAATTGAAACAACAAGATTTGAATGGTAGTATTGGGTTTTTCAAAGACTATGAATACTTTGTTAAGGATGCTAGAAACTACGAATTGGAGACAACTTTAAGTAACAGTGACAGTATATACGCCGGAAGTGTGAGTGCCTTTAGAAATGGAGATACATTTCGGAAGAAATATGACACATTGTATGACGAAAAGAAGCAATTGCCCGTATTCACCACCAATGCAAGGAGATGTTATGATACCAGTCGATATTTCATTCAAGGGTTTCTAAGCGATTCCAAAGGAAAAGACGATAATATCAAATTCAATGTGATTGATGAAGACGGGTCTATGGGGGGTAATTCCTTGACACCTCGAGAAGGATGTGATGCATTCAATAAAGACGCAGCTGACAATAAGGTTGAAGTATCCGATGAATATTTGAGGCAGATTGGGGCCCGACTAAGAAAGGAGAACCCTAATATCAATATAACAGGGGATGACATAGAGAATTTGTTTGATATGTGTGCATATGAATTGAATGTTCGAGGCGACTCGCCTATTTGTTCGATGTTTAATAATAACGAGTTTATTCAACATGAAAACTATAAGACAGTCAAATTGTACTATGAATATGGAAGAGGCAATAGATATATAGAGGGGCTTGGCTCGATTTTTACCAGAGCATCGATCAAATTATTAAAGCAGCCGTCAAATAAGGAACAAAATCAAATATGGCTAGGCTTTACACATGACCATGATCTAGTGACATATTATAGTAGTCTAGGACTATTCAATGATTATCCAATCAGTAAAGATGGTAAAATAAGTTTTAGGAAGAGCTTCGGAAAGAGTAAAATAATCCCCCAGCTGACTAGATTTATAATTGAAAAATATAAATGTGACAACGATAAGTCATATATTAGGTATATAATCAATGATTCAGTTCAACCTTTAGACAATTGTAACCAAGGCCCAGGATTTTCTTGTGAACTTACGAAGTATTTACAACTAATGGATCACACAGTTAATTATGACTATAATCAACTTTGTGGCACCAATAAACCCAACAAAATTAGTTTCTTTTGGGATTATAACGAAGTGGATTACAATGCCACTTTATTTCCAGTGTAATTTGCAGTTGAAAGCTTCGTGGAAAGATTCATTGAAAGCTCCGTGGAAAGCTTCGTTAGGGAAGAAAGTGGTTTGCAGCATAAATATATACACCAGTACACCAGATCGTAGGGTCTGACACGGTACACCCGTGCACCAACCCCAGTGCCGCTGCGTCTAGACTCGCAGCAAACCGTCCATTCTGCAGCGCGTAATTAAAGGCAGGCACGGCGCTGTGCAGGAAATGTACGCCCTTTTGGAGACGCGACATTCCCACTTTTCGATCTGGCTCGCAGCGTCTGCAGCATTCTGCAGCTGTTGCCATCAGACGATGCTAGTGCCTGGCTGCTGTTCTGGCTGCTGTTCTCGCTGCTGGTCTGGCTAGCTCAGCAGATGTGGGTACTCAGATACGAGCTACTAGCTGCCAACCATCTGCCACAGGGCCAGGCCCTAGGCCATGAGATGAGGTAGACACCACCCAAACCTTTATCTATCCGTTTTGCTTTCCTCTTCCGGTGTCTACAGGCAATGTCTACTGTATCACCTGTCTACTCTCCCGCCTATACACTTTTCCACAAGTCTAGTTCCCTTCCTAAAAGAATTTAATTGAGACATTGTTTCATTTCAATCTGATTTCTTTTTGAAATTACACTATATATAGTTTTAATCCCATCACAACCGAGTAAAAATCTTCACTAGACTCGATACCTGCTCCTTTCCACTGGCAACATACCTTTGCCTTACTATTCTTCTGCCCTGCCCAGCATCCTACTGAAGACTCCTTTGCTATAAGGCTTACTGTCAACACTACGCAAGTGAACCTGAAACAGTGAAGCAAAACCGGTCCACGCACGCTTTGGAAGGGGTTACACAAAACCTCAAAGCGAGAAATAGAAAATTTGAAAACATCAACAATCTTTTTAACCCTTTATTCATACATTCGTTAGAAGGCAAAGATATTAGGCATCACAATCGTCCTTAGCTAGTCATCGTCGCTGATTTGTAGACCCATACACAGATCATCCCATTTTCAGGAGCCGTTAGACCAGTTGAAACTGTAATCCTTTGGCACTCGTTGAGAATCAATAGCGTCTACGCCTTATTCAATTTAAACGCTCATTTCCATACCGTTAAGACCAGTGGCATCTGATCTTTCAGCATTAGAGTCTAATCGTGTTAACGCATCATTAGAAGAGGTCTAAGCGTCAACCAAGTCTAAACCAACTTAAACCAGGTCAAACCCGGTCCAATCAGGTCAAATCCGATCAAATCAACCAAATAAACTCAATCAGACCAATCAATCAACCAAATCAATCAGACAAATCAATCAACCAAATCAATCATGAAGTTAATAACGTTAGTTTGCCTTGTGGCATCATTCAAACTCACAGCCGCCGCTAGTAGTATTGGCTGCTTTTCCTCCGTATCTAATAGTAAGAAAGTAGGTTCCTACATGTATCAAAGTTCTTCAAACTGTATTGAAGAATGTAGCGACAGTCCTTATGTTGCGTTAACTAATGGTGATATTTGCTATTGTCTTAGTTCAAAACCAACTAGTGGTGAAACTGATGATTCGGATTGTAATATAGATTGCTTCGGATATGGTCTGGAAACTTGTGGTGGTAAATCTGCATATTCTGTCTATGTCGGTACTGGTACTGCTAGTGATGACGAGGATGATGATACCGATGATAGCTCGTCTAGCACTTCACAAACAACGTCAGCTACTCCCAGTTCTACCAAGTCAACTGCTTCAAGTTCTCAAACTGAAGATTCTCAAACAACCGATGCCCCTGAATCTACAACATCAGACGATTCGTCAGAAACCGTCATTACAACTTCACATTCTTCAGAAGGTTCAATAGTAGTCAAAACTGTGACTGCCCCTTCAACCCCAACATCAAGTTCTGAGTCTGAACAACCTTCATCTTCAAGTTCTTCATCTGATGATGACGATAAGAAGAAGTCAAAATCCTCTAATATCGGACCTATAGTCGGTGGTGTTGTTGGAGGTGTAGCTGGTATTGTGATCATTGCTTTATTGGCGTTTTTCTTTTTAAGACGTAGACGTCAACAAGAGGAGGATGAAGACGAAGAAGAATATTTTGATAAACCTATTGGCGGTGGATCCATCAAACGTGGTAATTTCGGTAGTACTGGTGGACTTGGTACTAATAAACTGAAGAAATCCTTAAAATCAAATCCTTTGGATATGCCAATGACTAATCCGTTCACTCATCCATCAGATGGTATAAATGAATCGAATAATAATAATAATAAAGAATTGGTGGATCCAAGGTTGAATCCAATAATGATGGGAAGAAGAAGGTTAAGTGAAGGTTCATTGGCTGATGAAACTGACTATTCTAGAAAAATTTTACAAGTTGCTAATCCGGATGATTAATATATGTATTTGTTACCCGTGAACTCTACGCTCTGAAGAGATGAAAACAATCGTTACTTGACTACACACTACACAGTGAACTCGTCTGAACCGTCTGAACCGTTACTAAAAAGCCGTGTTCAATGGAGACAACAAGTCCTTACCTTTATAGAAATCAATTGTCTTTAAACCTCTTTTGACAACTCCTTCTGGAGTGAACTCAACCTGCTTGTAAATATCAGCAGCTTTACCACTAGCACCAAATCTATTCAACCCAAACTGTTGATGAGAGTATCTGGACCAACCTAATGGACTTAATACTTCCACTGATACAATTGGTGGGCCGTTGGATAACACAGAAAACTTGTATTCATCCGACTGCTTATCGAAAGTATGGAAGTCTGGCATTGATACAACACGAACCTTCTTGCCTTGTTCACCCAAAGACTTAGCAGCGTCGACCAAGATGGAAACTTCCGATCCCGTACCAACCAAGATCAAGTCCGGTTTAGTATCCGGTTCGATCAAAATATAACCACCTTTAGATGCCTTTTCAATGGAAGATCCCGGCAACTGGTCCAATCCTTGTCTACTCAAGGCAATGACATGGGGTGTCAGGGTTGAAGTCAATGCCGATTTGTATGCAGCAGAAACTTCGTTCCCATCAGCAGGTCTCCACACAGCTACGTTTGGAATGGCTCTAAGATGAGCCAACGTTTCAATTGGCTGATGGGTGGGCCCATCTTCTCCCAATCCAATAGAATCATGAGTGGCCACCCAAATGACTGGATGGTGGGAAATGGCTGATAATCTAACGGCTCCAGCAGCATAAGAAACGAAATTCAAAAAGGTCCCCCCATAAATCTTATAGTTGGCCCCAAATGCTTGAATCCCGTTCATTATGGCCCCCATCCCGTGTTCTCTAACCCCAAATCGGATGTATCTACCACTGTAGTCACCCAATTTCGAAGAAGGTGGCTGGAAATCAGTCACCCCAGTGGTTCTGGTGTTGTTGGAAGGAGTCAAGTCGGCAGAACCCCCAATTAGTTCAGGGACCTTTTCAAATAAGGCATCCAAAACCTTTCCACTGCATTGTCTAGTGGCCAAGGCCTTATCCTCCGGTTTATACGTTGGTAAAGCGTCTTCCCAGCCGTCAGGCAATTCTCCTTTCAATCTTCTAGCCAATTCGTCACCTAACTCGGGATACTTCTTCTTATAGGCATCCAACAACTTGTGCCATTCATCAAACACAACCATGTTGTCATCAACATGTTTCTTGTAGTATTCTTGGACTTCAGGCAACACATCAAACGAAGTTTCGGGGTCAAAGCCGAATTTAGTTCTTAATTGCTTGACATCATCGATCTTCAACGGAGCACCATGAACACCATGGGTGCCGGCCATCAAGGAGCCATAACCAATGGTGGTTCTTAATCTAATCAACGTTGGTTTAGTATGGGTCTTTGCGGTTTCGATTGCTTTAGCAATACCCACTAAATCTTCATCACCATGTTCGACTTCCAAGATTTCCCAGTCATAAGCTCTGTATCTGGCCATGACATCTTCGGTGAAAGCAACATTGGTGGACCCGTCGATAGAAATACGATTATCATCCCAAAATGCAATCAAGTTACATAATTTCAAATGACCAGCCAAAGAAGAAGCTTCAGAAGAAACCCCTTCCATAAGACAACCATCACCCAAGAAACAATAGACATAGCTGTTGGAAATAGGGAAATCTGGTTTGTTGTAGGTGGCAGCAAACTGTTTACCAGCGAGAGCCAATCCAACGGCATTACTGATACCTTGACCTAAGGGACCGGTGGTCACTTCGACCCCGGGGCATTCCATTCTTTCAGGATGGCCAGGAGTCTTAGAATCCAACGATCTAAACCCTTTTAAATCGTCCACGGTATAGTCATAGCCATACAAGAACAACATGGTGTATAACAAGGCACAGGCATGTCCGTTAGACAAGACGAACCTGTCTCTGTTCAACCACTTTGTATCTTTAGGGTTGAATTTCATGTTTTGGAAAACAACATGAGCCGCTGGAGCCAACCCTAAAGGGGCCCCCGGGTGGCCAGCGTTGGCATGAGTTACTTGGTCGACTGCCAAAGTACGAATATTAGCAATAGCTTTTTGATCGATGTCTGACATTAAATACAAAAGTTTCGTTGTAGTGAAAAGTTTGTTATACTGTGAAAAGTTTCGTTGTAGTGAAAAGTTTCGTTGTACTAAGTGAAAAGAATTAAAGGAGATTTTTAGGGGTTTATATAGTATCTTAAATTGCTGCAACTGATGGATGCAGCAAATTAAGCTGCAAACATTTTTTCTGCCATAGTTAAGGAAGGGTGGGGGGTGGGGGTCGGCGGTGTTGGCAGCGTAGGCCCAGCCATACCCCCAGCCATGGGCCTATGGGCTCTTAGGCTCTTAGGCTCTTAGGCTGCTATGACCTGTGATGGTTAGTGTGTAGGCAGTAGGATGTAATTGGTGTCTATTCCCTTGATTGCTTGACACAAGAAGGGCAAGTAGTGCAAGTAGTGCAAGATTCTAAGGAGATGGACAAGCAACCACTGGCGAAGTGGAGAGTAGACGCTGCCTAAGTGGTGAGTGAAGAGGGGTGGGGGAGTTGTGCCTAAGTGTCGAGTGGGTGGCCGCTAAGCGTTGAAGGCTGCCAGTAGGCTGTCTGTCTGTCTTTGCCAGTGAAGGGAGGTGGCCCCGGCGCCACTGCGGTGCCACTGGTCCACGGAGTGGTGTTACTCGGAACGTGGGCCAACCAGAACGGATGATTTCGTTCTCAACAAAAAAATCGAAAGGGATTTAGACGCTGTAATTTAGACGCTGTGAACCATAGCGATAAGTTTGTGGATTGCAAGATATTAACACCGTAGGTGATACGACTCAAAGCCTCGAAGAATGAAGAATTTGCCCAACTATGAAAAGTCGCTAAACGTTGATTTTAACGAGATATGTAAGGAGCTATTAGGTCTTAAGAATAACCGAAACAAATATATCGATTCTAAGCAAATTTATAAGATATATAACCGATTTTTATACAATTTGAACGAACTAAGCATCATACGTAAGGATGAAGAAATCAAAGGTATGAAATTGGAATTGCCCAATATGAACGATTCAATTATTGATGATATTTGGCAATTGATTTCTTTATGTTTTATAACTTGTGGATTAACTAAGTTTGCACCGGCAACTTATTCTTCATTGTCCACCGTGTACAAACTATTGATTCACTTGAAAGACGGGCAATTGTATACGGTGGAAGACTTGAAGCCTATTAAATCAAGATTGGATGATATTAAAACTATCATCAATAGTTATAATTACCAAGATGACGATGATGAGATTGCATTGGATGATGTTCAAATGGATATCGATTCTCGTGATAATGTTAATACCAAGAGTCAAAACAAAAATGAACAAATCAATTATATTAGAAGAAAGTATAATAAATGTGAAACTTTATATAGTGAATTATATGATAAAGTGAAGCTTCTTCCTGTTGAGGTTAAAGAGATTTACAACAAGTTATTAACTATCAGAAGAGGTTTAATTGATGTGGTGATTGATCGTGATGATTCTAAGAACACCACTGCCAAGTTCCAAAATGAATTAAAAGCAATTGAATCTCAAAGGGATCTGATGGGGAATTTCAATCATTGTGATAAAAATAGTCAAAGCATATTGAATGGATTGTTGGATGATTGTAATAATTTAATTAAAGATATCAACATTCATAAAGGTAAAAGCTTGGAAGATCTAATTAATGATTTATCTATCAATTATGATGATGAGACTTTCAAATTAATTGGTGAATTTAAAGCATTATATTCTAAATTATGTTCAATCAAATTGATATTGGAGAACTTATTAATAACTCGTAGATGGACTTTAAGAGAAACTGATTTATATAATTATCAAAATGACTTGAAGTCAATTGAATCAGAAAGATTAAATTTATTAGATAAATTATCTTGTGTTGATGAAAAAAGATCAACTACAGTTGATTCTAATGGTAATCCACCAAGTAAGTTGGTTACTTCATTGAAGTTTAAAAATTTCCAAGTATTATTATTGTATTTATTAAGAAGGTGTTATTCTTTGATTTATAAATTATTGGAAAGCAGTGAACCTGTTAGTGAATCATTACAACCAATTCATAATCAATTACTGACTGTTCGTAGATGTTTATTGGATATTAAAAGAATCGATGGATTAAATAATCTCCGTGAATTATATCCATTTCAATTTAAATTGGCTTCTTTAGATAATTTAAGAAATGATGGGAAATTCATAATTAATAACCAAATACCTGAAGGTCAAGGTACTTTAAATGCATTATTGGCAGAATGTTTTGATATAATCCATGAATTAAAGATTGAATTGGAAGCCAAAGAAGATGAAATGGAGGATCAAAGTGGTGATGATTCAAAGCATGCCAATGCTAATGCAACTGACGATGAAGATATCAATTCAGACGATGAAGTTGAATTGAAAAGAAATAGATATGTGGGTTTCAACGAGGCTGATTATGATCAAGATTCAAACTATGAATTTGAATCGAGTGATAAAGAATCTGAAGAATTTGAAGCCAATGATTATTACTAAATACTCGTATTTGTAATGTGATTATGGTAGGTGATGTCTGTATATATATAATGGTATTTATTGAACTATCTCTGATGAACTAAACTATCTCTGACGAACTTTAACTAACTCTGACGAACTTTAACTAACTCTGACGAACTTTAACTAACTCTGACAAACTTCAACAATTGGAACTAGAGGAACTACAGAACAACAGAGGAGAGGAACCACCGAATGATAGTTGTGTATTACTTTACTCTTCTTCAACCTCAGATTCTTCATCGTCCCCATCATCTACAGTCATAATATTATCATTTGATTCATCATTTTGATACTTTCTTGAAATTCTTGAAAACTTACCAATTTTGGTAGCTTCTTCCTTAGCTTTCTTTTGTAAAGCTTTCAATTCTGACTTGAACGAATGACGGATAGATCTATTGTTTAAAGAATCCCACATTTTCAATCCACTATTCACACCACCAATAACTAAATTACCTGCAACTTCTAAATCATTAGCAAATGAACATGTCAACACATTACCAACGTCAAAATCTCTAGATAAAATCATCGATGGTTTATTATCGTCAACTTTCCATAACTTAACCAGCTTTTCTCCCATAGCACTGGTTACTACCATTCCTGGGATATTATAATTGATCTCCAACGAAGATATACCGGCATCATGAGCATGTAACGTCCATAACGGTTGATTGGGGTTTCTAATGTCGAATGAATAAACATTACCTTGATCAGTACCACAGTAGAAGATTTCCAGTTGTAAACCCCATTTGACGTTTTCGATTTCTTCATTACCTACTTTGAAATTACGGGTCATTTCTGATTCGGTTGAAATTCTAACGTCTGTAATCCCACAAGTTCCATCATAACCACCGGTCAATAAAATAGAATCTTCGGTGCTGTGCCATTGAGAAGATGAAACGGTTTTTTTATTATGGATGGAATCAAACGATCTAACGGCGGTACCATTATTCAAATCCCATAATTTGACCGTATGATCAGCAGACGTAGACACTAAAACGTTTCTATGCAATTTGTTATGAGATAATGATAAAACGGCATCAGTATGATGGGTCAATTGATGTTTTGACTTTGATTTCTTCTTCTTTTTAGAAGCTTTTGAGTTGGTTGGTATTTCATTGTCCGGTTCACCCAAGATCAAGTCGGGGAAAGCCTTATCAACAGAATCAAGGTTCCATATTTCGATTTGAGGATCAAATGTCCCAATGGCAGCAAAGTTTCCTAAATTGTCTCCCTCCACGGCACTTTGATTGGGTTTATAGTTGATCCACTCAACACATAATGGGAATGCAGGCAACATCAAGTCGTGGTGGACGTATAAACTGGATTCTCTCATGAACCCTCTACTTACCTCTGGATCGTCGTCCTCATGGGCGTTTTTGTCGATATTTCCAGCTCCATCGTCATAGATGTATATATCCAAGTAGGAAATGTCATCTTCGGTTCTTGTTGCCAAAACCAAGTTATCGGTTGGATAAACCTGGGATTCTTGTCTATCTTGTTGCACGTCTTCTTCAGTTGGTAAACTCAAGTATGGATCTTGCCCTTCTTCACCTTGATGATACTTGGCGTCGGTACTTGATAACCCTGGCAACATCGTGACATCCTCTCCTTCGCTTTCATTGTCGTCGTCGTAGTGTTCTAAGTCGTACTCCTTCAAATCATCGTCGATTTCAATATCGTCCTTCAATGACTTTTTCACTTGCTGCTCATCGTCTTCATCTCCTTCTTCTTCAACATCGTTGAGTTGGAGTTTGGCCATGGCGGTGATTCTTTCCATCTCTTCGTCGTTCAATTCATACTTCTCTGGGAACTCGGCGGCATACCCCCTTGGCACCCATACACTAGAAGAGATCATCTCGGTCTAAATCACTATTGGTGGTGGGTATAATTTTTTTTCTCGATGAGCTCGAGACGATGAGATTTATATTGACGGTTCTACGTATCTATTTACACTACCAAGCGAGCGGGCCCTAGACTGGTGCTGGACAATGCCCAACGGCAGGAACCTGGGCCAAAGACTGGGCACAACCCCACAGAATGGGCATTGGAACCGGCCCCTACAATAAAACAGTACCAATTCCACCGATTTTCTTTTCAACTTCCTTGGTTTTGGCATCGATACCTCCATGGATTGGAAACGTCTTATAATTGAATAAGTAAAAGTTCAAAAAGCCGTCCCCGTTTCCAAACTTACAAGGTTTTATGAAGTATGGATTATCTTGACTGGTCAAACAGTTGAATACGTCAACCCCGAATTTCTTGGATGAGATTAAAGTATCCTGGATTAAGGAATTAAGTCTCTTTTTATAGCCATTTTCAATATCTTCTTCAGTGTTTGTTTCCGTTGGCTGTTGGAGTGCCGTATCCGAAGCATAATAATACAAATATGCTATACCCAATTCGTTATGATCGGGGTTATCTAATACGGTAAAAGGCAATAAATAGTAAGAAACAAAGTCGGTGATTCTACCTTCTTGTTCAATAACGTAACTTTTAATGACATTAGATGGTTCATCTCCTCCCAATAACCAATGCTTTAATTCTTCTTTGGTGAAAACTTGAATTAACTCATACCGTTGTTGAAATTTAGTTAACAAGTCGAATACTTGATCCAAATCTTTCAAATCCATTGGTCTAAACCCTGTCAAAGTTGGTTCATTAGGTAAAGCGTAATGTGAAATCATTTGGGCTTTAGTTTGGTTTGGTGGTAAATGACTAAATCCAACATCATGAAGCTTTGGCCAATTTAATGGACGATGAGCATAACGACAAGTTGAAATTGGTGATGGCAAAACAGCACCTCCAGTGTATAATGCTTGCCAAATATCTTGTTTATTAACTCTTCTAGTAACTTCCTTGATCAAAACCGGTGCTAATCTCTTGGATCTTAACTTTTTATGGATATTAAGAAAGTTGATTTCAACCGATTTGATAGTCTTATCGCTTTTGGTCAATTTCAAATCGCATGGTGTCCCAGCAATGAAGGCGACTAACTTCTTCGTGGCTTTCACCCTAACACCCAAGTGCCATTCCCGCTTATATCCGGGAGGTTTTAAAGCCCATTTGAAAAACTCATGGCTATATTTGAATCTAAATGTAGCATCTTGATCTTCCACGTAGTTCTCATATAAAAGAGTGTATAATTCATCCAACTCATCACTACTATCCAAATTGACCTCTGTCCATTCAAACCCGTCTATTAACGGCAATGGCTCGCTAGGAACCTCATCGGGAGTCTTGACCTCGATGGGCCCTTCGTTCAAAATAGTTTCATCGTACTTTGGCACCGGCTGGGTCTGCCAAAACTTATGGTCTTTCATCTGCTTCTTTTGGGCCTCATTCAACTGCTCTCCCATTGCAAGAAGATTCAACAAGTCTTCAATCGACTTGTTCTTCCCTTCCTTGTCCGACATATCGCTTAGAACCCAAAACCTACGGTACAATCCCTTTACTTACAATAGCCGCTGACGGTTCAGAAAAATGTGTTGAGTTTGAGCTCGAGTTTGTCGCATTTGTGGTTCAAAGGCTATTAAGCGCTGAGGTCGATTAAGCGCTGAAGCAACGATGGTGCTAAAGAACTCCAAGTATGACAAGCAGGCCAAGAGGAGGTACAAGATCAAGCATGGGTTGATCGAGAGACCGGTCGGAGAAAAACCAATGAGGCCCAAATGGTCTTCCAAGAAACGAACCAGTGATCAAGAGATGCTTAAGTTGGATATTGACGAGATGACTAGCGATTGGGATTCTGACGTTGATGAAGACATAGTCAATTATTTTTACCCGCAAATGGGGGAGCAGTTGGCGGAAATGGAGGTGGAAGTCAAGCGCAAGATCAAACGACAGGTGATTGAAGACTTGAGGCTACAGAGGGATGAGTTGTTTAATAAAAGTGAAGCAGACCTAGCAGCGGACCAAGTACAATTGGAAAACGATGGGATAATGCTAGGAGGGACCCCCAATGACAGGCCGGTAGTTCAACTCTCGGAGTTCATACCTGAAATACCCATTACTAAGAGGAAGAATCGTAAATTGCCCCCAGGAGCAGAAGATTCTGAGACCCTAGATGAATATGGGATCAAGTATTCGGAAACAGTTCGAAAAGTAGATGATTATGATGTGTTACATAAGGCCAAGTTGGCAGACCGGAACTTGGACCAAGTTCTGACGGAAGAATTGATTGGGTTTAGAATAGGTAAAGATTCATTATCTGAAGCCCGTAAGCCCACCAATAATCAGCAAATTCGAACTTTGACGGATGAAGAACGTACACAAGATGAACTACGCAAGTTAAAGACCGAACAGAAGAAGTATTATTCAAATATGAAATCAAGGTTCACCGATCCAGTCAAATCGAAGAAGATTCTTGAGCTTAATAATTTCGATAACAATAACCCAAATCATCTTGAGTACTTGAATAAAAAGCTCGTGGATCATCAGTCTCCCGTGGAGTCCTCCATAGATGATGACTTGGATACTTTATTGGGGCCCGGCTTGTCCAAACTAGAAATCGACCCGCCACAGGCCCCCCAGCAGAATATAGACGAGTTTCTTGATGGGCTTGATCCTATAGGTGCCGAACCAAAGACTCGTCCTCGTATGAAGACAATCGATTCACCACCGCCAGACCAAGACTTCCTTGATGATCTTCTAGGATAGCCGTATCCCGTAATGTATAGACGACCGTGCCCGCCTACACTCTCCTGCCACCCTGCCTGGCCAGAGCCGGCCCACGCCCGCCACCTCGCCGCCACCGTTGCAGCCAATGAAAATTTTTCTTGTATGAGTCACTCCCAAAAGGGTAATTCATTTCGCTAAGCGCAGTTCGTTATCAAAATTTTTCACTTCCATCAAAGCACTTTTCACTGGATCACTTTGGAGTATTTTAGTTCTTATTCGAAGAAAGAGTATTTAAAGTGATTGTAGGAATCGGGATGTTCAGCAGAATTGGAATAAAAGTTGGTAGAACCACCTTTTCTCGTACTCTTGCCACCGCAAGTAAGTATAACAAGACATCGACCTTAGATAGAGCTACATTGACCATTAAAGATGGGCCAATTTTCAACGGGTATTCTTTTGGAGCAAACAAAAATGTCAGTGGAGAAGCTGTGTTCACCACTTCGTTGGTGGGATACCCGGAGTCAATGACGGATCCATCATACAAGGGACAAATCTTGTGTTTCACTCAACCATTGATTGGAAACTATGGTGTTCCATCGTCATCTCAAAAGGATGAGTTTAACTTGTTAAGATATCTTGAATCGCCTCAGGTCCAATGTATTGGTATTGTTGTTGCGGATGTTGCTTTGGAGTACTCCCATTGGACGGCCGTAGAAAGTTTACAACAATGGTGTAAGCGTTCAGGGGTGGCTGCCATCTCAGGTGTTGATACTAGACAATTGGTCAGCTATTTAAGAGATAAAGGTTCTTCGTTGGGTAAAATCACCATTGGTGAAGAATATGATGCTGATGAAGATGCAGCTTTTGATGACCCTGAAACTGTGAACTTGGTCCATAAAGTGACTACAAAAGCTCCTTTCCACGTCAGTTGTCCCCCAGAAACTAGCAAGAATATTCATATTGCTGTTTTGGACTGTGGGGCTAAAGAAAACATTTTACGTTGTTTGGTTCAAAGAGGAGCTTCATTAACTGTTTTCCCTTATAATTACCCAATCGATAAGGTTGCCAACAAGTTCGATGGGATTTTCATTTCAAATGGACCTGGTGACCCTTTACATTGTTCAAGTACTGTTGAAAATTTAAGAAAAACTATGAAATTATACGATGATATTCCAATCTTTGGAATCTGTTTAGGCCATCAATTGTTAGCCTTGGCCAGTGGTGCTAAGACCATTAAGTTGAAATATGGTAATAGAGCCCATAATATACCAGCAATCGACTTATTGACTGGTAAATGTCACATCACTTCTCAGAATCATGGTTATGCGGTGGACCCATTGACTTTAGATTCTGATTGGGAGCCATATTTCACAAATTTGAACGACTTGTCGAACGAAGGTATGATTCATAAACATAAACCGATTTTTTCAACTCAATTCCATCCTGAAGCAAAAGGTGGTCCATTAGATACGGGGTTCTTGTTTGACAAATTCTTTGAAAACATCGATAAATACAAGTCAACCAATGGCTTGAACTTGCCAAATATTGACAATAGTTTATTGGTAGATATTTTGCCAAAGGAAAGAGTGGCCTAAGAGAACTCATACTCTTCAGATAATATATAAAGAACGTTATGTCTGCGTTTGTATGTTAATATTCTCTATTCTAACAGCTCCTACAATACTAAATAGCTTCTAGTTGAACGAACTTCGTTAATAATTCACCCAAATAAACGTCTGAATAGAACTCAACTTTATCAGCATAATCTTGACCTGTTAATTCCTTCAAGACTGTAACAACATTCTGAGTCAAGAAATTATAGAACACCAAGTCAGCATACTCAACATCGGTATTAGTGAACCGAATTGACTCAACCACATTAGGCACAGGGTAATTTATGGTTGGGTAATGCATGGTATCGTCCCCATCATGACCAAAATCATCATAAGTCACATACCCCTTGGATAGTTTCTTACTTGAGCCTTCTTTTGAGTTGATAAAACTAGGTTTTGGACTTACTAAACTGGCCATTTGGTGAGCTGGTAATAACTCTTTGATGTACCTCCCATCATTCAATCTAGACAGTACTTGAATGGCAATATGTTTGGGAATACTGATTTTGACCCAATCATTCTTAAATGGTGAAATAATATACTTGGTGTCCGTAGTATAGTTACCTTTATATAAATCGTACCTGATAGAACCAGTATTGATAATAATGATCCGTTCGGTCTCATTTCCTTCTAATGTAGGTAAGATTCTGTCGGTCAATAGCTTAAAAAGACTGTGATCATGGTTAATGGGTACATAATCCATGTAATAATTGGAAGAAACTTGGCCAATATAATGATTTAGATCTAATTCATTTCTTGTTTTGGAAATTAGCTCTTTTACTTCATCTCCTTTGCCTGTTTCGAAGTTGTTATATTTCTTACTGTGGAATTTGAACGAATTCAAGTTGAAATCGATATAGGATCTACTAAATCTTGACCTTAAAGAGTCCCCACTGTTTTTAATACTTAACCACCCAACTGTTTCACAAAATCTACCGCTTTCTAACGCAGTCAGATTATCATCATATACAACAAAGTCTCTAATATGACTATGACCCCCAAAATACTGGATTTTTGTAGTTGGGTAATACTGACGTAACGCCTGATGCAACACGTTAAGTTCTTGCCAGTCATGAGTGATTGGTATGTGGCCAATAATGACAATATAATCAACGTCAGCTTGATATTTCGTTAAAATATCTTGAAACCAAGCCTGTTTGATGGTATCAGCGATGGAGGTCACCTTTGTACCAACATTATTTCTATTGAAATCAAACAAAAACCCAAATGATAGGATCCTATAACCATTCACAGGGGTGGTGAAATAACGGTATTTATTGCCTAATGGAACAAACTTATCATCCACTTTAATCTCAACATTAGTATTGACGTAATTGTCGCCGTAATGTTTGGCTACAAAGTCATATTCGGTTTTGGAGTTTTGCCATTCATACAATTCGTGATTGCCTATGGTCAACAAGTCAAAATCTTGCTTGATGAAGATCGGTAACGATTTATTACCATTGGGAGTAGTGATATCACTCAATCCATTACCGTCATGTCTGTCACCCGTATCAACAACCAACAAATCCTGTCCCATCTCATGGGCAAGGCTCCTCATATTAGCAGCAAACGAAATGAAGTCCCCCCAGTTGGCATCGTATTGCTTTTGGTTAAGATGTCCTGAATACCAGCCATGAGTATCAGTGGTATGAAGGAAGTTCAAGTCCCCCCATGTCAAGTCACGGATATTGCCAAAGGCGCTTACCCCGTCGTTGAACGTGTCGCTGCTTGCGCCGTCGTTGCTGGTGCCAGGGCCCTTATTCCACCCAAACAGGGTCAATATCAATGGCAATTGCCAATACTTAGACCAGACCATGATGACCACTATAGTATTTGAGATAACGCTTCAGATAGGGTGCTCACACGCCGGTACACCACTAAACCGGTACACCCATTACAATCATACAGCATCGTCACACCAGTACACCCCTTTAATCAAACAGCATCATCACACCGGTACACCCTTAAATCAAGTCTTACTCTTGGAGCTGTCACTATACTGGCCATCTGGGGCATGCACCATTGCACCATTGCACCATTCTTGCACTCTGAGGTAGCCCTTCGGTGTCTCGCCGGGTAACACTGGGCAGAAGCTGTAAGCCATAGGGGGAGCCATTGGAAATACTAAGCCATTTTCACTATATCCACTTCTATTGAGCCTCGAACAGCTTGACAAGAAGCAAACTTACTAGTTAGGAAACTTATAGCTGTAGCTAGGAAGCTTAGATTGGTTTAGTTGTACCTCTTTAGTAGTGCCTGCTTCAGTAGCATCTTGTTTAGTAGTGTCTCTTTAGTAGTGGTACAGAAATGCCTAACAAATTCAATCGTTTACTATACGAACCGAAAAAATCGGATGATTGCAAAAAAAGTCTAATAAACACCAGGAACGACGTCAGTGAAAAATGTATAAATAGAGACGGAACCTTTACAAGTTGTTAGTTTCTAGTTTGTTTCTATTGATAGGATTATAGAACAGAGGAGTAAAATATGTTCAACCAAACATCATCACTAAAGTATTTATCGAGCAGCCCAAATTTCACCACTATTTTAACAGACTTAGAACAAACCCAATTAAATTCGGTTGAAAAGTTATGGGCCTCATGGTATATTTATATGAATAATGATATTTTTGCCACTGGATTATTGTTCTTTTTAACCCATGAAATTATGTATTTTGGTAGGTGCATACCATGGTATTTCATCGATAGAATGCCATATTTTAATAAATATAAGATCCAGCCAACCAAATTACCATCCAATAAGGAACAATGGGAGTGTTGTAAAACGGTTTTAAAACAGCATTTATTGGTTGAAGCATTACCTATTTGGTTGTTTCATCCGTTATGTTCCAAATTGAATATTTCAATTGAAGTCCCATTCCCTGCATTGAAAGTCATGTTATGTCAATTGGGACTTTTCTTCGTAATAGAAGATTTATGGCATTATTCATTTCATAGATTATTCCATTATGGAATATTCTACAAGTACATTCATAAAGTACATCATAGATATGCCGCTCCATTTGGGTTTGCTGCAGAATATGCTCATCCAATTGAAGTTATGGCTCTTGGGTTTGGAACCGTTGGATTCCCTGTTATCTACGCTTACTTATCCAAATATCATTATAATAATTTACCTGAATTGCATTTATTTACAATCTGTATCTGGATCACTTTAAGACTATTTCAAGCCGTTGATTCTCATTCAGGTTACGACTTCCCTTGGTCTTTAAATAAGTTCTTACCTATTTGGGCTGGAGCAGAACATCATGATCAACATCATCATTTTTTCATTGGTAACTACGCCAGTTCTTTTACTTGGTGGGATAAATTCATGAATACCGAATGTGGTACATTAGCCAAACAAAGAAGGGAAAACATTATGATGAGGAATGCCGAAGCAAGACATAAAAAAACTATGTAAATAGGTCAATATACTTTGTTATCTTAGTCACGCTCTATCATCCAACTGCCTCCTCAGCTGTCGCTCCTTAACTATTGATAGGTGTTAGTGTCAGCTGTTGATTGTTGTTAATTGTGGTGCCAATTTTGCAACTTTGTTCTGGGGCTTCTGCCCCAGTGACTGTTTTCTCCGTTGAAAATTCTCGTTTCTGGTTCGGGTTGTATGCAGGCCTGAGTTCCAATTTTTTTCAATGAGAACCTCAAAGTGAAAAAAATTCATCTTAATTTTCACTACTTGTAACTTATTAGAGAAGTATGTTATAATCAGCAGTAAATGACGAAAATGTGAACAGACCAGGATGCAAGTGAACAGCATGGGCACAGTATGAACATGATATGAACGTAGGTTGAACATGTATGAGTGCAGCCAAGGTGCAGAAGACACAATACAAACACAGTGAGGACCTGAAGAAGGAATGGGCTTGAGGGAAGACATCGAATGAGTGTAGTTTATACTAAGTCCCCAAGTATCCAACAAAAACACTATGTAATAGGGTCCTTTAGTCTGTAATGAATCCAGAGGCGCCGTTGTGTGAATGAAGCCGAACGTAAATGCCTAAACAGATGAGAATGCATCTGAGACTGAAAATTTTTTTTAAACCCACCATCTATCATAAATGTTCACATTTTCAAGTTTTCAATAGCTATAAAGAAACTAATACTAACAATACTTTAGAATGTCAAGATTAAACGAATATCAAGTTATCGGTCGTCGTTTACCTACTGATGCCGTTCCAGAACCAAAATTATACCGTATGAGAATTTTTGCTCCAAACGTTGTTGTTGCTAAATCAAGATACTGGTATTTCTTACAAAAATTACATAAAGTTAAAAAAGCTTCTGGTGAAGTTGTTTCAGTTAATGTTATTTCTGAATCCCACCCAACCAAAGTTAAAACTTTCGGTATCTGGATTAGATACGATTCCAGATCTGGTATTCACAACATGTATAAAGAATACAGAGATGTTACCAGAGTTGGTGCTGTTGAAACTATGTATGCTGACTTAGCTGCTAGACACAGAGCTAGATTTAGAAGTATCCATATCTTAAAAGTTGTTGAATTAGAAAAAGTTGATGACGTTAAAAGACAATACGTTAGACAATTCTTAGCTAAAGACTTAAAATTCCCATTACCTCATAGAATTCCAAAATCTACCAAAGTTTTCCAAGCTCGTGCTCCATCAACTTACTATTAAGTTTATAATTTAATTATAGTATAAATGAATAATTAAGTATTTGTACCATCTTCTTTCTTCTTTTCTTCGTTTGTTCCTTTCTTCAGTCTTTATACTCATTGCCTTCGTTTGTCCTCTTTGGGTATCTTCCCGCTAAATGGTGCACTTCTCACGATAAGCGTTGGTCCAATTCCGTCTTTTTTCTTCCACTTCAACAGTTCACTTCCACTGATAGAAGATAGAATATAGACGATAAAAGCAATGGCGTACGGATCACAGGCTGGAGAAAGAATTGCTAATAAGGTTGTGCTAATCACTGGTGCTTCATCTGGGATTGGTGAAGCAACTGCTAGAGATTTGGCTAGTGCCGCCAACGGGAAAATCAAGTTTATCTTAACAGCTAGAAGACAAGATAAGTTACGTGAGTTATCTAAAGACTTAAAGCTGCAATATCCCGACATTGAAGTTTTGACTGCCTCCCTTGATGTTTCCAAAATTGAAATGATTAGGCCCTTTGTTAAATATTTGCCAAAAGAGTTTGGTGATATTGATATCTTGGTTAATAACGCAGGGTTAGCCTTGGGTAGAGATCCAGTTGGATCGATTTTAGACGAAGATATTGCTGCTATGTTCAATACTAATGTGTTGGGCTTAATCACCTTGACTCAAGCGGTTTTGCCCATTATGCAAGCTAAGAATTCGGGTGATATCATTAATATTGGTTCAATTGCTGGTAGAGACCCGTATCCGGGTGGAGGTATCTATTGTCCAACCAAGGCTAGTGTCAAGTCTTTCTCTCACGTCTTAAGGAAAGAGTTGATTTCAACTAAAATCAGAGTAATCGAAATTGATCCTGGTAATGTTGAAACCGAGTTCTCCCAAGTTAGATTTAAAGGTGATTTGGACAAGGCAAAGGCTGTTTATAGTGGTACTGAGCCTTTGTATGCTGAAGATATTGCAGAATTCATCACTTTTGCAGTGACTAGAAAGCAAAAAACGGTAATGGCTGAAACTTTGGTATTTTCGACCAATCAAGCTTCTGCTTCCCATTTACATCGTGATTAGGACATTTGATTATATAAATATCATAAATTCCGTACATTCATCCTATTTAAATAATTAGAAACTTAAATGCTCTAAAGTCTTCGTCAACTTGGCTGCTCCATCAATCGATGTGTCATTATCGATATTAATCTTTGCCCTACTTGCTTCTAATCCTCCTAACAATACGCATGCTTTACAAATCCTATTGGACGATAAATATCCACATGATTCACACTTATTACCATCCTTAAATTCTTTCTTTAACGAAACTGAACCATCGCTGTTGATCTCTTGTTCTGCAAGTTTCTTCCTGTTTGGCTTATAGCTTACTGTCTTCTTTTTTGTCCTTAATTCAAAATGCTCTCCACTATATATTATATCCATGATACAAGAAGGTCTTATTGATTCCAAGGCCTTTAAAAGTTCTCTTGTAGTTCCTCTAAAAGCTTCTGGAGCATAACTACATTCTGTTGAAAAGTAGTCTAGCTTTTTGTAATGGGCATATAGAACAATTTCCTTTTGATAAGTATATTTGAAAGGTTTGGATCTCTTAATGGGTGAATCAGCAGATTCTGTTAAAATTGAACAAGATTTCTCTAGTCTTTTAGTATCACCTCTCAAGATATTCATCAATACAGTTTCTGCCATATCGTCAGCATTATGACCCGTCACAACATGATTAATATTTAAACTTGAAGCTCCTCTGTCTAATGCTTGTCTTCTTAAAACACCACAGTAAGTACATGAGTTTCTCATACCTGAGCACGCTACAATCTCATCCATTGACCAATTATACAAGTCTTTGTATGATACAATTTCCAACGGCATTTCATATTGCTTTTGGTTTCTTTTAACAGTAGCTAATGAATCATCTCGATATCCTTTAATACCCTCATCGATTGATAAAAGCACCAACTTCAACCCGTAGTCATACCTTTCATTTAAGGTCTTCATTATACTGGCCAAAACAGTACTATCTTTACCACCCGAGGCACCGATAGCTATCACTTCACCTTTATAGAAAAGCTTAGCATCGGTGATGGTATTATGGATCTCGGTTTCAAACACTTTGAAGAAACACTCTTTACATAACTTTTGCAAGTTTTTAGGTCTTTTCATCACCGCCTTTCTGCCGTGACACAACTCACATAGGGCGGTCAACTTGATCTTCTTGTCTGGCTTTTGGTCCACCGTCATTCTGTTACTGTAAATTTTTTATTTGTAAGGATTTCTTGCGATGCGATGCTCGCGACCCAATGGACGACCTACGGACCTGGAATGAACGACCTACGTGGACCTGGAGCGGAAAGAAATGGACCTACATGGACCTACGTGGACCTACGATGGCGATGCGCCTACGATGCCTAGACCCTACAGTCTACTTAGTTTTATATTATATGAAAGATGTAGTATTCTAATCAATGCTAATCTACAAAAGAATATTTGCTAATCCTAATCCAAAGCTTGGAATTCGTCGTTATTTGAATTAACGTTAGCGTACCTGAATCTATTGAATTCTTCTGGTTCTTTTTGGTCCTTGTAATCTTTTGAGTGGTGGTGGTTGTATTGTTGGTGTTGTGGTTGTTGGTGTTGCTTGTGTTCCCTTGGCTGTGAGTGTTGAGGAGTTTGTTCCCTTGGTTGTGGGGTTGGTTGTGGTTCTTGAACTTGAGAGTCGTCTTTTGCATCTTCATTGACCTTCTCTTCAAGCTCTTTTTCACCTTCTTGTTCTTCGATATCTTCTTCAACTTGTTCTTTAACTTGTTCTTTATCTTCAGTTGACTTTTCTCCATCTTTATCGCCTTGTTTTTGATTATTCTGTCTATCACGTCTATCTCCTTGCTTACCACCTTGCTTTTGTTGATAATTCTTTCTACCGTGACCATTGGATGCGGTCTTTTCATTCTTTTCTGTCAATAACCCAACTTTTTCATTCATTATTATAGCCAATTCTTGTAATCTAGTTCTTTGAGGTTCGTTACTGGCAAAGTTGATGAACTTTTTGTCTTCACTTAATGAGGCGACAATATCACCAGAGTCAATCATCTTGGCTAAAACTTCAACCACAGTTGGATTATCCAATTTGAAATTCGATGATAATACTTCAATTGATAATTTGGAGTAAATCGACTTATAAGTAAAGATATAAGTTCTTAAACCTTCGATTTGTAATTGGTTTTTCATCATTGATAACAATTGTTCAGTATCTGGGAACAATTTCCAGATTTTGATGGAGGATAAAAGATCATAGGCTTTTGACCATCCTCCCTTTTGTAAAGCTCTTGAAGCATGAATAATATGATCCTTTATACTTTCTGGTGGACCGGTGAAATATTGTCTGTCATGAAATTCTAATTTACTCTTAAAAGATTTAATTGGTGATTTACGTCTTGAATCCTTGGTAGAATTAGTGGCTGCAGCTAAAGCAGGAATTTCAATCAATAAAGATGAGGTCATAAAGACACATTCCAACAATTCTAAATTGATATGCATATGGAATGGTAATAATCTTTGTTTTTCACTAACAGTAGCTTGACTTGGATATTTAGTACTGAAACCTTGACCTAACAATTCCTTAAGCCTTTGAGAATTGGCAATTTCATTTAAAGCTTGATGACTTTCTTCAATCAAACCTTCTCTAAATGAGCTCAAACCTAATTGAACCAATGCTCTATTATACATGATTTGTAATGAGGAATCAGCATTATGGATACTATTATAAGCATTTGAAGAAAAAAATAAATCCTTAGCAGTATTATAATCAATATTGATAGCAAAATAATAGATTTTGCTTAATAAAGCCTTTTTGGAATAAAGACCCTTAACATTCTTAGATAAATCATCGACTAACCCTTCGATTAATTCCTTAGGTTCAGTATCTTTTGGAACAATGGTTGAATTTGCAGAAGAATCCAAATGTTTCCAAGCTTCTTGTTCATTAGATTTAATCAATTGGTTTGGTTTATAGTAGATATGCTCTAATCTTCTCAACACTATTCTTGATAATTGATCTGGTTCACCTTCTCTAGCTGCTTCATATCTTTGAGTAGAACCATAAGTGGATTCTATGTATAATTGACCTTTCAATATTAATTTATAGATACTACTTTCATCCTTTAATCTTTCAACATAATCAGTGGAATGGGGGTCGGTATTTTGTAAAGATCTAGTTAATTCATCGTCTAATCTTTCAATCAATGAAGATACTGAACCAAATATAACTTTAACACCATTTTCGTTGACTTCAGGTTCAATGTCAATATCATCAGTTGGTTTACCTAATTCACTATATTGATAAGTTGAAGAACATTTCTCTAATAACTGTAAAAATGAATCTATGTCAGCCAAATTTTTCTTCCATTGGTCAATAGGCATTGAAGAATGATTGGAAGAAGCATCGAATCTAATTGATACTAACATTTGATAAATTGAAATCAATTCAAAAGTCTTACCGTCTTTAGTATCTTCCAATAAGCTTTCTAAAGTTTGAATTTGTTCGTATTTATCAATATTCTTTTTACCTCTACTTTCACTGATGACTTTCAAAGTTTGAAACACTGGACTTAAAGATCTGGATCCACCGACTGAAGAATATCCGTTGATTTCATCGTCTTTCTTATCATTATTGACTAAATCAACAGGTTCATCTTTATCAAATAATTCGGGGTCTTGTCTGTATAAATCAATTAAAGCTTGGAGTTCTTTTATTTGTCTTTTAACTCTTTGTCTCAAGGTATTAAATGCTCTTGATTGATCAGCTGGCATCTTCTTTTTATCTTGTTCATCGTTATTATTGTTTGAAGCTTCGGTAATGAAATCTTCCAAATTTCCCAAAGTTGCAATATAAAAATTTGGAATACCAAAGTTTTGTTGACTTGCTCTAGTTAAGTATCTACCTAACTTATCGAATTCATTCAAGCATCCAATCCAATTATTAATTCTTTTGGCAGTATTCAACTTTTCAACTGAATCTTTCATATCATCAAATAACTTTTCTTTGGCTGATTTAACGACTTTCCTATCATCATCACTGTCGCTGTCATCGTCCGAGTCCTTGCCGCCCTTTGTGAACTTGCTTTTCAAGAAATATGCTGGACCGGTTGGGACATCTGAATCACTAGAATCGTCATCAGATGAATCTTGGAAAAAGTCACTGTCATCATCTTGCTCCTCTCCTTGAGATGAAACTAATGCTTCTTCTTCGGAGCTGATCAAATCTTCCTCTTCAGATGACGAATCGGAATCGTTTTTAATAAAGAAACGGGACATAATGGCTTCAATTTTATATTCCTTCAACGCTTGGTATGAATTTTCAAATCAAATTTTCACGGACGATGAAGTCAAGCGAGTGGAAGAAAATTTTTTTGAAGGCACCAGCCCACGATTTACGCGCATAGATTCTCAAAATTACTGCGATATTGCTGCAAAATCGGGGGAGAGAACGGCTGTCAGGGAGCTAATCACAACCAGATACCGATGAAGAATATGTATTAATTGTCAAATGAATAGCTTTTAACTCTCAGAAACTTGAAGGCCTTTTCATTTCTTAATGAAAGTTCAGATACTTCACCGACTCTATCGTCATCAGGAGTCATTTGCTTTCTAATGGTGTAAAATCGAATCCAAGATAACTTATTGAACTTGAATACTTTACTTAAGGATTTGATTTGAAAATGATAATGAAATACATAATAGGGCACAGAGCCTTCATCAATAATTACATGAACTTCGCCAGATGTTGACACTGTCCATTTACCATGATAAATCCTTTGGAATTCTTTCGCTTGGTTTGAATTTGAACCACCGCCAACGTTCTTTGCCTGTTCTAATGCACCGGTGATACTTTTCAGGCTATTGTATTTCAGAAGATAAGGTACCACTCTGTAAGGTTCCAAGAATGACAATACTTTGACACAAGTCCCATCAGGATAAAACCTCATATATCTATAATAGGTTATAGTTCTAACGGGATTCGACCAATTTGTAGAAAATTCAGCTCTACCACCTTCACTGTAATAGTTTACCACACTAATATAACACCCATTGAGTTTAACAAATGGTCGGTTGCTAATCATATATTTCCATGAATTGTTATAGGAAGGTATGATCTTTAGTTGATCTTTGGGTATTGGAAGAACATTATCATTATTAGCATCGGATCCCACCGTTTGGTTTGCTTCAATATATAGTATATTCTCTTCATAATTTTGAAACGGGAAAACTAGGTAACAAAGCTTCCTCCAGATATCGTTAGAACTTAACCCCAAATAAGCAAATTTCTTGCACGTTAAAGAGAGATTTATCCAAGACTCAGGGTATGATATTAGCAAAATTTCAAATATATGAATCCAAATATCATTAGGTAAATGAGTCAAGGGAGATACTGGTTTCACTACCAATTTTTCCGAGTTATCCAACCCCAAATTAGCAAATTTTATTGTCATATGTTCGCCATCTAATTCATCACCATTTGGGGATCTAGCGTCTATATGTTCAAAAGATTTTAATAGATCATCTACTTTTATTTGCTTAATAATGTCTTCATCCACCTTAACCAAGGAGTTTTTCCCCTGTTCACTCTTGATTTGATTGATCTTATGGGGTAGCTTCACTTTTCTATACAATGCATCGACTTTTTCATTGATTTTAAAAGCTTTTCTATACAATTGAATGGCATCTGACATCTTACCATGAGATTCTTTATCAATGGCTTGTTCGAAGTACTCCATCGCTTCAGTATCCTTTTCATTAAGGTAAGAGTCATTTTCCGCTAGTTCTTTTTCGAACTCACGTCCTCCGTCTTTGAATGCAATTGCAATATTCGACATTGCTCCAATGTACCGGTGAGCTGGGCTGATGAACTGAACTGATGAACTGAACTGATGAACTGAACTGATGAACTGAACTGATGATAGCTGATTTATTTGTAATTAAATTCCTCAGTCGTGCGTAGCCGGAGCGATAGCCAAATGGCACTGAGGCAGCACTATTGGTACGGAGTCACTGAGGGAGTGGCACCAGTGGAGGCACTAGCAGAGAATGTGGTACGGTGCCAGTGATTAGGGACAATGGCTTGAGGGATGATGAAATGGATCATTGGACAGAGAACAGACAAGAAGGAAGGAAGAAGCGGATTACGTGGTAGTGCTACCACCAGCCGAATTTGCAGCTATTTGGGCCATAGAGAAGAGCTCACGAATGAGCCACCACTCTTTATGTGTTGCCGCTACCTCTATGGTATCCTGTGATGTCTAAGACACGGCGAAGCACCATCCAAGGGCCAATGGCCGGAGCAGCTTGCACCCTGGTGGACGGGGTGGACAAATCCACAACCGGACCCAGCGCACCAGACCCAGACGGACAGATGGACCCAGCGCACTTAGACACCGACCCAAATGGGCCCAAATGGACCCAAATGGACCAGACGTGGGTACGCGTACAAATCGACCCGAAAGGAAACAGCCGAGATCAGAAAAACCACAAACGATTCAGATCAACATTCCCTTCAGGCCCATTACTATCCTTGAATATCAGACGTGTCGAGGCTCCTCAATTCCAAGACCCCCAAGAACGCCAGACCCCAAGAACGCCAGACCCCAAGAACGCCAAACCATGGCTTCCAAGACCCCCAAAACTCCCTTGGCGCCCAAGACTCCCAAGACTCCCAAGACCCCAGTAGGACCAAATAGCCCCATCAGATGGCAGGCGCTAGGCAATATCACCCCTCAACAGCTGACGGTACCAACCATTGAGAGTAGTGTTGGTGTTGGGGTTGATCATGACACAGCAGACGATCATGCTACTAATATCAGGGTCATTTGCAGAGTTAGACCCTTGAATATCAATGAAAACCAAGATACCACATTAACTGAGTTTCCTGATGATAGTACCGTCACTTTGAAAGGTAGAGATCTAACCCAAAACTTCACTTATGATAGAGTATTTGGAGTCGAATCGTCCCAGGCTGACATTTATAATTATTCCATCAAGGATACAATCGATGAGGTTTTTAAAGGTTATAATGGTACGATCTTAGCATATGGACAGACCGGTTCTGGAAAATCGTACACAATGTTGGGTCCCTCCATTAATGATGACATTACAAAAGGTTTGATACCAAGAATATCTGATGAAATATTCAACAGAATACGAGCAGGATCTAGCGATGTTGAATACACGGTTAGTATATCGATCATGGAAATCTATTTGGAACAAATCAATGATTTGTTGGTCGAAGATAACAAACGTTTGTCTATTCATGAAGATAAAAACCACGGTATTTATGTTAAAGGCTTATCACACGGTTCTATATCCAATAGTAACGAACTATATAATATCTTGAAATTAGGTATCAAAAATAGGTCTTCAAACTTGACTAATATGAATTTAGAATCTTCAAGAAGCCATGCTATTTTTCAAATCAAGATCAATCAAAAGAACTTGATTAATGAATCGATTAAGAAGTCAAACTTGTTCTTGATTGATCTAGCAGGTAGCGAAAAGGTTGACAAAACTGGAGCAATTGGTCAAACTTTGAAAGAAGCTCAAAATATCAATAGTTCCTTGTCAGCTTTAGGCAATGTAATTAATGCTTTAACTGATCATAAATCGATTCATATTCCTTACAGAGATTCTAAATTGACAAGGTTGCTACAAGAATCTTTGGGTGGTAACTCAAGAACTACTTTAATATTGAATATCTCCCCAAACTCAGCCAATGAACAAGAAACGTTATCAACGTTAAGGTTTGGTTCGAGAGCTAAAGCCATCAAAAATAAAGCATTTATAAACACTGAACTAAGTAATCATGAATTGAAATTTAGACTCAAACAATTGGAGAGAATTAATGAACAAAATAGACTTTATATTGAAAAATTAGAGAATCAATTGAAAAATGGCAGCATCAATGGCACTAGTCCATTGCCTAACACACCTAAACGAGATTTCGAAAGTAGAATACCATTACCCAGAATGTCTTCTTCACCTATTTCACCTAATAAATTCGAATTAATCGACAAAATCAATCAAAAAGATAGTACAATAAAACAACAAGAAGAAGAAATTCTAAACTATAAAATCACCAATCTTAAAATATCTAATGAAGAAGAAATCAAATTGAATATTTTAGAGAAATCATTGAACAAATTGAATGAAAAGTTGAACGATGTTGAAATAATCAACGTCAACTTAAGAAAACATTTGATGATAAGTGAAAAAGTGATTGAACAAAGAGATTCAACCATACTTTACTTAGATAAAACATTGCATGAACAAAGATCATCCATCAGTACTCAATCCGCCAATTTTGAGAACCGGTTGAATTTATTGAAGACTAGAATCA
Organism: Yamadazyma kitorensis; assembly: GCA_030572015.1. Lineage (NCBI taxonomy): Eukaryota > Fungi > Ascomycota > Pichiomycetes > Serinales > Debaryomycetaceae > Yamadazyma > Yamadazyma kitorensis. The sequence continues at coordinate 263,061 of JAJLZC010000001.1, read as the reverse complement.
ATGACTCGAATAATGATAATATAACAATTCATAATTCTCCAAAGTCTCCTTTGTCTCCTAAGACTGGGTTGAATCTTAGAATAATCAAGCCTATTATAGGTGGTGATGAATCTGATACTGAGTCTGAAGATGAAAACATAAATAGTACTTTTTAACAAGCCTATTACAAGTGATGTTGAACTTCCTTACAATGGGATACTCTTGATGTTGAATGTATCAAAATAATCCAATTTCAAAAGATTTGGTAGTTCTTTCCTCCATTTACGTGGTCCCAAAATAGAGTCCAATTCTTGGACGCTAGTTTTATTCTCTAAAATGCATAACCTTAGAACGGATTCTACTTTCCTTTGTTCCCTAGTCAACTTGTCACTAATCTTTTCTCTTAGACCACCCGATGAATTTGCTATATTCATAGCATTTTTAAGAAACACCTTACAGTTTTGAAGCAAGACCGGTCTATTCTTGATGGCTTGTTCATGGTTAAGCTGACACCTTTGTAGATCGATGTCACTTCTTTGTATTATTATATTACTGATGGTCGCCAATAGAATCCCCAATCCCTCTGAAGAGTTGGCTGATAATTTCAGCTTTTCAAGGGTCAATAGATCCTGGGCCTTTTTCAAGTTGTTCGACATTAACGTTAAAGACTTCCAATACCCATTTGTCATTTCCTGGTCGTTTTGACAGTTTGTAAGATTGATATCATTTCTATCTAATAGTACCTGAATATTATCGACGAATACCAAATACTTTTCTGGGATTTCGGGAGCATAAGAACTTCCCCATAAGTTTATAACTTCATCCAAATCATTTGTTAATAGTCCCAGAATGTAAGTCTTGAAGATTGTGTACTCGTTTATCTGGGAACTTGTGATGGAGGACAAGAATTCTGCTTTTGAATTGTTGGACTCGCTAAATGAATTGAGCAAGTCGTTGGCTATAGCATCACAATGTACTAAGAATGGATTTATTAAATCCCCAAATTGTCTAATTTGTTGATTCGGGTCAGTAATGTTTTCAAGCAAAGCCTGAGCGAGTTTATAGCCTGATAACACTGTGTCAAAGATATCAGTAGGTTGTAGTTGTTCTTCACCAACTACATCTTGGGCTTGGTCTTCGCTATTTCCTTGTGACAGCTTAGAAACAGATTCGTCGTTGATGTTATCCAAATCATCAACAAACTTCTTCAACTGTTCAACCTGCAAGGTCAAAATTCTTGAAAACAACTGCTGAGTCGTATGCCCAACTTCAAGTAGTTCAGGTACGTTTGAGTCTGTATTTTCCTGTGCTTCTTCGATGACTTGAGTGTAGACTAACCCGGTATTGTATAATAAGTCCAAAGGCGTATACAATCCCAATTGCTCTGAAACATCAATCGCCTGCTGGTGGCGTTGTAGAATCACCTGCAAACTCTGAACTACCGACTCTTGTGCCACCAACACCTCGTCAATATTGTTCAATTCATCGATCTTGATCCCATCAGTTTGGAAATAGTGATTGTAGACATGGTACAACAATCTGGCGATATTATAGTAAATATCCAACTTCAACTGCGGATTATCATTCGGCTTGTTGATGGCCACCAAATAGGAGTCATATCCCTTCTGATAAAACCTTATCGCCTTAGCCAAATCCGATCCTAGCCATCTATCTCCCGATTCTTCATCAACCGCACCTTGCTCTAAGAAGTCCTCCGCCGTCTCTAAGGCGCTTGTAAATTTGTCGGTCTGGGATAAGACGGCCTGTGCCCTTTTGCCTAATTTTGGCATCTTGCCCTGCTCTGCGCCGTGTTAGTCGTTGAAAATGCCAAACTCTTCATATATCTACGTACTCTTCATACTCTAGATCTCGAGATGCTTTCGATAAAATCGCGTTAACCGCTCACTAAGAGAATGGCTGTCTTCGAGCTAGAATGTCTTCATAAGATGCCTAGTGGGCATGAGCTAGCCGAATACAACGAGACATTCGATGTTCAATTGCCATTGTATGCGTTAGGGTTTGATCCGGATACCGGAAACGACTATGTTCATATGTTGGTTACCGATTTGACGCCCTTTGATTCCTATGCCAATGAGCTTAAACGATTTGGAAATGGCGATAAGATTCATTTTCCATTGGATGGGAAGAGAAAGATAGCATTAGACTATGTGTTTATATTGAAGGTTTCGGCGGAGAAACTAGACGAAGTGATGGACAAATTGAAGGTCGATACTGCTGATGTATTTGGCATTGGTAAATATGAGGTATATAAGAAGAGTCTCCTTATGACAGCCGATTTTAGGGTTTGTGTTGAAAAGGGAGGCACGGTATCTGGTATACTTGATTCGATAAATGCTGTTAATGATGCAAGTATTTTCAAGCATTCAAAGAAATTCAAAACATTGTGTAGGCGACTTATAAAAATAGCCCAACCAACTATAGTTGAAAACATACCCCAAGATATAATGGAGATAGTTAGAAGGAAGAACTTTGACGAAGAGCCAACGCAGTCACCAGTCAATTTGCTTAAATCGTCTAAAGTACCGACTGGCCAAGCGTTGACGTTTCACCAACATGGAGGTGATGAGACCCAACGCACCCAAAGGACCCAACGCACCCAAAGGACCCAAATGATCCGGATCCAAAGGTATGAAGAAGAGGACAGTTCAACCAACGATGACTCGCTAGGGGCGAAGAGATCGCTATCGGAACACAACTCTCGTAGTGCAGAAGCGTCTAATGAACTCAAGCGGGCGAGACAAGATAAAGATATACCAGAGTCTCCTGATCTTCAAAACTCGTTTGATAAGAAATCAGACGCTATCACAAGCAGCAGCTTCCCAGAATCACAAAACTTCGATGATTTCTTAATCAGCAGAGTATCGATAGACAAATTGAAGCAGATTCCTGACACGATAGAAGAAATCAACAAGAAAAATAGGTTTGAGACAAGAGTATTCATAAGGATGACGGATCCTGAGAATTTCGCCATTAAGCCATTCAAAAGAACTCTTAAAGTGCCATCATTGAAATTCATATTGTTAGAAGACCTAAAAAGAAGTGGTCATTACCTTGAAATAGAATTCTTAACACAACAGGAGATTTGTGATTTCTTTGGCATTAGCGAAATCGAAGAGTTATTTATAAACTTGGCTTCGATACGAAGTAAGTTGAAATCGATGACTTCAGGGGCCAAGCATGGGTTGGGTTTAATCAAGAAAGTGCATTGTTTCGGAGCCTTCAAGCGCTCCTATTGGACAACCGTGACTTCGCTCAGTGAGCTTGTAGACAATTAAGTGAGCTGGGCTGCTGCGCTGCGCTCGGTGCTTGGTAGTCATGTTCGACCAAGCTTCTTTGCAGCCGTTCACGAAAAGGCTGAGGAATCGTCTAAATTTAGATCGCGTTACTGCCTCCTATTTTTAACGTGCAGACGTGAAACAAAGAGTTTTCCATTTAAATACAAGAAGTCCTTGCACTACAGAAGACAGATAAACAGATAAACATCACTGAACAGAAAGACTGAACAGACAGAAGTAATGTGGATTCCAAGCTTTGATACCTCCTCCAATATATGTCCCACCGAGCTTGTCAAAAGAGCCATTGGCGAGGACATCACCAGTACTGCCCAAAGCTTTAAGTCTTGGGATACTTGTATGGATAACAAAACATGTAAGATTGTGGCCATAGTCGGGATAGTGTTGGCGGCCCTTTTTGCGTTCTGGATCGTTGCAACCTTGGTTCGTTGTATGTGCTTGGGGTTGTCGTGCCTTGAAGCTTTATGCTGCTGTTGTTGTAGATCTGCTTCCAGAGATTACAATGAAAAACACTATCAACAACAACCTTATAATAATCCCAACATGTATGGCCCTGCCGCACAACCCCAATACCAGCCCCCACCTCAACCATACCAGCAAAGTGTTCATACTAATGGATTTGGTCAACAGCCATATCAACCAGTTGCGACTAATGATCTGAAAGATCCTTTTGGTGATAATCGTACCTCTTACAGGGGCCATAATTGGTAGTTTTAGTAATGTGTCATGAATGTCTAGGTTGCAGTATCTTACGGATTTTTTACGGATTTTTTACATAGTTTTATAACCTTTATCGAATTTTATGTACTTTTAACGATTTTGATGATATCTCTCGTCTCTTTCTGTGGATTTTGCAGAATTTGAACTTTTCCTTCTAAACAACCAAAGACTAAAGGGAAACGCAAACGGAACGGCAAAGGGACACGGAAGCGCTGCAATGAAGTCAGAAGCGTATTATAAGGGGAAACCAATCGACTTAGAGTACTCGGAAAGGCCCTTAGACCATTCAATAACGTTGGTGCTATGCTTAGATGGTACACAAAACGAGTTTGGATACTTACCATTTTCTAATAGCTTAAGAATGTTCAAGCTACTCAACAAAGACGACCCCTATCAATTGTGCTACTACCAGCCGGGTGTTGGGGTGAAATTTGGTACTTCTTTGATGGATTACGACCCAAGAAGCTTTATTGGCGCCAGCGTTAAGAAAATTGGCAGGCAATTAGACGCTATATTTGCGTTTACTTTTGAACTTCATGTAAAAGCTGCTTACATGTTCCTTATGAGGTTCTATAAGGATGGTGATAGGGTTTGCTTGATTGGATTTAGGTAATTATATACTTTTTCTTTGGTTAAGGGTTCATGAGTTACTAATTATATCTAGCCGTGGTAGTTTTGCAGCCAGAATCTTAGCAGGAATGCTTGAAAGGATAGGACTTTTAAACAAAGGTTTAGAAGATATGGTAACAACTGCATGGGAGATATATTCAAACTGGGAAAACGCCGGTCAACCAGGTCAAGATGACTATTCATCTTCGTTAGTAACTGAATTCAAGAAGACTTTTTGTAAATCGAAAGTTACAATTCACTTTATGGGGTTATTTGATACTGTTAATTCAATAGGGCTTATTAGAGATAGAATGTTCCCTTATACAACCAAAAGTACCATTGTTGAACACGTTAGACACGCAGTTAGTTTGGACGAAAGAAGAGGTAAGTTCAAACAAGTTTTATTCCAGCCTTTTAGCTATTATCCTCACTTGATTGATCTTGAATATGAAGATTGCAATGATACGAATGATAATCGAAGTATGATTCTGATTGGGTCTGACTATTTCAGTCGATTTAGTGATTTTGTAAGAGGGCTTTTAGGTCGACCTGCCAAAAGAAATCTTGACGATTGCCATTGTGAAGATGTTCAAGAAGTGTGGTTCCCAGGTAATCATGGAGATGTTGGAGGCGGTTGGGTACCAGATGAAGGAACAAACCAAGTCTTATCCAACATGTCTTTAAGGTGGATGATATCTGAAGGTATCAAGTTTGGAATTCAATTTAAACTCGGTTCAATTCATGATTTTAATTCATCTTATCCCATAACTAGCACTTTTTTGGCTTATAACCATGATATATTATCATTTAAGAAGGATTCTGAAAACAATTTGGATAGAGATACAAAACTAAAGCTACCTGAATATCCAATTCTAGGGAACATGAGAGCAGGTAAAACCAATCTACTACAAATAGTATTTTGGTGGATAATAGAATTACTACCAATAGGTATTAAAATTGAAGATGAAAGTGATAAATGGAAGAATATTTACATTCCAAACTTAGGTAGACCAAGGAAGCTACCACCAGATGCTCAATTGCATTGGAGTGTTTTCTATAGATTGCACTATTTCAAAGATTATAACCCAAAAAACTTACCCAGTAATTTGGGTAAGAAATTCTTGGATCTGATAAGTTTCCATAAATCAGATAAACTAGAGAAATTTGAAGAGTTTGCTAAAGATCTTGATGTTGAAAAAATCAAAAATGATTGGCAAACTGATATTTGGAAGGAATTGCCAGACGAACTAGCTGAATATCTCAGAAATAATCCGTTAGCTTAACAAATCCTATTGATCAACTAAAAATGTAGTAGTTTTTGAATCAAAACATAGTAGTTTAATGCATTATTGTATATTGTTCTTTTTTTATTTTCGTTTTAGTTTCCTTAGAAAAATATTATACTATTTAAGATTATATAAATAAAGATATTTGAATATCCATTATAAGTTATGCTTTCCTCTTAGTGAAATCTTTAGCCCACGTCCCCATTCATCTATCAATTGCTTGAAGTCTAACCAACAATCAAAGTACTTTCATCGGAGAATTCGTAATCAGGGATTTCCAAGTTCAAAGGAGCTGGACCTTTTCTGATTCTACCAGATATATCATAATGGGAACCATGACAAGGACAAAACCAACCACCAAAATCCCCAGCTTCACCAATTGGAACACAACCTAAATGAGTACAAATACCCAACATGATCAACCATTCCGGGTTTTTAACACGGTCAGCATCGTTTTGAGGATCTCTTAATTTCCCAATATCAACTTCATTTGCTTCCTCGATTTCATCGGCAGTTCTATGTCTAATGAAAACTGGTTTACCTTGCCATTTAACAATGACATTCTTTCCTTCAGGAATGGCCCCCAACTTAACTTCGACTTTGGCCATAGCCAAAACATCGGCGGATGCTGCCATGGAATGTAAAAAGGATTCCACAGTGGATTTGGCTCCAGCTGCTGATAATAATCCCATGGATCCAACCATAAAATATGTAAAGTTCCTGTTAGTATTGGCGTCTCTATTGTTTAAATAGTTTGAAAAATCTGGGTTGTCATAACTCGACAACACCTTAGAAGTTGAGGTCAAACTTCTAAATGAATTCTTGACTCCTAATCCTCTTATTCCTCCTAATGTTCTGGTCAACATCGTCAAAATCGTATTATCTTTGTTCTAAAGTTGTTTAGTGGAACTATTTGAAAAACTTTTGAGCTCGAGAAAAATTGTTTTTTCATTTCTTTTCATTGGCTAAAATAAGAGTAGTGCGGCCACCGGTTATTTTGCAGCTAACGTCTAACAACGTCTAACGGCTGGTTGCATCATTACGGTACCTATATTACTATACTAGCCCTATATTACTATACCAGCCCTATATTAGCTACTTGCACTATATATGAAGACATCCACAATATGCATTTCTCATTCCATATATTCCATAACCCCCCGTTCATGTATTGCTTCATTCCATATATTCCATCATTCCATCATTCATAATATTCCATAATACTCCATAATATAACACCTAACCCAAGCACTATGCTCTATATTCATTATTTATATTCATTTTACTCATTTGCTTATCACTTCTCATGACAGCCAAAGCTCTGCTACTTAATTCCAAACCCTCCAGATTCATAAACGGCCATATTCAACTTATCAACAAGCTTATCCTTTGAACTATAATTATATAGATCTAATTCATTAAAACATGTGTGAGCAACCGGGAGTCTGTTACTATCTTTACCTACCTTTTTAATAGTAAAATTCAAGTTTTGAATTCCTGTAGCTGGAATTCTATCACTACCACTAACAAAGGTTAAAAATTTCTTCTGTTGTTGATAATTTAATTCATTTAAATATTCCCAAAACCATGTAATTACTTGAGCTTCTTGAGCCTCTGATGAATTTTTCCATCCGTTATATCTAGTAATTGATTTTAATATCTCAATATCTAATTTCCCTTCTTCATTTCCACATAATAATAATTCGATTTCTTCTGGTGAAAATAACGTTAATGCATTACCTCCTGTAACTGATTTAAATCCTTTTAAAAATGTATTTATTTGTTCCCTAATTCCTTCAATTAAATAAAATTTGGCATATTTTTCAATATATTCATCTCTATTTTTAATATCAACTTTTATATTTTTTCCATTTAATGTTATTTCTCTTGTAAAATGATTGTCAAAAACATCAGTTATAGTAATTTCAAATGTCATATCTAATTCGTTCAATTCATCTTCTTTTAAATTCTTTAATTTAAATAAATTTCTTGATAAATCTGGGTATAATTGTTGAAAATCACTAAATCCAATTGGAATATCTAATAAAAGCTTATAAAATGCAATTGGAAAATTTAAATCTAATATAGTGGAATTGTAAATTGCTAATCCTAATACGGCTCCAAATAAGTAATAAATTTCTAAATTATCAATTGGTGTTAAATTGAACCATAGATAATTCGATTCATCAATATTATTTAACATTCCAGTTTGTGGATTAAAAATTGCTTTGGTTAACAATAAAAACCATTCTTTCTTTAATCCTCCAGCATCAACTCCTGGTTCTCCTAAAAATTGAACTTTTAAACTTTTCTTTAGATTTGATTGATTTAAATTAATACATTGTAAAGAATCTTGAACAATATGATCTCTTCTGACTTTGACTCTGAAATAAATATCAATTGGGATTCGTTTATCCAACAGATTAATAAATGCTTCTTCTGCCTTTCTTTCCATTATTCTTTTAGCTTCATACTCTAATATTGATATTTTATTACCCAAAGTAATTAAAAATGGATATTTACAAAAAAAATAAGTTGCAGCATCAGAATATGCATTTCTTGTACCATTAATATAATCAAGAACAGTCGAAATCTCAGGTCCAGCTGATGTTGAATTTGATCCTTCATTAAATTTCTTATTACTAATCCATGAATCAAAATCCATTTTAAGATTAACATAATCAACTAATGAATTATAAAATATACTTTTCTGTAAATTATCCGCTCGAATATTATAAGCACTAACAAATAATAATAAAACAACAGATGAAGTTTTTAAATGCCAATCTGTTCCATATTGATAAATTCTAATTTTAGCAGTAGTATTTTTCTTTGATTTCGATCTATTAAAATTCATAGAATTCAATGGTAAAGAAGTTGGAGAAATTAAATTCATTTGTTCAATTTCTTGTTTAAAGTTGGAATTTTCAAAATATTCTTGATCGAAATGATTCAGATCATTCAGATTAGATGATTTTGATTGAATTCTTCTTTTATAATCAGGATTATTAGCAATATAAAAATATTTCTTTAAATGAAATGTAATATAAACATTCAAAAGATCGATTTTTGAAATAAATTCTGATGGTGAATATTTTGATATCCAGCTAATGATATAATTTTTCACGGTTACAGGTTTAATGCTCGATAATATACCTAATACCCTTTTTAAGATTTCATAACAAAGAGCTTTTATCTCTTTAACATCAACCATACTTTGATTATCATGATGAGAACTTTCGTAGTGAGTTAAAGCATATGACAAAAAAGGGATTTCTAGGAGGATTAAAAGCCAACAGTAATTTCTAGCATCTTCTCCATACGAAATTGGAGTTCTCTTGAGTAAAGTCAAACAACCTTGTAATGCGTTATATAACGGTCTTTTTGTTGGGAGTTTAGTCAAAATATTAAAAGTCAGATGAATATCGTCATAGTTGATATTTGAAGTCGAGTAATGAATTTTGGTACTGTTTTTCCTTATTTTGAATGAATTATTAAGGCAATTATAACTTTTGAACGAATTATATAAATACGTTGATAATGGTTCAAATATTTCATGGACTTTTAAATTTGCATTGCCATTATTATTATTTAAGCATTTATCTATAACTTTATTGATATATTTAGTGGACAATAGATGAGGCGGTGCTTTATCTTGCTCTTGAAAGTATTCTACAAACTCTTGTAAGATATTAGTCGTATGACAAATTGAACATTTGAACTTCAAAGATAACTGGGGATAAGATAAGATAGTACCACAACAAACACAGTTTATAATAGCCATATCTTCTTCATCTTCCTTTACCGGCGGCTCCTCCAATATGGGTTTATTCTTCGAAGGGATTCCAGAAAACTTCAACATATCAAATAGTTTCCATTGTGATGTGGATTGGGGGATTTCAGGACTTGACGATTCAATATCGTTTGAGGACACACCAATATTAGGCGGTGGTGTTAGAGTCGACAAATCTTGCCGATTCCAGATCGGCCGTCCTCCTTGCATTCCAGATGTCTAACAATACCAAACTAGATCAATCAGTCCCAGTATTAACAGCTATCGAACCCAATTGTCCCCGTAGTTGACAATACCAAGATCGAGTTCCTATAGCCACAAAACCAAAAATTCTTGCAACAGTTCGCGATCTTACAATTAGCCGCTGAGTCAGTTTGTTAGCTGTACAAGGGTGATACGGTGCGATACGGTGTGATAACAGGGTGAAAACCAGAGAGATCAATCCCAGGAGTTGGAGGAGAGATCAATTTCAGTAGTTGGAAGATGGTACATGTTTTGTCGGAGCTCAAGCCCCCCAATAGTATTAGGCACTCCATATATGCAAAGATCTATAATGATGAAGTTGAGTGCCTAGTGTTGAGCAAAATCAATCGGTTGGAATTCTATATAGTCCAGTCGGAAGCATCGTCGCCGTCGTTACAGTTGGTGGATTCTTTATTCGTCGATGAGCCTATATTGGCCATTGCAAAGCTCAATCATGAGAGCTTAGAGGCCGATTGCTTGTTATTGTTGACAGAAGGGTATACTTTATTGTTCTTATACTTTGATCCTAGTTTAAAAAGGTTCAACATTATTCATAGCATTACATTTGACGCTGGCAACCAGCAATTGCCGTCCGATTCATTACCTAAAATCTTGGTGGACCCTTCACCTATACCCAATTACTTTGTGGTTTATTTCTTTGAAGGGTTCTTGCAAGTATTTTTAATAAATCATCAATGGTCTTTAATTGATAATTCAAATAATAAAAGGAAACTAGATCAACATGAATTAGTGGAGCATTCAACTTTCCCAATTGGTGGGATTTCTGTTCAAGATATTAAAATATTGAATAGTCCAAAAAACAATATCATTTTAATTGCTTATATAGATTATAATTATGATTATTTTGCAAGATATTATGAAATTAACCTCAATAATAAGAAATTAATACTTATAAAGCAATTCGAACAATTTGATGAAATTCCAAGTAGTTTGATCACTCCTTTAACAGGTGGTGTCTTATCATTAACTGATAATTATATCTTTTATTTCCCAGGACCTGAGACTAATAGCCTTGAAATATCAGATGAAAATCTGGATCCTTCAGTTACAATTAACAAAGAACATCTTGTTATAACTAAAAGACTATCACATACTAAGCATGATATAGTCGCTTTCAATTGTTTTACAATTATAGACGATAAAAGGATTTTATTAATAAACAATAAAGGTGAGACTTTCATCCTTTTCTTTGATTCCAGATCACCTAATGCTTCATCATTTATAATAGAGTCTTTTTCACTAATCAAATTAGGTATAACAACTGTACCCCTTTCCATTCATCATATTAATGACAACTTATTTTACGTTGCTTCCAAATTATCTCAATCTGTCTTGTTTAAGATTTTACCTAAAGAACCTTATATTGACATTTGTGAACTTATCACCACTTCTCCTTCAGTGCTTGATATCCAAGCACATTATAACGGATTGAACTTTGAGTTGTTAACATGCCAAGGTGGCTATGAAAGTGGTGAGTATAGGAAATTATCCAATAGAACAAATTTTATTGAATTTAAATCTAATTTTCAAACTAAAATCAATGCTGTCAAGATATCTGAAGTCACCTCTAATGAAGAAGCAATTGAATTTAAGGTTTTTAACCCAGATAATTCAGATACCCAATTTATAACAGTGAAAAAGAATTTGCAACCAGAATTTTCCAAAGTAATAAGTTCAAGTTCTTTAGAATTTAAAAAGTTCAAAGATAATACAATTGAAATAAAAAAAACTGGAGTAGAATTGAATGGAACAATTATCAACGAGTGTTTAATTACTAAAGTTAAAGTTCTAGATAGTGATACGTTTATTATTTTAGACGAGTCTAACACAATTCTGATATATTCAGAAATTTTACTTCAAAAAATCAATTTGGATAAACAAATGGAGGTTTCAGATATAGACTTTGTTCATATTTTCCAACAAGAGTATTTAATCTTGATTACATTTTGGGATGGGTCATATAATCTTTACCTGGTATCCGATTCAGAACTTGAATTGATCTCGTCTGAAAATTTAATGCCCAATGATATCCCAATTTCGTCTTGTTGTTTACTTTATAATTCACTCCAGATGTCATCTTCTGCATGGCTATTATTTATGGGGTTTAATGGTGACTTGGTACAAATTTATTATAATTTTAGAACTCAAGAGAAAGATTCGTTACGTAACAATATGTCTCATTTTGATGGGTTACCATTAAAATTCACTAAAAACAAGTCGAATAATGTGATATTGTTCAACAAAAATCAGGTGTTTGGATTATATAATGACTCGACTTTGAATTTTAATAAAATCTTCCCATTAGATATATTTCAGGATAATTTTGAAATTAGTGATATTAGCTTTTTGGGTAATCATTATCTTGGAATTGTTGGGAATACTAATAATGTGATAATTTATTCGATTGAGGCTTTTGATAATAATAAGGAAGTCATATTTTCAAATGACTTCAACATGAAATCGCTTCGATTACCAGATTCTGATTATTCAATAATTTTGTCATCTAAAAATGCTTTTGTTGATAGTTTAAATGAATACAGTCGCAATTCGTTTTTACAGTTGGTTGATTTAAAACAAATGAAGGTTATATCAAACCTTGAATATTCTGAATATTCACCCGTTGAAATGGTTGATTTGGTTTCCATTAGTCCAAATGAATTTTTAGAAATTCCTAACCATTGCTTTATTGGAGTTTGTAATAGTTCTAAGATCAGAGAAATTTTAAGAATATTTTGTATTGAAGAAGGGAAAATAGTTGAATTACCTCATATCAAGATAGGTGGACTTTCAGATACTTCTAAATTGACAGCACAATCTATTCAATTGATTGATGAAGAAGAAAATGCATTTTTAATAAGTGGAGTAATGAATTATGTAATAAAGCCAAAGACTTTATATGAATGGGTTGTGTTTCCAGAGTCAGTATATCCAGCGCCAATATTTTCAATCGCAACTTCCATATCAAATGAATCAATTGTTTTTGGAGATGTTATGAAAGGATTAACTGTTGTTAATTTTAACAAAGATGAAAATGGGAATTTTTCCTTAGATAAGGACTCTGAGTCAGTTTATGTTGAAACGAACTTTTTAACTAGTATAGTTCTGTTTGATCAAGGAAATCTGAATGATAAAACTATAATTATTGCAGATACGTTTGGAAATATTCTAGGATTAAATAAATCACCGAAGAGTGTTAAGTTCAAGGAATCAATGTCAATAAATATTGGAGACTCGATCAATACATTGGCTATATTACCTCAAATCACTCCAGACCTTGATTTCAATTCGAAGTTTGATAAAATCAAACAACCCGAGATGTTATTAAAAGGGGAAGCCGTGATTGGAACAGTCAATGGGGCCATCTATGGGATTAGTGAATTAAATGATTTGGATGATGAAATTAGAGATATCTTGATTAAATGTCATAAGGAATTGACGTTATTTAAACATACACTTTCAGATATCCAGCATTCTAATAAAAAGGACAAGTATAATAGGTGGATGATTAAACGAGATAGAAGGTTTTTACAACAAGACGAAACCGGTCATTTTGTTACAAAGCCAAGTCATGGAATTATTGATTTGATATTTATTAAGTATTGGTTACATCGTGATGCAGTGTTAAGAAGGTATGATCAAAGATCAGAAGAAAATGAAGAAGAATTAATTGATATGGCAAAGTCTTTAAAGACTTGTTACAAGAATAAGACGTTACTTCAAAAGTTGGTATTTGAAAGTCAGTATATATAGCATTACAGTACATAGAACTAATAGTACATCTCCAGCCCATTTCCCGTGGCCAGCCTCGCCCCAGATTAGTACCATACTGCACCAGACGGCACCAACGCAGCACCAGCCCGCCAACACAACGCGCACTGTGTTTTCTCGAAGATTGAATAGTGAAGAAATTGTTTTCATTCCATTATTGTAGTTCATTTCGATTCGTTTGAGTTAGTTGTCGTAGTTGATTTGTGCATTTCCGATTGAAGATGGAGTCAGAAACGCACGCTCCACAGTTCAGAAAGGGGTTTGATGATATAGAGATGTTGGATATCGGTGAAACCTCATCAGAGGCAGAATCGCTTTCTACTTCGGTACCGTCAACGATGGGAAGTAGCCAAACCCCAGATCCAATAATCTTAAAAGAGTGGTTAGCATCCGATAAATGTCTTGAATTTTATTTCAATGCCAAGGAGTATAAAGACAGTCTAGAACTGGAGGACGAGTTCACTAAATCGTATACTCAATACACAAATTCTGTTTACAAGATTATTGAAAACTTACAAGGTGCTGATTTAAGGTATACTGATTATGAAGACGACGAACATATGGGCGTTATTACTAGTGACAAAGTATCTAGCAAAGAGGAAGTGATTAGGAAAAAGGAAGCTATGATCAATAGCTCCTATTTCAAATTGGTGGAGTATTTTAATCAATTTGTTGAAGACTTGAGACAATTTGAAGATGAAGAAAGCATTGAAACTTATGAATGCGTCTTAAATATATTAGATTGTCTTTTAGCTAATAATTTTTATGAAGATATCAATTTAAGAGCCAATAACTTGGCCAAATGGGTAAATCGGTTTGATCCAAAACCAGAACAAGAATTAGTCTTAGAAATCATGACCAACAACCCAAAGCCGTATCTTCATCCCAATTTTTGGAATAAATTTATAAGTAAGTTGATATGTAGAGGATTGTTGGATCAAGCTGTCAAAGCAATTGAAAACTCAGGGTATGAAGAATTGGAACACAGTTGTATTGAATTATATAGAATCATTGGTGATTTCATGGAATTATTACTGAGTTATAACACCATGGCGATTAAAAATCAATTTTCAAACTGGAAATTAACATCTTGTGAGTTTAGAGACTTATTTGGTAAATTTAGGAAAACAGTTACTGATGGTGACAATTTGATAATTTTAAATCAAATTCATGATTTATTATGCATAGTGACAGGATTACCTAAAACAATCGCCAATTATTGTGATTCATGGTATGAAATAGTAACTGCCTTATCATTATATCAAATTAGAGACGACGAACTCATCTATGAAGAGTATTTCAAAATCGCCATTAATGAAAAGCCTCCAAGTTTTCTTAATTCATATTCTACCACTCCAGAGATATTAAGATCGACTGAAAAGTCATTCTTAGATATTTTTGAAGGGAACTTATTACATGTATTGACTAAGATCGATGAAGTTGATAGTTGTACATCAGCATTTGTATCAAGATTATTAGAATTAAAAGGGTTGTTGAGTACATATTATTCTCAAACCACCGTCAAGACATTCGATGAGTTGAGCCGAAGAAAGACTATTTCGGAATACTTATTGACTAAATATGCCTTTCAATGTTTAAATAACCATGATCTTGTACCTGTTGGGATTGGATTGTTATTGAATGATAATATAGTTACGAGCAAACAAAGTTCCCAAAATAATAGAAAGATTTTAGAAGAATACTTACCAAAATATAATTGTAAGACCAATGACGATTTAGAATGGTGCTTGACTATCTGTGCAAAATTAGGACTAATCAGCACCGCTAGTGAGTTATATAGAATATATGGGAAGAAATCCTTAAAAGAAGGATATCTTTACGAGGCATTGAATATGTTGGTCAATTGTTATAATGAAGATACAACAACCAGTGCTAATGCTGAAATAGAACAAGGAAATCAAAAGGGGATGAAGGAAGTTCATTACATAGTGTGGGATTTGATATTTCAAGATTCATTGGTCAATAATCGACCAATAAAGGACGAATTGATCAATAATATAATTGAACATAAAATTGATTCTACCTTTGATATTCATCCAGTGATAAGACAATGTTTATCACCATATGGAGTCCTTTTTGAATTTTTTCAATCAATTTCTACACCAATAACAACCTCCAATAAGATTTTAACCAAGGATAAGATCTCAAAACTAATTCATTTATTAGAATTCATTCATTTGCCTAAGAAGTATTATCCATTATTATTATCACAATTAATACCATTTTTCATAAATGAACAGTATAAATTCCAAATCCCAGATTTGATCATTATAATTGAACTAATTGATAACTTTGAAGATCAAGTAAGTAAAGAAGACTGGGAAAAATCCGAACAATTGTATAAATATTCGATTGCAATGGAATTAGATCAAGTTAATGACTATGACTGGAGAAAAATCATGAAAAACCAACAATTGGAGATTCCAATTGAAGTGAAAGAATTAATTAGGTACTTAAGAAACGAAATTCATAAGAAAATAGGTCAAGTTTATATAGACAACTTATAAACCAAATAATAAAAGTTCAGATTAATAATGTATATATATTTTGAAATCTCTGAGGAAGTAGTCTAACAAACTATGGAGTAAAATAGAAATAAAAATGTTCGTTTAAACAACTAAAGAATCAAATTTCAGGTAGAACAATGATATTCAAAAGTTATGATACGAGTGTAATATTTAAATGAATTAACAGGTAACATCTTGAGTAGCTCTTGAATTTAATAATAAGGCAACAATCAAACCATATAAACCTAAGACTTCGGCGAAAATTAAAATCAAAATCATACCAACGAATAATCTTGGTTGTTGAGCTGAACCTCTAACCCCAGCATCACCAACAATACCAATAGCAAATCCTGCGGCCAAACCAGATAAACCAACGGATAAACCAGCACCTAATTGGATGAAACCAGTATATAAGGCTTGTTGTTGTTTCAAAGAGTCAGAAACCAAGACACTAACAACCAAACCATAAATGGCGATAATACCAGCCATAATGACTGGAACGATATTTTTAACTAACAAATCAGGTCTTAAAACACAGGTGGCACAAATACCAACTCCAGATTTAGCAGTACCATAAGAAGCACCGAAACAAGTGAAGACAATTGCAGCGGCACAACCAATTGAACCAAAGAAAGGAGCGTAAACTGGACTATACGTTGTTAGTAACAGTACAATGGCAGGGGCGAAGGTCATTGCAGGGGCAACGATAATTGCACTAGAAGGCGCCGGTGCAGTGTAACCGGTCAGAAGTATGCCGCTGGTCAGGTATACCGCTGGTCAGGTATACCGCTGGTCAGGACAAGTTGTCATGCTCATTGCTAACAAGCCTCCAACTTAGGGCCAGCTGGCGATTCAACTAGGAAGCATCCCTCTTAGAAACCTCAAACTTGGACCGGATCAATCATTCCTGGAATCACATCTACCGCAGCCGCCAATTGGCACCCCATTTACTCTACATACCATAAATCAGACATCTTTAAGTATCTTTAATGTATTAACTAAACTAATTTCAGGGATAACGTTGAACGAATTTTTCTCATTTTAATCTCGGGAACTTCCTTGCACACGACCATGCTCAGGTTTACTGTGGCGAGAATAGATAGGCCAGACGATGAGCGTAGAACGTAGGACGGTTGAATGACGCCTAGGACGACGCCTAGGACGAAGAGCGCAGGGCGTAGAGCGTAGAACTTGGAACGATAGAGAAGAACGATAGAGACAAAACGATAGAGAGGAACGATAGAGAGGAACGATAGAGAAGAACGGTAGAACGACAGAGTAGGTATGACAAACTCATTCTACTGCCAAAGATGTGCTAACCCTATACGAGTTAGTGACACTTTATTGAACTTGAATACGGTCCAGGTCAACCTACTAAGGGACAATGGCTCCAGATTCAACGATGACGCTCACGCTCATGCCACCCCCAGCGATGGTGAATACCATGGCCCTAATGACTCCAAACCTAATGAACTTAATGAACCTCACAGCCAAGAAGACGACGGACCTCACAGTCAAGATGAAGAAGAAGAAGAAGAAGCTCAAGACGATGACGACGGGTTGGATCCCACGCAATACATATCGAAGAATAAGCTTGATTTCTACAACTCAATTGCTTCCAATCACACAGAACCAATCATCTACAGGGATGAAATAGACCAGGGCAAAGAAAAGGTGATATCAGTATCTACCTCCTTAACTTCAAATTCATTTGTTATGTTGTCAGATGGTAATGAATCGGTCTCAAGTGACAAGTCTAAACATGAGGCCCCTACCGATAATGAACCAGGATCCATTTCAAATAGATTGAAGATTTTAAATAAGGTGTTTGAAATCTTATCCAATAATAATGAAATTGATCATCCTTTATGTCAAGATTGTTCAAATTTGTTAATTGACAATTATAAATTGAAATTCGATCAAACTCAAAAGGAGAAAGATTACTACTTAAATTTCTTAAAGAAATTACGAGACCAAGGTGCTCCAATGAATGAAGACGAAATGTCAATTGATCCCAAATTATCATTGGCAATTAATGAATATGATAATTTAAAGACTCAGGAATCTGATAAACTAAGTGAATTACAACAATTGGAGCAAACAAAAGAAAAATTAGACGTTCAACTAAAACAATTGAAGAATGAATTCAATCAAAGTCAAACCAATGAATTAAACGATATTTTGCTTTTAAGGAATGAACTAGTATTGGATTTGACTTCTAATACTAACAAACTAAATCAAGCCAAATCCCAATATCAATTGCATTTAAACCATTTAGATAAACTAAGAAATTTCAATATTTATAACAGTTTTTTCCAAATATCTTGTGACGAATCAAATAAATTTGGTACAATCAATGGATTTCGATTGGGCTATAAAGTTCCTTGGAGTGAAAATAATTCTGGTTTGGGCCAAATCATACTATTATTGATTTTCCTACTAAAAAGACTAAATTTGAAATTAAATCAATATAAATTGATTCCTTTAGGGTCTCAATCCCAAATCATTAAAATATCAATTGATAATGATAATAAAAAGTCAAAGACCATCTTGAATTTATATTCTTCAAATGAGTTTTCCTTGGGTAAATTGTTCAATTTCAATAAGCTTGACATTTCAATGATTGCTTTGTTGGATATCGTATCCCAAGTTCAAAACAAAATCATCAAATTAGATAACGAGTTGGAACTACCTTATAAGATTTCAGTCAAGCATGGTACTATTGGTAATAAAAGTATTAGAGTCTCATCTAATAGTGAATGGACTGACAGTACAAAGTTTTTATTGACCAATTTGAATTGGATATTGGCCTATACTTCGGTGCATACTACTTCTTCATCCATTTAAATATACTTCGCTGCTTCTGCCTAGCTTCACTTGTGCTCTGCCTGCGAAGGCTGCCTCTCATTATCATTTTTCTGTTACACATCTCGAAATTTTGCAGCAAAACCAACAGCTCCAGTCTTCATTTCAATTCACTATAGCTACCGATTTTATAGGGCGATTATGGAAAGACCCATCCAAATAAAGAAAGAATTCACTCCCGATTACTTTATCGAATTCCTCAATCATCCATCTGAGCTGGATCAACAACCCGCCCATATTAAATCATCATCAACCAATAATAATGTCCCAACAGTCGAACTCCCATCGTCTCCACACCACAAAGACCAAATGATCCCCCGTATCTTGTTCCAGAACACAAGCTCTGAGCACTGTTATCAAGACAGCCATCCCGACAGCCACCAGGACCATTCCCTTAGAAATATCCTTAGAAATGAAAATAGTCAAGAATTTGCATCCAGTACTTTATTACCACCAATCGTGTTTTCAAAAGAGATCTTGAGAGATTCATTTACAACTCTGGCTTCTACGTCACCTTCAATCAGATTGAATCGTAATATATTGCCTTTAAAAGGAGGAACCCCTGATATTTTAAAAAGTTCCCCTTCCTTTAGGTACCATGAAGCCATACCCCCTAATTCATCACCGTTGTTGTTCCATTCAGTTATTCATAGTCCTCAAAGCCAAAACCAACCAAGCTCTCCAATCTTACCACCCAGTAGGTCAAGCTGTCTTGCCATAGATGATGCTTTTCTAACGAGTGAATTGGCCCATTATGAGCTGGAAACTGGCCTTTCAAGATCTCCATTTTCAAAAAAGACGACAATTCTTCCAAACTCAATGGGATCAGAGATTGATCTTCCCATTTTACCTAATCAAAACAGTTTATTTGTAACTTTAGGTGTCCCTGCAATCTTCCTTCGATCTTTGAATAAAGCCAATGCACCCTATAAAACAGGAAAACGTAAGAGCCGAACAAGAAGTACCCATGCCTTATTTGAATCCACCTCAGATTTAGAACCTAGAAAGAAGATTACCCCCAGATCTAAAGCCGGGTGTTGGACTTGTCGAATTAGACATAAAGCCTGTCCTGAAGAGAAGCCAGCTTGTAGCCAATGTACTCGGTTGAACTTAGCTTGCGATTATAGCCCCGATAGACCTGCTTATATGACTGATCCCGACCTATCAGCACAAAAACTACTGCAAATTAGATCCGTCACTAATGCCTTTAAAAGAGGTAACTTATCTAAAAGAAGAAGACAACAGGAAACATAGCACCATTAACGGCCAAAAAGTCATATTTTGATGAGCTAATGCATATTTGACGGGTAATGATGGTTATGATACTATACTGGTACCTCAATGCCACCCATCACACCACAATAAAACAATATTCCTTACAATCAAAAAAAATTTCATTATCCAAATTGGTTACAAACACAGCAACGCTTCTAGGAACTGAAAACTGAAAATAAAATTTTGCGTGTCTTTTTCGAGGTACTTTTGTTCCCTAGATCAACAAATTAAACAATCTGAAAGTTAGCATTACAGATTGGTTTTTGTTTCATTTCAGAAGTTCTAGTTGGCAAAATATTCGATTGAAATTGAATAGGGAGACCAACAACAGAAGTGAGGAGAAGAAGGAAAGACTAAAAAGATAAGATGAGACTTGAAATTGTTGTGATAACTATTTTGAGTTTGGTAAGTCAAATCAATGGGTTTTATTTACCAGGAGTGGCACCGACCAACTATAAGAAGGGTGAAACCATTCCATTGTTGGTGAACCATTTAACACCATCTTTACATCACTTGAGTGAGGATTCTAAGACATTTGTATACTCGTATGATTACTATTATCCAAAATTTCATTTTTGTCAACCTGAAGGTGGACCTAAGAAACAACTGGAAAGTTTGGGTTCAATTATCTTTGGTGATAGGATTTTCAACTCACCATTTGATATAAAGATGTTGGAAGATAAACAGTGTATCAAAACATGTGGTGATTCGATTTATACAAAAGCTGATTCGGTTTTTGTTAATAGAAATATTAGAGCTGGTTATAGTCATAATTGGATAGTTGATGGATTGCCAGTTGCTCATAATGTTAAGGAAACAAGGACTAATAGCGTATTTTATGGGTTAGGTTTCAATATTGGAGAAATTGACCAAAATAACTTTGCCCATTTATACAATCATTTTGAAATTAAAATTGAATATCATAAAGCTGATGAAAAAAATCATAGAGTTGTCGGTGTAACTGTAGTACCTTCATCATTAGATAGATCTAGTTTACCGACCAATGCAGAAGCTAAAGAATTGTGTAATCCTGATTTACCACAAGTATTATTAAGTAAGGATAAAGAAACTAATGTTCAATTCACTTATTCTGTTACTTTTGTTGAAAGTAAAACCGCATGGGCAACTAGATGGGATAAATATTTACATGTTTATGATCCAAAAATTCAATGGTTTTCATTAATTAACTTTTCATTGATTGTTATAATCTTGGGTGTTATAATTGCTCATATTTTATTAAGAACTTTAAAAAATGATATAGTTAAATATAACGAAATCAACTTAGATGATGATATTTCAGATGAAAGTGGTTGGAAATTAATTCATGGTGATGTTTTTAGAGCTCCAAAGCACAAATTATTATTATCAGTTTTGGTTGGAAGTGGGGTTCAAATCTTTTTAATGACATTTGTTACAATCATATTTGCTTTGTTAGGTATATTATCCCCATCAAATAGAGGGTCATTATCAACTTTTATGTTTATATTATACATTTTTTTCAGTCTTGTTTCGTCATTTGTATCATCATATCTTTATAGATTTTTTGGTGGAGAAGATTGGAAATTAAATATGATATTAACTCCATTAGTAGTACCAGGTTCATTATTTTTAGTATTCATATTATTGAATTTCTTCTTAATATTTGTTCAAAGTTCCGGAGCTATTCCGTTAGGTACAATGGTTGCAATTGTTATCATTTGGTTTTTGGTCTCAATTCCATTATCGGTAGTAGGATCAATTTTATCGTTCAAAAGACCATTGATTTCAGTTCCAGTTAAAACCAATCAAATTCCAAGACAAATCCCAACTCAACCATGGTACTTAAAATCAATACCAATTATGTTGGTGCCAGGTATTTTCCCATTTGGTTCAATTGCAGTTGAAATGTATTTTATTTATACTTCACTATGGTTTAATCGTATCTTTTATATGTTTGGATTTTTATTTTTCTGTTTCATTTTAATGATCATGACAACTTCATTGATTTCAGTCTTGATGATTTATTATTTATTATGTTCAGAAAATTATAAATGGCATTGGAAATCATTATTTATTGGTGGTGGTTGTGCTTTCTATGTATTTTTCCATTCATTATTTTTAATCGGTGGTCAAAATTTGGGTAATTTTGCTTCAATCGTGTTATATATTGGTTACTCAATTGTAATTTCTTCATTTGTATTTATATGTTGTGGCTCAATTGGATTTTTAAGTTGTTTTGTATTCATTAGAAGAATTTATTCCCAAATTAAAATCGATTAACTTGAACCAACCAAAAGAGAAATAGTTAGATATCTATTTAACCAAATGGAAGATTAGATAGAACAAGTGAATATATTCTTGTGTTCCACCTTTGTATCATCCACATCTTCTGTCTATCATCGTCTTCTACCTTCGTGCCTTCTATCTTCATACCATTGACAACGGCCCCTTCAGCTTACGTAAGCGCGGTTGGCTGCCAATTTGCTGAAATGATATAAATACGGCAGAATTCCGTTGATTGCAATTGCAAATTATTCTAGTTTTGTCAGTTAGCGAGAGCAGTTGGTGGAGTAGACGACACGGCAGTTTTAGAAGATAACGAAATGAGTGGAGATGAACAGGACACTCTTGTCAAGCAGACAAGCCAAATCCATACGTATGAGTACGGCTCCAACAATGAGAGAGCTGAGGTAGGAGCCGATGAAATCGATACGATTGGTGAAGAGGGTGGTTGGATGAACAAACCGACCATTTCGAAGCTTGCTGTATGCTTAATGCTCATTAACTTTTCAGAAATGACCCAGTCGGTCCTCGATAGTTTATATATTAGTAGGGCTTGCGATAGTAATATGGTGAATGGGAACTGTAATCCTATAGACAATCAGATATTGGTATCTAATTTCATGCAAATTAATACTATACTAACACAATCTTTGGCTATAATTGGAAGTTCCAACATGGGTAGAATATGTGATAAGTATGGTAGAAAACCAACAATGATATTATTGGCTGTAGTTGAGCTAATAGGCGATTTCTGGTTATATATCCTATTATTCCATTATGAAGAATTCAAATTCAAATCCTTATTAGCTGCAAACTGCTTACAATTCTTATGTGGGAGTATTTTTGCGTTTATAGGTATTTCATATACTTATGCATCAGATATTACTCCACCCGAAAACAAAACCCTGACATTATCTTTAGTTGGGTCCATCTTAGCTATCGGTCAATTGTGTGGAGTTTTCTTGTGTAATGCCTTAATAAAGCTAGGGAAAATGTTAGGTTATACTACTGAAGCTGCTAATAGATTCCCATTCTATGGTCAATTTATTAGTCTTGTTGTTTTGTGCTTTTATTGTATGTTTGTCTTACCTGAATCCAAAGGTCCTAACACTATATCAAATTCAGGCTACGTGGGGGCATTTAAAAGTATATTTAGCTCCAGGAATTTGCATCCTTTGAAGATGCTTGATGTGTTAGAACCTATTAGGATATTGACCGTTCCTGATGAGTTGATACCCAGTTCTAAAAGGACAGAACTGAAACGAATTAGGTTTCTGGTAATCAGTTTAGTACTTGGATATGTCAGTGGGGTACTATTTAAATCCTTGTTAGTACGAATAACCATCCAATATTGTATATATATATTCAATTGGGGAACTCAAGAGATTTCCTTTGCAGTGTTATTGGTGTCGGTATCAGCCATAGTATTCTTAAGTGTAATATCACCACTATTAATCAACCATTTTTTCCCCAAGGTATTGAAATTGAAGTTTAATAAATCCAAATTCGATTCGATTGATTTTGGTACGTTGATGTTTGCTTTGGTAGGAAACACCGTTAACTCGTTCTTGATGTGTATTGTGAAAAGTTCCAATCAAATGATTCTAATTTTGGTTTTCATTGGGTTCGATGCCATGATTATGCCAATAGTGACATCAATTATCACCAAATTTTACCCAGATTTCATCATAGGGCAAGTTATTATGGCATTGAATATTGTTGCTAGTATAGTTAGATTGACTGGCCCTCTAATTGGACTACAAATGTATAAATTTGGCTTGGTTCATCAATTTGCTGCTTTACCCTTCTTGGTAGAAGGGATCTTATTTGTCTTTGTCGGCATTTTGATCGTTATTGATAGGTTGATTTCCAAGGATGGACATGAAGAGGACAACATTGAAACCGAAAGTGATGAACCATTCTTAGAGTAGATAAATATAAGTTTGGACAATTTTTTGTAGGAAATAATTTGAAATCGATGATTGGATCGTAGAAAATAGTAATAATACATTCATTAAACGTTACTATAATGATATAAACAAGGGAATGAAATGAACCGTAATTAGACCAATATGTTAGGTAATTTGGAACTATAACCAACCATCAATATCTTCTTTTTCAACAAATGGTAGAATGATTTTGAAGAAGTCAAATTTCCAGTTGATTAAATTGTTTAAAATTGGATTTGAAGGTAAATTCAAGAAATTCAAGTTGAAATTAAGGATCTTGGATTTGATTAAGTTTGTTGATATATTGCTTAACAATAGATAATTCAAATTGATATTCAAATTATTATAACAGTTCGATAAGTCATTGTTGATTTTAATAATTCGATTAAATACATCCAAATTGACATAATTAATCAATGAGTCAATTATCAATTTATTTAGCTTGATCAACTTATAAATTTGATTTATCAATATGTTTGTAATTGGCGACAAAAGTTCGAATTTATTAGACAAATTGTTAATATACGTTGAAACTTGTAGTAAATTAATTGATAAAGTTTTAATTAACCTGAGCAATTTCAAGATATAATCATTCAATATTTCAAAAAATTCATCGTTCAAGTTATTGTTATTATTCAATAAATTTGAAATTTCAATTAAGAAGTTTATCAATTCAAATTTATCTTTGATTATAATATTAAAATAATCTTCAAATTTCAATGAATTATTTGAGTTATTACCATTTGTATTTGAACTTGAATTATTGGAAATTGAATTTATTTTCGCTTGATTGAAATTGACTTTGATTATTTCACCATTATTAAATAATTTGGAGTCCCTATTATCAATAATTTCATTAATTATATTAATATTTTTGAAAAAATTGTATCCATTGAAGTTATTGTCATTATTGAAATTAATCGGTACTAAATAGTTCAAATTATTATACAATAATTGGTAAGTTATAGCTGAATTTTGGTTTGAATTGGATAAATTTGACAAGTTTGAAGTTGAATTTGAATTTGATAAGCTTGAAAGGTTTGATATCTTACTATCCAGACAATTACGTATTAATTTTTGAATACCAAAGCTTAAACTATAATAATTATCTATAATTAATAAACAATAATATAATTTAGGCAAGTATAATTTGATATTATCAAAATTTAACTCATTTAATTCATTTTTATTATTCTTCAATAAATCATTAAAGTTTTCCAATACCTTAAAATCATTAAAAATTGATAAAGTCATTGATATACCTAAGGAATAAATATTACCACTTAATAATATAGAATAATTATTAAGAATCAATGATGTGAAAAATAGTAATAATATATTATCATTTAATTGAATTCCAAAATTATTAAATGGGTACATTGATAATACTTTATAAATTAATTGAATTGAGTCATTCAATGTCACATATTGATAATTGTTTAAATTGTATAATGACTGATTAAATAAATCTATAATTATCTTACTCTGATTATCATTTTTACTATTATTATAGATATCAATGATTTGATATATGTAACTTTCATTAAATGGTAAGATTGGTAAATTAAGATGGAAATTTTTATAGTACAACCTTAAATTTTGGTCTAGTGAGGTTTGTGATTGTTGAGTAATTTGAGGTTTTGGTAAGGAGGTATTATTTGTAACTCCATGAAGTGGAGGTGGTGCTGGTGGGGGTATTGAAGGTCCTGATAATGAATTTCTAGATGTATGTGGAGGAGGATGTGATCCACCGCTAATCGAATGATGTTGTAGATGACTTAAGAAGGGAGGGGGGCCATTGGATGGGATTGGCATTATCGGTGGTGGGATTGAGGTTATTCCGGGTAATTGTTGTTGCTGTTGAGTTTGCTGTTGTTGTTGCTGCTGCTGTTGCTGCTGCAGTATACTGGGGCTAATATTGACCTTTTTTATTCTGCCGTTCAAACTTGATAAGGAACTAATTGAGTTTCTTGGAGATAAAGAAGTGGAAGACCTTCTTGAGTTTTTATAGGAAGCAGCAGAATAGTAATCATCATCTGAATCCAGAATTATCGAATTTTGATCAGAAGAAACAGGTTTTAACGACGGTAGCCTTGAAGTTCTGGAGCCATTGGTTGAGTTTGAAGAAATTGAATCTATTGAGGACCTTCTTGATAAATCATGATTATTGTTACTGTTGTTATTGTTATTATTATTGGTAGAAGTAGTACTTGTACTACTATTGTTATTGTTGGAGTATAAATCATTATTGTGATTATGAGGTAATTCATAAGGGACTTTCCAAAAGGGGCCCTGGATTTTAGGACTATTAGTATTTGAATCAATTGAGTGAGGGGATGTTGGGTTTATAGGAGGCAATACTTTACCATTGGAAGGTACAAGTATTGGAGCCGTTGGGTTTTTATTGGGTGAAGCTGCATTAATATGAGCAGTTATAGGAGTTGTAGTTGAGTTTGAAGTTGAAGTTGAAATAGACCCATTAACAATATTATCGTTTGAAGAAGACTTTGTCAAAGGAGGTAAAATAATATGCTTTTTTGAATAATTATCGAATTTATCGAACTTATCATATTTATCAAATGAATTCTTCCTCAAGGTTGAATTTTCCAACTTTTCTTCCAAATCACGAATATATCCCTTTGAAGGCCCTCTTTTCAAAGGTGTTCTTGAAAACGTACAAGTTTCTTCATTTTTAATACAATTGTCACAGTTCTTGGTGATTTTATTTAAACTTGTACTATAATCGGCGTTACATTTTATTTTCTTTCTTCTGCAACTATCACAAGCTCTGGAAACCTTGGATCGTTTCCTTGGTTGAGACGAATGAATATTAACAAACTTGTCTTCAGGGGTTTCTTCAATTGAAGTCATGGTTGTGGTTTTTTCCAGGGCGGCTAATCACCAAGCGACTACTTACCCAGCGACTAATCACCAGTGGGGGATAAAGATTGGTGGGGACGGAACCACTCTCAAAGACCCAGCAGTATGGCTCTACGCTTACTATAGTACCAGTAAGTCACAATCTATCGAATCAATCGTTAACCGCCGACTAAATGCCAAAATCGTCCTCCAAAAAAGGGGGTGAGACTGGGGCCTAATAAACGACACTTATAAGATTTGTAAGGGGTTCAGGTCTTACAATATCCAGGTATAACAGCGGGCAAACTTTCTTTACCTCTATCCAGCGACTTGGTTGACTCGAATAATCCAACTGTTACGTATATAAACTTGTTGTTAGTTGTTGGAAATTTTAAAATTTTCTTATGGTTTTCCCTTTCAATCACTCTTTAATAATCGGAAAAATTAAGGTGAATGTCTCCCTCCACAAAACTGAAAATTTTTCAAAATGGAGAAAATGGAACAATTCAGACAAAGGATGGAGCCAAAGACAAAGGGCAATGTTAGAGGAGGGTAATAAAGGGCGAGGCAATAGAAAGTGACTGAGCGAACGAGGTTACAATTGGTGGAAAAAACAAGGTTGCATTTTGGGTTATTCTCAGTGGCTAGAAAGGAATTCATATGACTTTGTAGGATTAATGGAACTGTGTAGTTGGGGTTGGGTCTGGGTTGGATCTGGGTTTGGATCTCAAACTGCATGACTGTCGACTGTACCTACACCATCTACACTGTCTACCCCGTACACCGTCTACTGTCACAAGACATCCATTGCATGTATCCACTCCTATTGCTACACAATAGCACTGGAGTAACAAAATCCCGAGACATTGAGTTCCTGGGGTAGAACGATTGGTTACACAAAACCTCAATGGAACAATTCGGCTGGTGCAAACACGCCCGGCTGACTTATTCGTTAGGTTGACGGAAAGTCCTGGTCCTTACAAGGCAAGCACCCAAGACAAACACCCTCAAGGCACCAAGAGGGTGCAACGATCCTTGTGGCATTCGAAAAGGAGGAAAAGCATTCTCAAAGGAGGAAAAGGAAGTGGACCAATCCCAAAGGGCCCTCATGGCTAAATAATATCCAACGGAGCTTTTACCAAATTAAGCATCCGTATTTTTCAATCAAATATCCACCTTTAGCATGGCGTTGTGGGTCCGGATCAATTATAGACGGTTTATATATTACATATTATATATTATAGCTGTTGCTTATGTATAGGTTGTGTTGGTGCTATGTGGTTGCTAGCATGGGCGTAGCATGTCACCTAATTTGGCCATCAACCCAAGTATAGCACAATGTCCCACTCTCTAATCATTTCCATCCAGCTTATAGGATCGGTGTCTCTTCTATTGCCAACTTCTTTAATCAATTGCCTTGATCTCCAATATGATAGGTTCTTATAACTTTTGGAAATATCCATCAATTTCTTACTCGATGTTTCGTTCTTAAAATTCTCTGAATTAACAATCACCACTATCCAATAAGGCAACTTTATATCGAAGCTCTTTTCACCTTCAACTTGGACGTTAGAGAAAGTTTGGAGCATTTCGATATTCTGGGTGATGATTTCAATCAAATTAGGATGTATTTCATTCTTAATCAATCTTTTGAAGTATACTTTTAGACTATCATGGAATATTTTGATATTATACCCAATCAATTGATGTAATTTGGTCTTGAATTCTCCATTTTCGTTCTTTAATTGCCAATGGTTTTGCCATTTCTCTAATTTGTCCTCATATTCACTACAAATCTTAGGGAAGTTCCTAGGAAATTTATTCTCCGTGATGAAATATCGTTTGTGATTAGTTAAATTAACAATTTGTTCAAATAACATCATTAATGACTTGGGTATCCCATAAATTAGGTATATGCTATTCTCACTTAACTCATTCGATTCCGGTTCAAACTTATGGTCACTAGAATAATCATTATAATCAGTTTGATCAATGATTTTATACCCAGTGGAGACAATAGTGGGTAGTTCTTGGTCCTTTTCTGCTTCTTTTTCTTCAACTTCCTCTTCGCTGTCGTCTGGATTATATTTACTTAAATCATAACTTTCCTTCAAGTCATCATACATATCGTAATCCTCTTCGGTCATTTGATAGTTATAAACATTGATCCGTTGAGTTGATATATAAAAAATGTCCATGATCTTAAATAACGTGTTAACCACCAACCGTCTATCCTTGAATTCTAGACCCTTGCCTTTTTGTTGCAATATGAATTCTCCAATTGAAAACATCAATTCGAAATTTTCAAATATATTATAATAATTATCAATTTCGATTTGCAAAATAATAGCCAACAAAAGTAGTAAATTATACTCGTCGTCTTCCAATTCAACATTCTGATCATATTCATCAAGATGATAATTCAATAGATTCAACCCGATCTTTCTTAGACTTATACTTAACTTCAAATTGAAATCCAAATCTTGATTATTTTCAATTTTGAACTTATTCCCACTCAAATTGAAACTGCTAATGCTTAGAATTGTATAATTGATTATTAGTTTTAGGTTGGTCTTCAACCATTCTGGGGTATTCTTGATTTCTTCATCGTCCTTCGTGGAAACACTTGTTTCAACTTGAGTTGCAAAAGTATGTTCAAATATTATATCCTTCAAATACGGCTTCATGATCCGATCCCATTGATTATTATTCACTGGAAATTTGATAAAGGATAACCGAAGGCTATTAAAATCATTTATGAGCTTTAAATACAACTTAGTGACCAAAGTTCCTTGTTCATTCTGAACGATCAATCGTTTGTGGTAATTCTCTTTAGGTAACCATTCATCAGAGTCGATATTGGGATAAAAAGTGGGATATAAAATATGATATATGTTTTGGTCGTTGATTTCATAATACGGACCCTTAATAGCATAGATGGATAACTTAGCCAAGTTTATCAAGTCGTTATGAATCAAATTCTCTCTTAAACCAAGGTCATCTCCTTCATCGTCTCTATATTCCACATTTTCCATGTCTTCCGTCCCGCTTCGCCTTCTTTTGGGTTCTTTGTCTCTTGCTTCAACGGTATCTGTCTCATCGTTAAGCAAATAATACAAATTTCTCTTAGGTTTAGAATCATACACCGAAAATGGTCCCAAACTCTTATTGACTCCTCCTTCATTGACAAATAAATCAAGTTTGTCCACCACAGAATTCAATTCAGCGTATGTTTTATAAACCATTCGATTAGGAAACTTACTGAACTCCACATTCCTTCTATGGTACTTCAGCTCATTCTCCTTCCGTTCAATCAAATCAATTAACTGGCCCTGTTGGATCGTTAAAGACTGGTAAAACGAGAGCTTTATATCGTACCCTTCACACTCAATATCGGCCTTGATGCATCGCTCACAGTATGGTCGTTTGGTATCGCATTTGACTTTTCGAATCCTACATGTCCAACACCCATTGAAAGTCCTCTTACCTCTCATTTGGCCCTATAAACCCTATAACTTCGAATCCTCTTTGGTATCGTTTTTCAATCTCAGAATGCTGCGAAACTTAACTTCAATTTGTGTATTTAGAACGTATATACTAAGCCAAACGATGCATTATGTGCTGGGTACGATGGAAACCAATGTCAAAACAGCAACAAAGCTTGTAGATGTCGGAAGACAGCGAGACGAAAAGACAAGCCTATAAGCTCTTCAATAGCTCTAACCCTTGGGCTCTTTCTTCATATAACTTGGCCAACTCTCCGACTTTGATGCCTCTAATTAAAGGTCTCTTTATTGGTGGAAGACTTTGTTGGGTTACATTGATTGTTTTATCATTATTTGGTAATTTGTCATGATCATTACCATTGAATTTGTATTTTTGTGGTGGATATTGGACTGAGATCTTAGACGGGGTTGCTTTAGGTTCTGGAGAACCTGATGATAATACTTTTGATGATATTTTAGATGGAGTGTAAGTTGGTCCAAGTTTGTCCGACGATGCATGTGGTGGTGCAACTTTCAAATCGTCAGACAAAGTATTTGAAATACTATGATTCAACCTCCTTGGAGACAATGGTTTTTGATAATCTTCATTTGCATACTGGAAAGGTTGTTTCGACAGTATATTTAGAACATTATCATTATTAGACAAAACCTGTTTCTTTGGACTAATATTCAACTCAGGCAACAATTCATCTTCTATTTCATGATCACTGATTTGATCCATTGTCAAGTCGTAATTCACGTAAGAATCATCTCTAGTATTATCAATATTTAAACTTGAATTCATATCGATACTAAAACTACTCCAATTGTCAATGATTTTCTTAATGAAATGGTTAATAATTATTAGATTAGGTTCATTAATTTTCAGATAAACTTGATGACTTAAGCAAGTTATGAAATTTTTTGACAAAATTTTAGAATTTAATTTGGTATCTTTATTATTATTGATTAATTTATCAAATAATTTAAATATACTAATTAACATTAACTTTAAATCATCATTTAAATTGTTCAAAACTTTGTTAAAATTGTATTCAATTGATTCATCTTTGATTGGTAATTCAATCAATTCAAGTGGTAATAAAGTAGGTAATTCATTAATCAATTTTTTGAAACTCGTAGCTATACAATATAAATCCCAATCATTGATCCATATTAATTGATCCCTTTTAATACAATTGACAAAGATCTCACTGTTGATTTTATTACCAGGTTTATGGAATAATAATTCCACCTTATCACCAAAATTATAAATGATATTGTAAATTTGATAAAAATGATATTTGAAAGTTTCATTATTAGAAGTTTCAACATTAAAGTTAAAATCAAATGAATTTTTATCATTAAGACTATGCATCGGAGAAAGGGATTCATTATTCATACTCAATTCATAGTCATACTTATAAACATTCAAAGATATTTTTAGTTTTGTTATATCCACATAATGACTTAATTCATATAAATTTGAACAATTTACAATCATTCCATTTTGAATGTTTATGCCATTTATTCCATGATTCAAATTGAAATTTTCCAATAATTTGTTTAAAATGTTCAAATTCTTTTTAGTCAAATTATAATTGGTTAAAATCGATGTTAAT
The DNA here is from genome assembly GCA_030572015.1 of Yamadazyma kitorensis. Taxonomy (NCBI): domain Eukaryota; kingdom Fungi; phylum Ascomycota; class Pichiomycetes; order Serinales; family Debaryomycetaceae; genus Yamadazyma; species Yamadazyma kitorensis. The sequence goes on along the minus strand of JAJLZC010000001.1, from coordinate 230,483 downwards.
GTCTTAATAAACCAACTATCATGAATACTTAAGATCTTGTTAATGTTTTCAAGATTCAGTTCATCAATTAAAAACTTTTTCAAAAACTTAATACCCCATATCCAACTGATTTTATTTAGCCCGCTACTAAACATGATTATAGTGTATGAATGAGTTGGCAATAGCGCCATGATGGTTGGAATGAACTCATCATAATTTATGATTTCAGGTGATGGTAGAAATGACGTATCAAATATATAGATTGGAACCCCCAGCGGTTCATCGTAAAGTTCGGTCTTGTAAAATATCCTATCCATCGTCTATGTATATCGTATCCCCCTAATCCTTCTTCGATTTAATGCAATAGCGAGTGTCGAATTGCCTGAAGGCCTATGCCTAATGCTGTATGCCAAATGCCAATGACTGATGTTAGAAATGCAGCGCTAACGTGAAAACCAAAGATGCAAGCCCAATTCGAAAACTATTCCTCCTGGCACCCTTATTAACCTTTCAACTACCTCAACTACCTCAACTACCTCTTTCAAGCCAATATCGATATTAGCCGCCTAACTATAGAGATTCTATGTTTCTGTTTGTAAACAAATCGAAAATTTTAAGTGTGGGCCGCGTTGAGCGACATCAGGATTTGATCATGTCGCTCAGCGCTGGCAAAGCGCGACATTCAGCTAACTGTGAGAAATTTCGATCTCACTGACAATTTGCCATCCAAGCACATTAGACGCCAGCTAAACTAGAGGATATCATTTGGGATTCATTAGCAATGGCGCCAGCTAAAGAAGATGCGGAGTCTAAGAACGCAAAGCAAGACGAGTCAAAGCAAGAGCAAGCAGGAAACGCCGGAAATTCTGGCAGCGCTGGCAATGCTGCCCCCGATAAGTCTACACCAGGACAAGGGCCAGATAAATCCAAGAAGAAGGAAGAGGAGGAATTAAGCGAAGAAGATCAACATTTGAAAGACGAATTGGAGATGATAGTGGAAAGATTGAATGAACCAAACCAAGAAGAGAAGTTGTATCAAGGATACCTTGAAACGTTGAAGACATTTATCAAAGATTCAACCACTTCATTAACCGCTGTACCAAAACCTTTGAAGTTCTTAAGGCCCCATTACAGAACATTGACTGAATTATATGATAATTGGAGTGATGATTCTTCGAAAACAGCCAATTTGACCAGATTATCGGATGTTTTGTCTGTTTTAGCGATGACTTATTCAGACGACGGGAAGAATGATTCCTTAAAGTATAGATTGTTATCAAATGATGATACCATTAGAGATTGGGGTCATGAATACATGAGACATTTAGCTTTAGAGATCGGTGATTCTTATCAACATCATTTAGGTTCAGATGATTCGTATATTAATCAATTAGTCCAATTATCTTTAAAGATTGTTGAATATTTCTTGAAACACAATGCTGAAGCTGATGCAGTCGATTTATTATTAGAAATTGAAAACATTGAAAAATTGATTGATTTTGTTGATGAATCTACTTTTCAAAGAGTTTGTCTTTATATGATTAGTTGTGTACCATATTTGGCTCCACCTGACGACTCATCATTTTTACATACTGCTTTTTCAATTTATTTGTCTAATAATCAATTAACTCAAGCTTTAAATTTGGCTATCAAATTAGATGATGAAAATTTACTTAAACAAGTATTTGAACTGACAAATGATGAATTAGTTCATAAACAATTGGGTTTGATTTTGTCTCAACAAAATAATGGATTTAAATATCCAGGTGATAATGAGGAAGTACAAGAATGTATTTCAAACGTTAAATTAAATGAATATTTCAAATATTTGATTAAAGAGTTAAATTTATTAGATCCTAGAGTTCCTGAAGATATTTATAAGTCTCATTTGGAGAACCTGAAATATGGAATTGGAAATTCAGGTTCTATTGATTCAGCAAAGCAAAATTTAGCTGCTTCTTTTGTTAATTCTTTCTTAAATTTAGGATTTGGTAATGATAAGTTGGTTCAAACTGACGAAGATAATAAATCTTGGATTTTTAAAACCAAAGGTCCAGGTATGATATCAACTGCTGCTTCTTTAGGATCTATTCATCAATGGAATGTTAATGATGGGTTGCAGGTATTGGATAAATATACTTATTCTCAAGAAGACGAAGTCAAAGCTGGTGCTTTATTAGGTACTGGTATTGTATCGGCAAATGTTCATGATGAAGTTGATGCTGCTTTGGCTTTATTACAAGAATATGTTAATGATCCTAAAAAGATTTTACAAAGTTCGGCTATTAATGGATTAGGTATCGCATTTGCTGGAACTGCTAATGAAGAAGTATTAAATTTATTATTACCTTTAGTATCAGATTTAGATATTTCATTAGAAATAAGTTCTTTGGCTGCTTTAGCTTTGGGTCACACTTTTGTTGGTACATGCCATGGTGATGTCACTTCAACTATCTTACAAACTTTATTAGAAAGAGATTTTACTCAATTGACTAATAAATTCATTACTTTAATGTCATTAGGTCTTGGTTTATTATATATGGGAAAAACTGAACAAGTTGATGATGTTTTAGGTACTATTGATGCAATTGAACATCCAATTAGTAAAACTTTAAAAGTCTTGGTCAATATTTGTGCTTATGCCGGTACTGGTAATGTATTACAAATTCAAAGCTTATTACAAATATGTACTGCTAAACCAGTTGATCAATTAACTGAAGAAAAGAAATTGGAACAAAGTGAAGAGGATCAAGCTAAGGTTAAAGACGAAGCTGCTGGTCAATCTACTGTTACTGAAGGTGGTGATGATATAGAAATGGAAGATGCAGCTGTTCCTGAAGCAGCTGTTGCTGATTCAGCTGATGGTTCTGCCCAACCTCCAACCACTGATAATAAAGATAACAAAGATACAAAGAAGGAAGACGATGATGAAGAAGATAAAGAAGAAGAAGAAGATTTGGAAGAAGATGATATGTATAAGGGATTTGCAGTGTTGGGTTTAGCTTTAATTGCCATGGGAGATGACATTGGTCAAGATATGGCTTTACGTCACTTTTCACATTTAATGCATTATGGTAATTCATTAATTCGTAGATCAGTTCCATTGGCAATGGCATTAACTTCAACTGCTAACCCACAAATGAAAGTTTTTGAAACCTTATCAAGATACAGTCATGACCCAGACTTGGAAGTTGCTCAGAATGCAATTTATGCCATGGGATTGGTAGGATCAGGTACTAATAATGCTAGATTAGCTCAATTATTAAGACAATTAGCATCATATTATATTAAATCTCCAGATTCTTTATTCATGGTTAGAATTGCTCAAGGTATTTTACATCTTGGTAAAGGTACTTTAACTTTAACTCCATTTAATATTGAGAGAACCATAATATCTAAAGTTTCATTAGCTTCTTTATTAACAATTTCAGTCTTAATGGTAAATCCAAAGGATTTCATATTAAGTGATTCCACCACAGAAACAACTCATCAATTATTATACTATTTAACTCCAGCAATCAAACCAAGAATGTTGGTAACAGTAGACGAAACATTAAATCCCGTAAAGGTTAATGTTAGAGTTGGTCAAGCTGTGGATGTTGTTGGACAAGCTGGTAAACCTAAAACCATCACCGGTTGGGTTACTCAATCAACCCCCGTTTTATTGAATTATGGTGAGAGAGCAGAGTTGGAAAATGACGAATGGATAAGCTTGAGTAATTCATTAGAAGGTATTGTTATATTGAGAAAGAATCCTGAATTTATGGAAGTTGATAATTAGATCAATACAACTCATTTCATATACTAAAATAATACGTATAAATCGAATGAATTCTGTAGAATTGAAGTGGAAATCTCTGATTTTATCTATATTAAATAGTGTGCTATAAAAAAATGAACTGAAAAACCGACAAAGGGATACCTCTATCGATAATTATATGTGCTTTATACTGTGAAGTAGAATTGTCTAACTGGCTTTGGTTATAATTGGATTCTAATATTGATGAAACTTATTTGAATTCCAAAGCTTTACCAGCCATTAATAAACCAACAATCAAACCGAATAAACCTAAAACAGAACCGAAAATTTCAACCACCAAGATTTTAACGAATAAGGAAGAATCAGCAGCATCACTAATGGCGGCAGTTGAGCCAGTTATACCAACAGATACACCACAAATCAAATTTGAAATTCCAACCGTTAAACCTGCCCAAAATAAGGAATACCCAGTATATAAGTTACTTTTATTATATAATTGAGCTTCAGGAACACTGGTTAACTTAGATGAAAACACAATAGCCATAATCAACCCATAAATTGCAACAACTTCACAAAAAATAATAGAAATCAAATTTTTAGTTGTGATTCTTGGAGTCTTCACACCAGCTCCAATTATTGATGAACCGGTTATAAAAATCCCCCAAGCTGCACCTACAACTGAAAACCCAATACAGCTGACAATTCCTAAATTAGCCCACATATATGGGGAAGTGGACTCTAAGAATTCTCCAACATTGAATGATTCTCCCGTACCATTGTATAACATGTACCCTCCAACAACAGCCAATGCTGATGTGACAAGTAGACTCGAATACGCCATTTCTCACTTTCCACAGATATATAAATGCTGCTAAACTCGAAGATAGACTCACCTACGTATGAATGTTCTGTGAATGATTATTCTATGAATGGTCCCAGTAGTCCCCTTTAATCTTATACAATAATCGTTTTCGTCCAAGGGAACAAGCCGAATCCTTTTTCCAAATGCGAAGATTTTCAACTTGTCGCATACTTACGTAACTGCTTAGTCATATTTAGACGCAAACATTCACGCGGAGCACCAGTCTCCGTTTAGAACTGATTATTTAAGACCACAATTCGTTGATTTGATGTTATAGACAATAACGTTGAATATGAGCAAGGAAATTAGTTGGGGGATTCTTGGAGCAGGAGGAATTTCAGCCAAGTTCATCAAAGATATTTTAATACTTCACAATAACCCACAAGGGCCTCAGAAGATTATTCATAAAATCAAAGCTATTGGATGTTCTAATGTTGATAAAGGTAAAAGGTTTGTTCGTGAAACAATACCTACAAAAGAATTGGAACAACATGGAACGATTGTAGGTACATATGAAGAAATCATAGATGATCCTGGTGTCAGTGTTATTTATATTGGTGTATTGCATCCATTTCATAAAGATCTTGCCATTAAATCATTATCCAAAGGTAAGCATGTATTATGTGAAAAACCAGTTACAATGAATAAGCAAGAGTTGGAAGATATTTTGGCAGTAGCTAAGGAGAACAAATGCTTTTTTATGGAAGCTATGTGGGTTAGGTTTTTCCCAGGGTTTCTAAAATTACAGCAATTGATACATGGAGAGAAGATCTTGGGTACTGTTAAAAGAGTCAGATCGAATTTTTCAATTGATACAGATGTAATTAATAAGGATCCTGAGCATAGACTAGTTAAAAAGTCGTTGGGAGGAGGTGCCATCTTGGATGTTGGTGTTTATTCACTCACTCATATCAGATTATTTTTAAATCCAGATTCAGACCCTTTAAAGGATTGGAAAATTAGTTCAGCCCAGACTTTTGATAGTTTTGGCAATACAGATGAAGTTGATTTTATCTCCACGATCCTAATCAACGTGCCTAAGTATGGACAGCAAGCCATTGCCACTAGTTCTTTTTATAATAGCAGTGAAAATGAAATTGTTGTAATTGAAGGTGAGAAGGGAAGAGCAACTGTCACTCAATTAGGTGGTAGTGCTGCACCCGCCAGCTATAAGGTTGAATTGAAGAATGGCGACGTTATAAACGAATCATTCCCTTTCCCTCAAGGCTTCAGTGAAGCTGAAGGGTTCTTTTACCAGGCCATAGACGTTGGTGAAGCAATCCTCAATGGCCACTCGCAATCAACAATTATGGATTGGAACGAGAGTATATATATTATGCACGTCTTGGACACTGTCAGATCTCAAAATGGTTTGGTATACCCCCAGGACAAGTAATACGTACAACTAGACTGATAAATATAGAACGATCCATAGATCACGCCAAAATCTCTATAGAACGAAACTATGGCATAATGCTGCAAAATCTCCGAATTGAGTATTTGTAACCGCACGTCGGGTAATCGTCCCAAATCAGTTTTCGCAATTCCATTACCACATATCCAATTCCGTGTGGTGATAAGAGGTGAAATGAATTGTAAGCAATTGTTATAGTTTGAACTCAAGTTGATTGGATTTAGGGAGCAGTTGACAATCTTTAGCACTTCGGGGACGTATTTAGCATAGTAATTATTTCAGTGGAGATGGCGGAGGTAGCGAACAGTGGGAGTGACAACGCTCCAGAAAAACTTTTCAAAGAACCTTTAAAGGTAAGAAGCAAAGAGATAGTAGAGTCGAAAACAGATGAAGAGGCTAGTGACGATATAAGATTGAAATACCAATTGGACGACCCTTCCAGGTTCCCGGACGGTGGTAGAAAGGCGATTGGGGTATTGTTTGGATGTTTTCTATGTTTGACAGCCACAATGGGGCTAACTAACGCTAACGGAACCATCGAGAATTACATATCGAATAATATACTTCTAAATGAATCTACTTCGAACATTTCCTGGATCTTTGCCGTATATAACTTGATGTCCTTTGCGTCGATATTGATCATTGCCCCGATTTATGACCAAGTTGGGGTTAAAAAGCTAATAATCATTAGTTTCTGGCTATTTGGAATTGGAATCATGTTGTTTTCCTTGTGTACTAAGTTATACCAGTTTATACTATGTTATTTCATTTGCGGATTAGGTACTTCTTGTGTTTTCACCAGCTGTATTGTTACAGTGACCCATTGGTTCTTCTTGCACCGCTCCACTGCCACTGGAATCACATTCATAGGTGGGGGAGTGGGGGGGATTATCGTCCCCATTATATTGAAACAGTTGTTTGACAAAGTTGGATTTGGCTGGGCAATTCGGATATTGGGCTTCATTTGTTTGACTTTGATTGCTTGTGGGTTTGTTTTGGTCGAAGATAGAAGAGAAGAGCTTGGCACTATTATCATAGAGAATGATGTAAATGACCGAAAGGCTAAACCCAATCCAATTTCAGCTGCATTGAAGCAAGTCAACTTTGGAACATTGAAAGATAAAGTATTATCGACTTTATTGTTAAGCTGTGTAGGTAACAGTGGGCCCTTCTTCCTCACATTGAACTATATGGTGTCGTATGCTACTAATAATGGCTGGGAAACCACCGAAGCTTATTATCTAACTGTCACATTGAATGCCACTTCTATATTGGGCAGAATCGTAGGTGGGATCATTGCAGACAAGTATGGAAGGTTCAATTTTTTCATAATAGCCAATTTGATTGCTTGCTTGGCTGTCTGTGTATTCTGGTTGCCACCTTCAATTGGCCATAGTAAAGGTGGGTTATTCACATTTGCTACCTTGTTTGGCTTCACATCAGGTAGCTATTTTCAAAGCTCCCCTACATGTGTTGGGCAAATTTCTAAAACAAATGAGTTCAGTTCAAGGTATGGAACCTTGAGTTTTGTTGTATCTATTGTTAACTTTGCCTTATTGCCTATTGGAGGTGCAATAGTTGGAGCCAACGACTCTGCAAATTCTAGGTCTGGTAATGGAATGGGTTATGATAGAATTGTCGTATTTATAGCGGTACTTCAAGTCCTTGGGGTTGTTTCTATTTTAATATGTCGGTACTTATACGGGGGGCTACAGTTCATTAGAATCTAAGAGTTTCACTTGAAAAAAGTAAAACAGATAGAATATATACATTAATTATACTTATACAAACACTATGGGGGTTTACTTCAAAGAAACTCGACGTTATCTCTAATAAAGTTAAATACATCTGTATTCCCCCTGATAGAAACTCCAATCAACTTTGGTCGTTCATCGATAGCCGAGAGTTTCCACTGGGATTTCGTAAGTCTAAATTCAATGATATCACCTTCTATTTTTCTTCTTTTGGTTTGTGGTGTACCATTATTATCACCTGAACCCAAACTTGCGGTGGCAGCTTCAGAAGCTGACAGGTTCTTATTAAAGACTTGCAAATCAGTCAAACCAGAATTGATTTCTTGATGAGAAGCCTCCAAAATATCTTCAATCCAAGACTGTTTCATCTGCATACCATTTATGACACAATTACATTCCCGCAAGGTAGTTATGAACGTCATGCTTGGATTAGTTGGATCATTATTGTCATCGGTGGTGATGTACTTCGGAGGAATATGATCACCAAACACTCTATTCATTTTATAATAGGCCTCTTTACTGAATTTGGTGGCAACTAACTTCAAAGTTTTGTTTAGAATCAACTTAACGTCATAATTTGTATTATTCAAACAATTCGAATCGTTGTTGATTTGAAAAATCAAGTCACGTTTAGGTTCTTTAGGGATATAAGGACGCTGATACTGGATTTCGAATTCTTGCCTTGGTAAAGACTGTGGGAATGATAAATGCTTCTTCAAAATATCATTGATATTTATAATAATTTCTTGATGATTATTAAAAGGGTTGATCAAAATCTTGTGATTGATGATTTGTTGTTCTAATTTAAGGAATCTGTAATATCTGCATTCTTTAATTAACAATTCCCGGTGTTGTTCGTTTTTAATAATCAAAGAATTGCCCTTTAATACTTCTAGCAAGTCATTGAATAGTTCACTCGATCTATGGGGCACATTCATCGGTCTTGTAGGAGGAGGACGAATCAAGTGGTTTTTCTGTAACACTTTAAAAGCTTGATTATAGTCTGTGGAATTAATAGTGAAATAATTTGGTGTGTTTCCTGGAGTATCCAAGATAAGGGTTGGGATTTGAAACGATTTATCTCCAATTCTAGCAAACGAACCAAAGTCTCTCTGTAAAATATCAGTCAATTTTCTTAGTGAATAGTACACGGAATCAAGTAACACTTGACAAAATAAATAGTCATTTTCAAGGTCTATGGCGTAGCCTTGTAGATGCTGGTAAATCTTTTCAAATACAATTGGGGATCTATCAATAAAGAGAATCTTGTCTTTATTTGCCTCAGCCGAGAAGAAATCAGTGAAATATGATGGCGAGTCTGAAGATAACGATGCTCCACTGATCTTGAACATTTTGTTACCGACTTGGATTTGATAAACCCTGGAATGTGGGAGCACTTCAGGAATTTTGTTGGTGTATTCCGGTGTAGCGGTGTTGATTGGATTATACATCTTGTCTTTTGCCGCTTTTGTCTGCTTTATCGACGTTGTCTACTTGTCTCCAGTCGCCTCGGATATGCCCAACTTAGCTAGCTCTACCCAATTGTAGCTCTCCAGCTCTATTCTCTCTTCTAGTCGTAGCTACAACCCTGCAAAGTATGGGAGTATCGAGTATCAAAGTTGACTTTAACGCTCCTGAGTGCGACTTCAGCCTTTCGGTCGGGCTGCCCGCTGGCCGTCTGGCGGCTCGTAGCCAATTTGGATTGGTCCCTTGTTAGTAAGGGGCTCTACTGCCAATGAGTAATGGAGAGGCGTGTTAATCATATAAAACATTTATTACAACTAATATACAATATTTTTTTTCAGTTTCTTGTTCTTGTGTTGTTCTCTAACCTATTGAGTGGGGCACGGGGACAATGGCCAATGGCCAATGGTTGAAGGTCGTTTCTGTATTTGACTTGGAGTCTACTCGCCAACTAACCTGCTATCGATATTATCCATTGAGATTTGGTCGTTATGATTGTTATTACCTGTTACGGCAGCAAGTGCTGCAGCGGTGGCATTATCATTTTGATAATCAAGTTGTATTTGTTGTTGACCACCACGATGTTGATTATGTTGTGAGTGGTGTTGACCTCCGTGTGGAAGCTGTTGTTGCTGTTGCTGTTGTTGTTGGTGATGTTGCACAGCAGCGGCAGCTTCTTGTTGGATTCTTTCCAATTCAACATCATTAGAATTACGATTATACAAGTTTTGATCCAAATCATCATCAACGTCATCATCAAGACCAACTTGATGGAAGGCCGAAGCATTAGCTCTTTTTCTATACCCACCGTCATTGCCTACAACACCAACCGAATTAGAAGCATTAGACAAGTAGCCATTTTCTCTTTTCAACTTACGTTTATACCCTCTAATTTCATTATAAATATCTTCACGCTTAATTAAAATATCAGGATATTGATCTCTAATTTTAGATTCAATATGACTTGGTTTGGTACCAATTTTATATAAATCTACAATAAATAAATTCAATTCATTAGATCTTTTTCTTAACATTGGATGATTTGATAAAGGATCTAATTGAGGATGATTATGTTCATTACAAGTAGTTTTTAATACCCAAGTTTGATTTTGTTTTCTATAACTGGCAGTCATAGCAAATGGGCATCTCAACTTTTTAGTTTTGGTATTAGGATCTAACAAATAATTATCATTCAATTCTTCATCACCTCCATCATTACCATTACTTGAATTACCATTATTTGAAGATGAATCACCTTGTTTTTTATTTTTTTTATCACGATATTTCCCTCCTAATTCACAAGTATAATAGATAGCTTTTTTATTACTATGAGCAATTACAACCCCAAACCCATTATCTCTAGCGAATTCAGCAATAAAATCATTTAAAATTTTACGATCTTCAAAGATTTGTTCTGGGTAAGGTTTTGTAATCAAATTACCTTCAGCAGTGATGGTGTTTTCTTCAACTGGATAAATTTTCAGTTTTGAATTGATAATAGGTTCAGGGATTTGAATATTATATTCCTCGTCATATCCATTGGATAATTGATGTTGTTGTTGTTGAGCGTGTTGAGGATGTTGGTGCATTTGCTGTTGTTGTTGGTGATGGTGGTGATGTTGCTGCTGTTGCTGCTGTTGTTGTTGCTGTTGCAATTGCTGATGCAACTGTTGTTGATGTAATTGTTGCATATGATGCAGAGGATCATTTAAAGGTACTGAACCAACATTAGCTACATTAACACCAACCCCTTCTTGTTTAACAGCCCTCAATAATTGGTCGTCAATATTATGACTATAATCTTCCTCGTTGGACATTTTTCCACTTGATTTGGAGTACCTTATACCTTGATTAAAGCTTGATAGAAAGTGAAAGAATATTCAAGTGTGTGTACGTGAACAGTTTTTGGGGATTTTGACTTTTTCCAACTTTGTTGTTTATTTTTTTATTGAAATGTTCCAAAAATTCTCAAGCAATAGTATTTTTAGGAGTGTTCAAAGTTATGGTTTTAATTGTGGTTTCTCTAAGAATTTGAGCAACGCAACGATTGAACAGTGCTTAAAGATTGAACCAGTGTTAAAGATTGAACCAAAGTGAATCTGGACTCAAATACGTACTAATTGTAGCTTGGTTGCAGTGAAAACCTGTGTTCTGACTGAAACCCGACTGAAAACCGGTGTGAAATGTGTAAGCTTGGGTTATTGGTGGATATAACTGGAATAGGTTTAGCCGTGTTATTCCTCTCTTTGTTCTTGCAGTGTGTTGTTGCAAGTTCAATTACAATATTGGTAGGTAAGTATGACTTTCAAATTAGCCGCTGTCTAATAGCGCCTCTAATAGCAATAAAAAGAACCAATGAAAATTGCCTTTAGCTGCTTGTTGACCTGAGACCTGCTTGTTATGACTAGACAAGTACTCAAGTTCTACCTTCGTTAACGCTTTGTTGCCTTTTAATCACCTATATACACTGATTGTGTATAAATGTTTGATCTAGTAGTGTCCTTATTAACTAAAAAGAAGTAGTGGACAAATTGAAAATTTTTCTTCAAATTCTGGGAAGTGTGTTGATGTTCAAAAAGGCTGTGGCGGCGCACGACCGCATCTTGTCCCGTGAGTCAGCACGTGACCATTTTTCACCGGTTTTACTTACTTGTTCAGTACGACTGTTCGTACATACTACTTGAGTTGTACCTGCTGCTTGAGCAGTTGCGCCTATATATTTGCTATACTTAGTTGTACCTACGTCAACTTTCTAACTTAAATAGTTATATTAGTTATATTGTACTTAGTTGCACTTGAGTTATATTACTGTACTGGGTCGATGTCTAACTCAAGTAGTTCTTTGCCCAGGTGGGCAACACAAACGAAGATTCATGGACCTGGCTACTGTAATACTTAAACATTTGTGATTCTTCCTCTGGGTCAAACTTTTTAAGTGGGGTTTTCAAATCTTTGTCGGTATCATTGGTGGCTATAATTAACCCTAATTGTCCACTAGTATAACTGGGCATATAACATTGACTATATTCAATATTTTTAAATACGGTTCTGCCCTTTTCAATCAACTGTTTAATGTAGTCTAAGTTAAGCCAAATATTCTCACTACTTTGCATGATTACTATCCCATCTTTATTCAAAGATTGTGATAATAACTTGAAATAGTTGACTTGGAAAAACTCTTCTGCTGGTCCTTCAGGATCTGATGAATCGGTTATGATCACATCAAACTTATCGCCCCCTTTCGAGTTTTCTTTCAAATATTTAAACCCATCATCAATTATAATCTCCACCGATTCGTTATTATAGTCTTTCGACATGCTTGGTAAGTACTTCTTAGATAATTCAATCACCATATCATCGATTTCAACCATCTTAATCTGGTGCACATCTCCCCTTTTGACATGCTTGACCAACTCCCTGACAACACCACAATCCCCACCTCCAATCACCAAAACTCTCTTGGGGTTGGGATGAGACATGATCGGTAAATGGGTAATCAATTCTTGATACACAAATTCATCCTTCTCGGTACATTGAATGATCCCATTTAAGACCAACACATTCCCAAACGTACTGGATTTGAAAATCAAGATATCCTGGAATTCACTTTTGGTATGATGAAGAATTTCTTCCACCTTTAACGAAAATGACTGTCCTTTAAACGATTCATTGATTTCATGAAACCAATACTCTTGTCCAATTTGATGGATCGATGGGTGTTCAAACTCTTTTAAATTCATATCCGTCTATTTCACCTCTTTATCTTATCCCTTCTTCTGTTCAACGGCCCGGTATGTCCCTTATATGTCATACACCTGCCGATATAAAGCTGTTTCACACCGTTAAACGTCCTACTAAAATTTTTTCAGTGAGCCAAAGGGCCTTGCGAGAGCGTTTAAAAATAGTACAACTCTTAACGGCACTCGTACATTGTTTAAATATAGAGGAAGTTCCATTCTTGGTTGATTTAGGACTATATTGACACCACGGTATAAGTACAGCAGGACTGGTGTGCTTACTCAAGCTTTGAAGAAAGGATATCCCCTAGAAACCAACTATTCAGCTCAACGTCTCGGGCGGCCCAGTGTAACTATACCGCCGGACCTTGGAGTGTTTTATTCAAGCTAAGAGTAGAGCGCTTAGTTCAAGCTAACGATGTTTGTGTTTCCGGCATTCAACGATAACTACAATAAGCGGAAGCGGACGTACAAGTGCTGTCGAAAGTGCCGGTCAAGAAGAATAAGGTGCTCGATCAAATCATCCAATTATGACGTTGAAGGATGTGAGAATTGTAAAGATGATGGGCTTGTTTGTGATCTAATCAAGGTCGGCATGCCTTCCGATGCTGCTGCTGCTGCTGCTGCTTCACAGAGCCAGGCGGGAAACCAAGTGCATGGCGAGGAAAAGGAACTGAAGAGAAGCAAGCCTGCCTCGCCCCAGGTGAAACTAGAAGACCAAAGTCCTGAGGCTCAACTCCAACCTCAGTTTTCAGCCCAACATCAGCTTCAGGGTCAACCTCGGGCCCAACCTCAAGCTCAACCTCAAGCTCAGGCCCAACATCAAGCCCAAACACCGAGTTTGCAGGAAAATCCAGTATATTATGACTATTATTACCCATATTATCGTGCTGGTATGTCACCACCTCAACCTTCGCAGCCAATGATGCCTAATCCTCCCTCGATGGTGAACCAAATGTCAAGCCAAATGCCAATGATGAACCAACATATTGACCAATCCACTAACCAGTCTCAGAACAAGTCAGGACAAGTTCTAAACTATTATCAGATGCCACCAGGTCAAGTTGCAGGCCAATTTTCACCTGGTACAAATGCAATTCCTCAACTTATGAGGTCATCACTACCTCCTCCTTTGGCCGGCACTCATATAAGGAATTCTGCTGGTATGAGACTTCCTTCTGGTCAAGTGGGTCTGCAGATGATGTTACCGTATCCTGTTGAGAGTCCACAAGCTCAACCTCAGCCTCAACTCTATCGTGGACTATCCAAACCACCCCTACAACAGTCGCTACCAACAACTCAGCAGCCTCAGCCAGCACAACTACCGCCACAACAAAATCACCCACAGCAGCCGGACCCCCAGCAGCCGGTAAATAGCTCATTGCAGGACCCAGTGCAGGGAAATATACAACCAGTACAGCTGCAACAAATGAAACAACCGAATAAGTCCAGATCCAACAAGCGAAAGATAAAGAGCCCAACCAAAGCAACCCAAGAACCAACCCCGACATCTTCGTTAGGTAACCCATCCAATGTGACTATCGATGCAGAGTACCTTAAAGCCAATTTCAACTTCAATATTAGTGTGCTTCATAAGAAGTTCAAATTGACAAGAATCCCCGATAACCAGGCGAATGGTGAACAAGATCTTGTTCGAGATAATAAGAATCAAGAGAGCCAAAGAAAAGCAGCCCCGAAGTTCCAACTAAGATCTATGCATACATATAACTACTTAAAAGCTATAAATGCGTTTACGTTAAGTGATGAAGATTATATGATCGATAAATTTCAGCAGAAGAAGTTAATTGACATTTTCTTCTTTAAAGTGAACTCGATTTTCCCGATTATTGAAGAGCTGGACTTTTGGGTCAAATATAACGACGACAGTATTAGTAATATCATCATATATAGTATGATATTGGTTATATCTCGAGATAAATTAAGTGAAGAGGTGCTAGCACCCGTATTCAATTCAATTGATGATGAAACGTATCTAGAGAATTTAAATGAATTTTTATATAAATTAGAGAACAAAATCCGTCAATTGTTGATGATATTAGGTGAATTAGGTGATAATGATAAATTAACTAGATTGTTAGTTTATTTGATGTTGAGTTTGAATTTAAGTTCGAGCAAATTTGGTAATGAACAACTGCTGCAAGATCTAATGAGTAGTTTAAGTTTGGCATTTGCATTATTGATTCATAGAACGTATACCCATGACAATTTGATTAAACAAGGTTACGTTGCTAAACTGGACTATTATAAGAAATTATGGTGGTGTTTATATATGATGGATAGGTTTAATGGGATTATTAATTCCAAAGCATTTTTCATCAAGAGGCAAGATTTTGATCTTTCTGAGGTTACCAATGATGAATTATTTAATGAGTTAATCAAGAAGATTATTACATTAGAAGAAGTTGTATTATTGGTTTATCAACCGAATAGTCGAAGTATGACAGCTATTAAGGATTTCGAAGCAGCCTTTGCTGAGGAATTAAGGGAGCCATGCGAGTTGAATTCATTGAATGATCGATCATTTATAAATTATGAATCATTAGAACTAAGTAAAGGTGGGTATAAAGCAATCCAAATGAAGTTTTTAAAGAATGTAATCACCAATTTAATGAGTATGATAATCAATGGATTTTTGATTAGAGTTGCAGGGAAGTACCATGAGATGAACGATGTTTTTATTTCAATCGATAGGAATATAATTCATCTAATGGAGCAATTGGATTCCAAATTAGTATTGCAACTCCCCATAATTGCATCGTTATTATCGCTATTTTCATCTATATCCATTAAGTATAAGATCAAACTGATATATTTGATAAAATTGAATAAAGTAGAAACAAGGTTAGATGTAACTGAAGATAAAATCATCGAATTAGACAAGCTATTTAATAAATTTTTAATCGTCTTGAACGAATTTAAAAGTTGGTTTTTTATCAAGCAGGTATTACAAAATACCAAATTATTTATGTCGAAGATTAATTCCAGTAATAAAAGAGTTGAAGCAAGAAGAAAGAAATTGAGGGCATTATCATCTGATAAAACGGATGGATTCGCTAATAAAGATGGATTAGGTGAGAAAATCAAATCAGAGCCAATTTCTGATGGTAACAGTGATAAGAATATCAGCGATAAGAACACCAGTGACAATATTAGTGATAATAATACCAGCAACGAGGAAGTTGGAGAAGGTGGACATGAAGAAGATGGAAATGAAAGATCAGAGAAGTTGGACATCCAAAACATCATTTCTCATGAAGATGTCATACCTGCGGTTGTTAGTTTAGCATCACCGACATACTATAGTGAAGTGATTGTCAACCACGATATGTTGGATGAAGAAGAAAGACAGGCAGCTGAAGAAGACGAAGAACAAAGACGGCACCAAACGAGTGCTGACCATGGCTTTGAAAATGGGTTAGAGCTAGAAAGTGGATATGAAGCTGAATATAAACGAAAGTATGAAGAAGAGATTCATGCGCTAGTCAATGAAGAAAACAACCATTTGTTGCAGCTAATGAATGATGATTTCTTTGCAGACAACTTGAGTGAGTTTGTGACTGAAGACCCAAGTCTAAGAGACTTTTTCATCAGTCTATAGTGGTTATTTTAGCCTAAAGTGTTCATTAGTGTTTATTAGTGTGTAGAAATAATTGTAATATAAGCAGAAGAACCAGAGCAGCCAGGCAGCCAGGCAGCCAGAGAGAAGTGTAAGCAACGATCCAAATGTAAGCAGCCAACGCGGCGTGCGTGCACCGATCTCCAGATAAACCCGGCCGTTGCAAAGGCCCTGGGTGGCCAGCCAAGTCATGGCACCCAAGTCATGGCACCCAAGTCATGGCCCTCGTCTCTCCCACAGCCTGACGAGACTAGGGCCCCACTGGTGCACCCTTTGTCTTAGGTCTCTCCTACTCATAACGTCCCAATAATAAACACCACATTAGACGACTATCGAACGTATTGTTGGATTTAACTGCATTGAGCTGGGTCGTGCGTGGCCCATCATAAGGCAATTTTCAAAACTTGAAAAAGAAAGAAAAGAAAATTTTTATTAAAGGGGGAGCATATCATTTGAGTTCTTGATAACTGAAGCATAGATATAAGTACAAAGGTATATACTGAGAGGCAAAGATTCACTGAGATAGAGATACTGAGACAGAGACACCGAGAGAACACACTAGCCACGCAAGCGATACAGGATGAATAAACTTATAGGATCCATCATCAACCATCCGTTGATAGTGGTGTTACTAAGATTGTTATCATACATATTATATCCCTTCAATCAGGACTTGTCTTCCCACGAAAGAGAAGTTAAGGACGGACAGTGCACCAGCACCACCAAGAGAGAAGCCCAGGAAAGCCGTAGCCCAAAGTTGTTCCCAACTATAACGTCAGGCCATGCTACCTTGAAATCTTCAATTCAACCTTGCTCGACTGGGTTATCGACCAAATTATTGCCATTTAAAAATCAATATGGTGAGATAGAATGGACTTTTGTCGATGATTTGAACTTCGATTCCAACGTTGACTACAACGCCAACCCAACCGCCCACTTGTCGGCTGCCACAAACCTCATTGATATCAATACTGATGATGTTGTTATGGGCAAAGTCGGAGGAATCCAGGCCAATGTCGCGGCACCTCGCCATGATCATGCTGCGCAGTTTGGTGATGCTGGCGCTGACGATGCCGACGCCGAGGGTGACGCTGACGACGAAGATAATGTCGGGCTCTCCCCAATCACCTCCAATTCTTCCAACAACGATTCATTCAATGATGACCACAAGAATAACACCCCAAAATCCTTAAATACACCAAGTCCTCCAATCAACTCGTTGGATTCCTCCAACGATTTGGAAATCAAGTCTCACCAATGTCCTCATTGTGAAGCTACATTCAAATTAAGAGGTTACTTGACTAGACACTTGAAGAAACACTCGATTAAAAAGGCCTATTCATGTCCATTTCATAAATTTTCGGTTTATATCGATGACAATAATGTTACTCATAGGTGTCATCCTACTGGAGGGTTTTCCAGAAGAGATACTTACAAAACCCATTTGAAATCAAGACATTTTAAATATCCAAAAGGTACAAAAACTAAAGAAAGATCTAAATCTTGTGGTAACTGTTCCATGTGTGGTGAGTTTTTCCCAAATAGTGAAATTTGGTGTGAAATTCATATTGAAGGTGGCGAATGTAAATTCTTACCAGTTGGTTTCAAAGGAAAATCAAGAATTAAGAATAAATTAAAGAAAGAAATGAAAAAGAAAGGTATCAATGAAGTTGATTATTATAACATGAATTTAAACTTGAACACTTTGAGTCCTCAATCCCAATCTGATCAACTTCAACCTCCTTCTCAAACTCATCTTCATCAAATTCAACAAAGCCCAGTTCAACATATTCACCATCAAGCATCAACTGTGGTTAGTCAAAATCAAACTCCAGTTGATGTTCCAGTTAAACAAGAAAGTCAAATGGATCAATTACCTATGTCAGTTGGATCCATGGGTTCAATGAGTAGTGAGTTTGAAGAATCATCAACTTCGTCAACGCCACATCGTTCTTCTACAACCTCATCATCACAAATATACAACATGAATGATCCATTTTTCAATTTGTTGGATTATGATGATGCGTTTTGTCTTGACGTAGACCAATTGAATCAATTCAATCAACAACAACAAAATCAAGGATCTAATATTGGTCAAAGTACTCAATATAAAGGTATGAATAGTCCTATTTCTCCGAGTCAATTGAATCAAAATCAATTGAACAGTTTACAAATGAATCAATTTAATCAGATGAATATAATGAATAACCAAATTCCAATGAATTTAAACCATCAACATCAACACCCTCAAGCTTCTCAACCACAAGGAAATCAACAATCTCATCAATTTAACATGAATCAAATGAACTATCAGCAACCTCAAAATGATCAACTTCCTTACCAACTTCAATTGCAACAATTTCAACAACAATTACAAATGTTGAATGGGAATGATGATGAATTTGATCAGTATTATGTTCAAATGGTTCATAATTAAGTTGATTCCTATGAGACAGATTTTATGATGTGATGTAGCATGATGTTGTATAGATTATAGAAAAGATTAAAATGATGCATGTAATTAATGAGAGGATGATAGGTCGGTACGCTTGCGTTTATTGTATATTAAGAGAGAAATATATTTTTATGTAACATTTTTACCTCTGACGGCTCCTCTATGATGTCAGGGATGGATATAGTGGGTGTAAACGGGGTATGTTTTGGAGAAGGAGTCTACGTCTAGAGCTTGATAGTTCAAATTCTGCCATTTAATAGTTCGTTATACATTAATTACCAATTCTACTGTACATCTACAACACATTCATCCAAATATCTTATCAATATCGGATTTCTTCTTTTCCTTTCTCTTCTTCTTTACTCTACCTTTCTCTGGCTTTCCGGTTTTCAGTTTGGTCGATTCTTTCTTTGGTTTTGCTAAGGTACTCGAATCCGAAGCTGCAGTTGACCCGATTGAAATCGCTTCGCCGATATCTTCGCCTACATCTTCGCCAATGCCTTCACCGATAACTTCACCGATAACTTCACCGATATCTTCGCCAATATCTTCGCCAACTCCAGCATCTTCCCCAATGTCCGATTTCGAGTGTTTCCTTCCGTTTGAAACTGGTTCTATGTCAAATCCTAGTAGCAGGTTGATCCTACTGACGCTGCCAACCAACACAAACCCCAAATTAATAAATTGTCCCAAGGTAATGATCCCATTAAACTCTCTATAGCACTTTATCAAGATCCTTTTGGCCCTTAGCTTCTCAAGGCTGATTTCACCCACCACAAGCTTCTTCAAATTCTGAAGTAGAATTTCAAAGTATTTCCACCAATGCAGTAGTCTATGCTGATTCTTGTTTCTATGGTATATCAAATGCAACAATTTGACTTCATTCAATACATCTGGGCTCGCCTCCATGTTTCAAAATCGCCTAAATTTCATCAAAAACAGCTTGAATTGCACCAAAATCAATGAATTCGTGAGCTCCATCTCTTCGCAAAAAAAATTGGAAAATTGAAGACGATTCATCACTGAACAGAAGAGAACGCTATAATGGGGATAATAGAGGATGCTAGAGGTCTTCTCGAGAGCCAGCAGCCGGAAGAAGCGTTGCAGCTTCTAACTACTCAGTTGATAGAGCAGCAAAATGATGTTGAGTTTTTGCAAGTGTATGGAGAAACATTATTAGAGACCAATAACTTGGAGGAAGCATATAATATCTTATTAAAGAGCTGTGAATTGGATCCACAGTGTGAAAAGGGGGTTGAAAAGTTCTTTTACTTGGGGCAAATCATTGGAGGTGAGGAAGGGATCCAATATTTGGATAAAGGGTTGTCTAAATTGTCCGTTGTTCCTATAAAAGATGATAAAATAGTTAAGAAACTAAACGAAGGGATCTTTGCTAAGATTGAAATATGGATGACCGATTTGTGTATGGAGCCTCAGGCTGAAGAACAATGCAATAAACTAATTGACTATTCCTTGGAGTTGAATAACGAAAACCCTGAAACTCATTCTTTATTGGCATCGATCCGTATAAGTCAGCAAAACCCTGAAGGTGCCAAAACTTCCATTGAAACGTCATGGTCTTTGTTCCAGAACAAAAGACAGAACATTCTGGAACCGTTAGAAATGGCTGAATTGATACAATCATTGATAACTTTGGCTAAATACAGTATCGAGTTGGAATTATATGATTTGTCGTTAGAAATCTTGTCTTACACCCAAGATATCAACGATAATATCTTGGATATCTATTATTTGGAAGCAATCAGCCATTTGTTCAAATTCAAGGCCCAATACGCTCTCCAAAACCATGTCGAAGGAGATTACAGAGAAGCCCCAATTGAATTGGATGAAGATGTAACTAATGATATCAAGATTAGTTTGACCAATGGGTACAAAATCATAAATAGTCAAGATGATTTGGATGGCCAATTGGTCCAGCAAATGAATGAACTCTTAGATCAATTTGGTGGCCCACTAATGAGTGAGTTAATGCCCCAACGTATCGACGATAATGAAGAAATTGAAATAGAATCTGATAACGAATAGCAATTTTGATTTTACCAAATAGATTAGAACCATGTAGATTATATACATTTTTTGCTTCAGGGCCCTTATATACTCATACGATCTAAGACCAAGTCCAAACCCTGAACTATAAAATGTGGCCCCAATTTGAAAAGAAATCGTTCCAGGACAAATCCTTTACACCACAAATCCTATAGCACCAAGGAATTATAGGAATATTCAACATCCATTCTTGTTTCATACAACTAATATAAAAAAAAATGTTGTTTGATGCAATTAATTTATCACTCTCCATAGTAGTTCTTTTGAGAATCACAGCATTATTTATAATTCGACTGAGTAGATGGGTCATATTCTGTAAATACTTACTAAATGGAGATGTCAAATCAACTATTCTGGTTTCACCAGCTGTTGTTTCAAAGATTTCTTGCTTTCTCTTACCTCTTTCATCTTTACATAACCTGAATTCTGATTGTTTGAAGATTTCAAAGTTTTCGATGCTTGAATCAGGTAATCCTTGAATGATTCCCATAACTTGAACCAAAGATTGACCATCAGGTGATGGTAAAGGGTGTAAATTATAGATCATTTTATCATTCATTAGTGAATTCCATCTATTCAATATACAACACACCCACCATAAAGTTCTTCGATAGTTCAAAATGTCATAAGGGAAAGAATCATTGTCTTCATTCAATTTCAAAGCCAAAGCATAGTTAATTGCTTGGTTTATATTGTTTGAATTCTCTTCTTTACTTTCAAATGAAAATGATAGTAATAAATGTGTGATCAACCTAATTGAATTAGGATATGGAAATATGGTTAATAGCTGTTTGATATTAAATTGCAATCTGCCTACGAATTTGTCAAACATATCTTGATATAAAGTATATTGAAATGATCCTTCTATTCCTCTAGCTCTTTTAAAAACTTTGGCAAGTATCAATGCACTTAGTGAATCTCTAGATACAACTAATATGATTGCAAGGGCTATAATATTGGAAAGGTTCCATGAATCATAGTCTTTCCAGAAGGTCGTTTCATGTATTATAGGAAATATTGGATTGAACTTCGTGAAATAAATATCTACCAATTGCTTTATTTCATCAGGTGTAATTGGGAAGTCTTCATGACTTAGTTCAAATGCATCAATCTTGGTCAAAAATCGGTAAGTCGGAAACTCTAATAAACCATCATCGTTGATATATTCATCAAAAATACGGGGGTAGTTACCGTTCAAGTTGAACCCAATCAATTGCTTGAAAGCGATCGGGGTGGGACGAGATCTAGGTACTTGTTTGTTTGTTGTTGGTAGTATTGTGGATACCTTTTCTTCATCTAGTGGAACATACTCTTGTTGACTCGGGGGGTCGAAATGTTGGTTTGAAACTGGAATTGTGCCGATTGTAGCGTACCTTAAGGCTTGCCGATCTAGAGATCCTAGTGGTTTCTTTACTGGTTGGATTGGTGCTTTATCACTATCGATATCAAGTCCTTTGGCGCCGTCTTTAGTGCCATTGGCGCCATTGGCAGTTCCTTGGTCACCACTTTCTTTCCCGGCAGGATCTATAGGATCATCTGCGGGCCTCATTAGACTGCAAATCAAATTGTTCTTATGACAGTTACCACAACCTTTATCACTTCCATCACATTTTATCCGCTTGGCTCTACAATAATCACACCCTCTAAAGACCCGTTTACGATTTTGATAGTTATTATTGAAGGCAGGGAACACCATTACTCCAATATCATTCTTTGGCGCCTTCCGTTGGGCCTTATTCGTCTTGCTGCCGCTTCCATTGGACTCATCTGTCATATCTGTCGCTTGCTTACACTATCAATGGTTCATTTCGCATCTGAGGAAAATATTTGTAGCACCAATACAACAGTTGTTTGAAGGATAAAACGATGACGACGAACCATAGACCGACTTTGGAAAGCAAAAGAGGGAAGAAGAGACCTATTGAGGATACTATAGCACATGCCAGGTCGTTGCCCCAGCAGACGCGGCTCAAATACCGTCAAGATAAGCCATATTATGCGGTTTCAGCTGAAGATGTTAGCGAGTTGAAAAGCGAGTTGTCTGGCGGTACAGACATTGAAACGGGGGTGGAGGGTGAACCGGGTGATAATAATGGAAGCAAAAGCAGCAAAGATAAAGGCAGCAGCAAAAAGAAGGGGACGAATGGTGAGAAGGGAAAGGTGAATGCGAGCGATGGCAGTGATGATGATGGTGATGGTGATGGTGATGGTGATGGTGATAATGATGGTGATAACGACAATGATAATGACAGAGATAACGATGATGACAGAGATAATGACGGTGACGGTGGTGACAACGAAGGCGGTGACGAGAGTGACGGTGACGACAGCGGTAGTGACAGCGGGTCGGAAGACGACGAGGTCTTACTACAGGAACTCAATAAACTTAAGAAACCAAAACCAGCAAAGAAATCATGGAGAACGTCTACTTTTAAAAAGAAACCAATTGAAGCAAAAGAGTTTACAAACAATTCGATTGATTCTGAATTCCATCAAACTTTTTTATCAAAATATATTAGATAATTATATAAAAATACATAAGAATACATAAAAGAGATGCTTGGTAGAGCCAATTGATCATTATATAACCTTTGGTTTTTGGACCGTTTAAATCAATTCGTGACTTAACCTTGCATCAAGATTAGCTATGTCTTCCTTTAAACTTGCTTCTTCAACAGTTTTAACCAACTCTTTAGTGCATTTTGCTATATCAAATGAAATACCTGCTAATCTTTGTTTGAATGATCTATCAGCAAATTCCAGATCTTTTTTATCATTGGAAGGTTTACAGATAATATTCATACGATGATAGCAGTCTTCTAAACTTTTCACGACCCAACTTCCATGTTCTTTTAATTGAGCATTTCTAGTTTGATTCATCGATGTATTAGTTGCTTCAGTCATTTGGGCAATAACTTCAGTTATAGCTTGAGACTTTTCCCTTAAATCACCTCTAGTAGCATTAGGTTTCTTAATAGCTGATAATAAAACTTGAATTGTAGAAATAACTTCGACAGTTTGATGTTCCAAATATAATAACACTTGAGTCAATGTATTGTCTGGATCATCAATATCAAATAAATCAACATTGAATGTAGCTGCAGCCATTGACTTTCTATATTCTTGTCTTTGTCTTGCTTGAGTAGTTCTTTCATCTTCTTCCGGGGATTCTTCTTCATCATCTTCATCAGCATCTTGATTTAAGTCAATTTCCTTTGTTGGTTCATTAATAGACACAGACTTTTTAGTGGAACCATTTAATGAATTCAAAGTTTCAGAATTTTCTTCTGGGGTGGTAACTTTAACTTTACGTCTCATTGGTATTTCATCATCTTTAATGGTAGTATCTGAACCAGTAGTCGATGGGGCTCTTTGTCCTTCGACTAACCTATCTTTAACTGATACAAATGGTTTATTTGGGGAGATATCTAATTCCTCATTATCAGTTTCTTTAGATGGTGTAGTTTCAGCAGTTGAGCTTATTATATTTTCATTTGAAACATCTTGTTTACCATATGAATTTATGTCATCTTCGGTAGTAGTAAGTTTGTCACGTATGGATTGGAAAAATCCTTTTTTGTTAGAGTCTTCAGGACCACTAGCGGCAGTGGTAGCAGTTGCGGTAGCAGCGGCTGCAGCAGCGGCTGCCACACCAGTTCCAATGACAGCGGAATTTCCTTTAGGTAACCCTTTACTTTCAAATTGTTCAACTTTATTATCTTTAGGAGACTTTTTAATTTCTAATGATGAACGATTTAACAAAAAGCTATTTGAAGTTGATTCACTATCAGGACCAGGGCTAAAGGAATTTCTTTTCTTATGATTAATATTATTTTCAGGTGGTGGACTTTCAAATTGTTTAACTCTATCTAAAATATTAGATTTTTTAGTTGGAGTTGTACGTGGAGATGAAGTTGATTTAATTGAATCTGTCAGTTTTTCAAATTTTGAAGTTAAATTATTTAATTTGTTATTATTAAGATCATCTGGAGGCGATAACTCTTTTGTACTATGGAAACTATCAATTGATGCATTCGATTGGTTATTTTTTAATTTATTTGCCATTCTTAATGGTCTGACTCCAATTGTTGTTTCATCATTAATAGTGCCAATATTTTTTGAATTTATAGGAACTTGAGTCTTTGAAGTATCATCATTTAAATTTGAGTCATCATTAGATATCTTACAATGACTAATTAAATCACATACTGATAAAGATAATTCATTAATTGAACGTTCAATTATAAATTTTGGTAACAAATTAGAATAAATTGTGAAATATCTGGTTATTGTTAATACGTGACTAGCACAATCTCTAACATTAATTGAGTATTCATTTTTAATTAATTGATTATTTTCACTTTGGTTAGCTAATTCATTGGCAATTAATGATATTGAAGAAATTTTTTCAAATATTATATCAGAATTTGAATCTTTATCATCAATTGATAATAGGAAAGTTTCAACTAATGATTGGAACTTAACTATTGATTGAATAGAAATCAAACCATTTGAAGAAACTAAATGTCTTAATTGAGTATTTGATAACAAATTTATCTGTTTTGAAACTTTATCAGATTTCAAATCTTCATATTTTTTTTGCCATTTAGTAACTTCGTTTCTTAATTGAACAAATGAAGGTTTCTTTTCGGTTGGAGGAGTATCTAAATTAGATAATTTTTGTAAGATTAAATTCATTTGTTCATTATTTGAAGATCCTTTTGTTACCAGTGGTTGCTGTTGTTGAAGATCCATTTCTCTTGATAAAGTATTGCTATTTGATCTTGAATGACTCACAGAATTCTTTAATGATTGATTTTCTAATCTCAAAGCAGCCATGTTTGACTTAACTTGTTCAAATTCTTTTAATAAATTATTATATTCAGTCTTATCTTGTAATTTCAAGATTTGGTCATCATAACTCTTTTGATTTGTTGACCATTGATCTTTTTCATTATCAAATGATTCAATTTGTTTAGTTAAAGAAACATTTTTATCCAAACATTCATCTAAAGTTGATTGAAGTTGATTATGTTGTAATTTTAATTGATCATATTCGTTAGCTTGAGCTTGTAATTGATCTTTCAAACTTTCTATGGTCTTATTCAATTCGGCTGAATTGTTATCAAGAGAGCCATTCATCAAAGGTATTTGATTAATGGTATTTATTGGTACTTCATCATCTATTTGATTAGTTGGATATTTCAATTCTTTATCAAGTTGTTGAGATCCATCGATTTCTTCTGGTTGGTCAATTTCGATTTTTTGTTCTTCAATGTCATTAGTATCCTCTTCATCACTTGACCAAGTGAGATTTGCCTTTGTAGGAACCACTGTTTTATTAGATAACCCAATAGTTTGATTTTGAATATCATTTGAACCTTTTGAATTTTGGGAAATATGTGAAACATTAATATCATCATTTGCAAGGCTTTTATCATCGGATTTATAACTGATTGGAGTTATACCTTGTAAATCATTTTCTTTATCGGATTCGGGAGCTATATGTAAACCTCTTCTTTCGATTTCAAATGAAACATCACTAACTAACCCTTTAAATCTATTTTGAGGTAAAGAACTTAATTTTTGTCTTGCTTGATTTCTTTTGGGATGGAAAGAAGATTTAGGCAATAAATAATCTGGTTGGCGTCTTGATTCATCGATTCTTCTTTTCAATTCGTCATAAACATCAGTACTCAACTCTCTAAACTGAGCTTCTGATAAGTTTAATAACTTTTCTCTTGCTCTAGCAGCTCTTGTTGAAGGAGGTTTAGCTCTTGAATTCAGATCATCTGAAATATCTAAAAACTGTTTAAGGACTTTGTAGTGGTTTTCCAAGTACTTTTCACTCATGATGGATACTCGATAGCAGATGTCCTTAGTAACCTTTGACTGGACTTACTTGGAGGCCTTTGACTGGACTTACCTTGGATGCCTTTGACTGGACTTAGTAGCCTTGGGAGGAGTAACCTTTGGGACTTAGTGATTAGCCGCGATAATGCTTGATCCTGGCGGGTAATTCGAGCTTCCAATCAATTTCAACTCAATGGGCGCCTTACTTGCTTCTTCTTCAAGTATATATCTTTGTACGCCGTATACACCTTTTCAAGCCGTATATATCTCGTTATATATGTCAATATTTAACGTTGTCACAACCGAAAACAAGCTTATAAAATAAATAAACAAATGCAAGTGTTCACAAATAAAAAAATTTTCTGTAATTTCACAAAAACGCGGTTCGACTCCTTTGTGGATGTTTACGTATTGGCCGGAGGTTGCAAGATGCATTGTGCAGAGGAGATGGCTTGAGACCTTGGCGGGCCTGGCCGACTTCAGACCAACCTTAGACAGAACCTAGAAGATCTTGGGCCTGAAAGCGACTTGAGACGGGCCTAGACAGACCTTAGACCTTAGGCTATGGCCCCAAACATTTCCTAGACCTACGCCTAACCTTACACCTAGCCTTAGGCAACCCAGGCTTTGACATAAGACTTCCAGGCATTTATATGAGACTGAGAGACTGGGGGACGGGACACTGGGGGACGGGACACTGGGGACGGGACACTGGGGACGGGACACTGGGAGACGGGACTAACATGAGTATGCAATAAACTACTTACACTATATACATCTATTTATCTTCTTGAGTTTGAGCATCGGTTTCAATTATCTCCCTTGTTATAGATTCAACTGAAGGAAAGATCTTTTCTTTTATAAAATCTTCGGTTATTGATTTGCCATAAGTGAAATTGACGGCTCCAATTAAAGCATAAATCATTTGAGCACTTACTTTCAATTCACCACTATTTTCAAAACTTAAACCTTGGTTATATGAATTCCAAAACATTATCGAATTCAATTTGTTGGTTTTGGCGAAAATTCCTAATGATAATCTACCAGTCAATTCTTTGGATATTGGTTGTCCTAATATATCCAAGTTCTTATCATTTATAGCCAATTCATTAGTGGTTTGGTAGTTGGTGACTAGCTTTGCAAAATACAAATTCAATATTTTGGAACCCATGGCACTTAATTTTTCATTGTATGGTTTTATCCCATTTGCAAATGATTTATGGGTTATAACTTGTAATGCTAAATCGTCTTTTATAGAATATTTCTCGGTCAAAAATTGCTTGATGTATTTGATATTATCGTCGATATCATCATATTTGTACCCTTCGCTAGTGGTGAATACTTCCTGAGGATCTCTTTTCAACCCACTTATTCTACTGCCTCTATGTAGATATATGTTTCTGGTATTGTTAAGCATTTGCTTGGTGCTGGTGCTGGCCCTGATACTTCGGGCGTACTCTATCAACATCTTCTCTCTTCTGCGTGTCTTGGTGATTGTATCTTCTGGCGCCTGTCTTCGTCTTCTGTCTTCCTTCTGTCTTGCTTCGTCTTCCTTCGTCTTCTTTCGTCGTCTTCCTTCGTCTTCTCTATGCGCCCTTTTTCTGTCTTAGTTTCTGGCGGTTCAGTGTCCAATGGGCTCTTTTCTAGCGTGAAAGTCTTCTTGAAAATGTTCTTGAATGCCAAACGTCTCCTCTATCCAAGCTTCGATCTGCCCTATATCTCTGTCTGTTCCAATCGATTCAAGCTTGCACCTTTTATGTCAACGATCTTCCCAGTAAAAATTTTCAGTTGTTCGATTTTCTCAAAAATTTTTCATTATGGCTGGGAGTGCCTATAAGCAGAGTTCATCTCATCGATTTCAGAAGACGTAGAAGAAGACGGCAGAGACAGAAGCACAGAAGAAACGGCAGCGCAGACAGAAGAGATAGCAGCAGAGACGACAGCATACAAGCAATAGAGACAGACTAGTGAGAAACAATAGAAACAGAAGACATGGACATCTTCAGAATCTTATCCAGAGGGGCAGCCCTAAAGAAAAGTAAGGACTTCACCACCGACTATGCATCACCTTCAGTGAACCAGAGGGCCAATGAGACTCAGAAGGAAGAAATACTAAAGAACCAAATCGAAAGAGAAACAGACTTCTTCAAGACCAAGAAAACCACCAAGAGCTTGAAAGGGGACGATATCCAACCAGATGAACTTGAGCCTGAAGTCCCACCATTGAAGATCTCTAATGAAGAAGATTGTTTAAGGTTCCGTAAGATTAACAAATCAAAAGTGACAGGAAACGATATCCTGCTCCCAATCGGGTCGTTTGAAGACTTGATTAGTAGATTCAACATCGATAAAAGACTATTGGCCAATTTAATCAACTCGGAATTCATCGAACCCACTCCAATTCAGTGTGAATCGATCCCTATCATATTAAATAATAAGGACTTGATTGCTTGTGCTCCAACCGGTTCAGGTAAAACTTTGGCATTTTTGATCCCCCTATTACAGAAGTTATTGCAAAAACCCCAGACTAAAAATGGTGGAATAAGAGGTTTAATTATATCTCCTACCAATGAATTGGCGTCTCAGATCTTCCAGAATTTGGATACTCTAAACAAAGGTAAAAACTTAAAAATTGGGATCTTGTCAAAACAATTGGCCATGAAATTAGCCAATAAAGAAGTTAATTCAAATAAATATGATATCATAGTCACAACTCCTTTGAGATTAATTGATTTAATTAAGAAACAATCGATAAATTTATCAAAGGTTGAAAACTTAATCATTGATGAAGCCGATAAGTTATTTGACCAGGGTTTCTTACAACAAACTGATGATATTTTAGCTAATTTATCGAATGATAACTTGAAAAAAGCTATGTTTCTGGCAACTATACCTTCTGGAGTGGAAGAAATAGGTCAGCAAATCATGTTGGATCCAATTAGAGTTATAATTGGCCATAAAGAAGCTGCAAGTAATACCATTGATCAAAAATTGACTTTCACAGGTAATGAAGAAGGTAAACTATTAGCTATTAGGCAATTGATTCAACAAGGGGAGTTCAAGCCTCCAATAATCATTTTTTTACAAAGTATTATAAGAGCAAAAGCTTTGTTTCATGAATTATTGTATGATAGATTAAACGTCGATGTAATCCATAGTGAAAGAACTCCAAAACAAAGGGATGAAGTTATCAAGCGATTCAAAAATGGGGATATCTGGGTATTAATTACAACTGATGTCATTGCAAGAGGTATTGATTTTAAGGGAGTCAATTTAGTCATCAATTACGACGTGCCACAATCTGCACAAGCCTACGTCCATAGAATTGGTAGAACTGGTAGAGGGGGCAAAAATGGTAAAGCAATAACATTCTTCACTAAGGAAGACGATAAATCAGTTAAACCAATCATCAATGTCATGAAACAATCAGGTTGTGACCAAGGCTATTCAAAATGGATGGAAAATTTGGATAAGTTGTCTAAAAATGATAAAAAGAATATTAAAAAGAATGAAATCAAAAGGAAGAAGATTTCAACTGTTCCTAGTGTTGTAAGCAAAAAGAGGAAACAAAGACAAGAAATGATTGATGCTTCTAAAAAGAGAAAAAACCATGAAAATGATCCAGAGAGCCATGAAAATGAATCAGAGCCGTGATTGAAGGTGTCTAAAGTGGAAGTAGTTTTATAAATATTTATTTCTAATGATTAATATATACCTTACTTTTTGTGTTGTAACATTGGAACAGATGAACCTTCAACTCAGCTTATATATATCCTTGTTTGCTTATATTTATGAATAAATGGACCCGAAAACTAAATGTTGCTTCTCTTTATAACTATACATGAATCTAATGATGATGGTCACCAGTTGATGGATAACCAAAGACACTTCTTCTACCAATTATTTCTCCCACTGAAAAAAATGCTAATAATTGAGTACCGTAAACACCAGCTTTGACAGCACACTCTTTAGTTGGTTTAAAGTTAGCAGCTTTGGTCAAAAATTCCTTTTGCAAACCTGGAGTTTGAATGAATTTGACTGCGTTTTTATAAACTTGTTGAAATTGTGCAGTTGATGGTGGTGCTAATGCTTCCTTTTGATAGACAATCTTTCCGATTTCTGCAGTGACTTTACCCCAATAAACAGTTTGGTTGGTGAATTGAGTGGTTTTGCTGACCACTGAGTTGACAAACCCACTAGCTTTACTTACAATAGCTGACATTTCTTGTTATAGTTTTATGTTCTTGTTGGACCGTTGTATCAATCTTGGAAAACTTTTCACACTCTATGGTGTTTCGCATTTGGCCAAAATGAACCAATTAAAATATAGGTATCTAGATTGCCTAAAGAGGAAATGTGCTGGTGCACCGCGACCCATAGGCAGAGCCATACAGAACCAAATTTGCATCCATTCGTACATAAACATACATTAAATATGAAACATATTGGTATATATTAGACATAATATAAATTAAAGCTGATCATCGGTGACTTTAGATCAGAACCCCAAATCTGTCTGGCCAAAGAACAGGAGCTACTAGACTCCAACCATACAAAACAAAACAGACCCAAGAACTTACGATCTTAACCCAACTTGAAAAATAGGTTCTACCAACAGGCACGAAATCACCAACCTCATCTTGTTGAACATTCATAGTTAACAAAGTTGCAACATACTGAGTTGCTAAAAAGAAAATAATATGAAATAAGGTATAATTATACTTGACACTACTTCTTTCTTCATCATTAATATCACCTCCATTACCAGGCTCATCATCATACAAGTCCAATTGGCTTAATGCACTTTCAGGTAAGGAACCTTCGTCAACAGCTTGTTTAATGGCTTGATACCTCATTTCATTACGCCCACTTGGTTGAGAACTGATGAATCCATCACTAGTGGAATTTAATTCAGTACTGTCATGTTCATCAAAAAATGCTGAGTTTGCAGCTGCTCTAGTTGTAGTATAAGCTACAGCAATAAATGTGAAAAATGCTCCTAATACCACACTTGCCGTTCTTGTACCTTTTGAACGAACCAATGGATTACAAAATTTATCATCAGGTTCAGATGCAACAGCACTCATCACTAAATAAGTACAATAAATTACAACCATTGAACTTTGAGCCAATCCAGCATGAGGATTTGATTCTTGGATGGTTTGATTAATTGACATGCCTGATATGACTATAGCAAATATCATATTAAAAATTATAGCAGTTTTATTCATTCCACAGCCTTTACCAGCGAAAAATACAAACATTATAACTGTTAATATAATACTTGAAATATACATTAATAAAGTACCACCAATCAATAATTTCTTCCAAAAACCAGCATTATAACCTTCGCCAGTCAATTCTTCTAATTCTATTTTTTCTAAACATGTTTCAGCCCATGCATGAGCAAAATCAACTAATAATACTAATCCAATTCCAATGAATATAGTTGAAAATATTATTGATATATGATTCCCATAAAACACAAAGAACCCATC
This sequence comes from Yamadazyma kitorensis, assembly GCA_030572015.1. NCBI lineage: Eukaryota > Fungi > Ascomycota > Pichiomycetes > Serinales > Debaryomycetaceae > Yamadazyma > Yamadazyma kitorensis. The sequence continues at coordinate 198,003 of JAJLZC010000001.1, read as the reverse complement.
AGGTATCAATAAAAAGTTAACAGCTATAAGACCAAAATAGATGAAAAACTTTAATTTCCACCATCCATTTTGTAAAGCGGCTCTTGGATTGGAAGTAGACTTTACATTGATTAATAATCCTGCCAATATCAAATGAAACAATCCAAGAGCAAAGTTAATTCGATGGACCGATGCAAAACTGATACAATTACCTCCATCTGGTCCACAATTACTATTGATAAACCCAAATGTAGCCTTTTCTAACTTCTTGACTATGAAGGGGGATAATACAACCCATGAAATTAACGAATTAAACAACAATAAAAATGCATAGGTGATTCTTGTCAAAATTGACGATTGGTAGGTACCTCCTATTGATGAACAAAACGCAGAGCACGCTGCCGCTCCAAAACATGACGCCGCTGACGATATTAGCGTTGTGGACGCCGCCAAAGGTATAGACACTAACGCTCCCATTGGTTCCCCTACTAAAGAAACTAAAGATTCAAAGGCGAAAACAAAATAAATGATGATTCTCACGATAAGACGACAATGAGCTTAGGAGAGGACAAAGGGCTTAAGAGCAGTTCTAACAGTATTTATAAGGGCTTGGGAAAAAGCTTAAGAGATATAAGAGCTAGCAGCTCTAAGAGAGCCTGGGCTGTATATTAATGCTGTCTAAGTCTATTCAAACTCTTTTAATGCTTGTTTCCTTCTTTTATCCATACTGCTCTTGATACCATTCTTCCTTTCATTGTTACCCATTAGCCAACTCCATACATTCTTGAGCTTGGAGTTGGTATGGGCAATAGTCGAAACTTCTTCGGCCCCATTCAATGAAGATAATCCAAATAATTTGGACTGTAAATTATCTCTATCTTCAAACATGTACTGATCTTCCTCGATATCTTCAGTCAAAAAGTCTTTATGATCTAATATTTCATATTTACATAGAATATTAAAGATCCAATTGGATACTAATTTGACCAAAATCGATAATGGCGATGGGAAAAATGTATATAATGCAAATTGGTCGGACCTATCTCCTTTTATAGTGGTGCTCTCAAGATGTAAACTTGTAGTTGAAGAAGAAGCGGTCTGTGGGGTTGATAACCCTTCATTGGTAGTTGTGGGAGGCATAACGGTTGCTCCGTTATTACTATTTGTATTAGTTCTTTTGACCTTTTTTGATTTATGTGATCTCTTCCGATTAAGTGAAAATGGTAATAAATACGACTGTCTTTCGTTGGTACCTTCTTTAAAGAATCGAAGATAAACCCAACTTATAATAAGTCCATTCATTGCTAAATCAAATGATATTCTGAATTCCTCACTTAATAGTTGTAACAAGAATGTAATGATTATCAAAAAAAATGGTAAATAGTTGACTTTAATCCTTATATACCCTTTGAAGAATAGAAAATAATGGGACAGAATCCTTTGTTTGATTGAAACAAATAATCCCATTATAACTGCCATTGGAGTTACAACTACTGGTGGAACATCGGATAATTCTCCAAACAACGAATATACCTTAAAATATGTATAAACCAATACATTACCAATCAATATATTTGCTATTAAAAACTTGCCAAAGTCTTTGGCCCCCCACATATTCTCCAAGTACTTACCAAGGTAAAAAAACGTCATAAAACTCATGAAAAATGCAATGAAATTCTCCTCTATAAAGCTGCTGGTTATCAAGACCCATGGCCTTGACATCACCGGTGATTTCGTGGGTATAAACGTCAATAATGGCACGTATAACTCATGAGGATGGGGCACCTCACCGGTCTCTTCAGCTATATTATTCACGTCGTGAGCGGTTGTTTTGGACGATGATACCATCAACACAAAGTACGTGTAATATTTCAATACGAAATTCAACATCGACAATGAACTCAATGCCACTAGGAATATGCTTGTGATCTTAGGTACTCTCATGCTTCGTTTTGCAGTTATTTGTTACGATCCATATAATAATCAGCAAATGAAAATAATATCTTGAAGATCGAAATCCAAAATTTATTGCGATTCCAGCTTAACCTTGCAAAGTATATGAGACATGAGAGGAGCAGCAAATGGTAGGGCCTTCGTACGTTGGCAGAGCACCATACCTAAGATCAGAACCAGACCGACATTCAGAGATTTGCTTAGAACGCCAACCACGAAATCGTTGGTTTTGACCATGTTATTTGGGTCAGCCGTTACGGAAATGATCTCCAGGCGTAAAGCCCATGAGACGTTGATAGACAACCATAATGTCAAGATGTCAGTGTTGAAAGACGTCGTACAGAAATTGAGGAACGGTGAACAAGTGGATTTGCAGAAAGAATTGAAACTATTATCAAACATTTCGACGAATAACGATATTGACATCGATATTGATGAGAAGCTAAACGAATTGTTCCTGTTGGCTGATGAACCGCCAAAAGACATCAAGCCGTCTGATAAGTTTATATAGGTATATATATATATATATATATGTATATTAAACACTCTAAAATTACAATTTTACATTCATTAACAAGTTTATCTGATCATTACTTTTCTAATGGTTTTCCTATGACTATCACCAGATTCAACAATCTTTCCTTCTTGTTGTAATCTCTTGATTGCTTCAGAAATATCATTATTTTCCACTCTTAATGAAGATTTTTCATTTACTTTGACTGCCAATTCATTAAATCTAATAACATTATTATTTTCTTCTAAAATTGATAATAATTCATTGCCTAAATCTTCTTGGACTTTCCTTTGAGCTGAGGTGGTACCAGTTTGAACCATATCCATATCAATTCTACCAGTAATTGGATCGGTTGCATAATCTTTGATAGCTGATTTGATCAATCTAACCGCTTCTTTAACATCAATTAATTCAACGGTTTGAGATAATCTCATCTTGGCATGAGCTTCACTCAATCTAATCATACTTTCCAATTGTCTAGTGGTGGCGGTAACTCTTCTCTCAGAAGCTCTACTATCATCACCTAATTTTCTCATCTCAACATAACTTCTAACTAATTCAGTTTTACCTTCTTGACTCATAACTGGTTGAATATTTTCTTTGGCATATTGAATATAAACAGTTAAAAATTCAACTGGCACCACAAAATTATTAGTTACTTTATCTGGTACGTCTTCCAAGTACATATCAGTTAAATGTCTTGCTAATTGTCTATCTAATTTTTCATCAACCTTATCTAAAATTAAATAAACTAAATCAAATCTTGATAACAATGGTGGTGGTAAATCAATGTTCGATGTAACTGGTAAATTTGGATCATATCTTGAATTAATTGGATTAGCTGAAGCTAAAATTGAAGTTCTAGCATTTAAAGTAGTAATAATACCTGCTTTTGCAACAGAAATAGTTTGTTGTTCCATAACTTCATGCAAAACTGATCTAGTAGCGTCGGACATTTTATCAAATTCATCAATACAACAAATACCACCATCAGATAAAACTAAAGCACCACTTTCTAACACTAACTGTTTTGTATCGATATCTCTAGTGATATAAGCAGTTAAACCAACAGCTGATGAACCTTTACCCGAAGTATATATCCCTCTTGGTGCAATTCTATGAACATATTGTAATAATTGTGATTTCGAAGTTGATGGATCTCCACATAATAAAATGTTCACATCACCTCTATATCTACCACCTTTCTTAAAAGTTTTATTGGTACCTCCAAACATTTGTAATAAGACCCCCTTTTTAACATCATCCATTTCATAAATTGAAGGAGCCAATGATCTTGCTAACACTTCATATAAATCATCTCTTTCACTAATTTCTTTAATTTTAGCAAGATCTTCTTCAGTGATTTTCCTAACTTGTTCAATTTCTTGTTCTTTTTCACTTGCTTCTTGTTCTAAAGTTGAAACATCAGCACCTAATCTTCTTTTATCAATTTTTTTAACATGAACAACATCTAAGTAAGTTTTATATAAACTTTTAACTGCCCTCATTCTTGGATTTGGTCTAACTGGCAATGATCTAAATATACCACATACTTCAATTCTATCACCAGCTCTACAAGCATCAACCAAATCGTCATAAACACATAAATTGATTGAATGAGGGGTCTGTCCATCAGGTACCATATCGGGAGTTTCTTGCAATTTGATGACCTGTTTATCAGCAAACGACGATCTATTATGAATAATTGACATTGAATTAGATTGGCCACATACTTGTCTTGGGCATTTTGAAGGTTCACTGATTACACCACGATCAATTTCAACTGCAATTGTATGGTCACATGCATTACATTTGAAAAATGCAACTTTCATATCAGGTATAACTGCTGTACTTCTTAATACAAGACCTTTGACACTAACTAATTTATCAATATCATTTGGATTTAAATCTCTCATACCTCTCTCAACGTAATTAATATTATAGGGACGAACAGTATAAATATTAGTTTCAATGTCATCAACGTTGGTGGTGGTAGTATCAAATCCATTATCGTCCATAACTAAGGAAACCATACAATCCTTAATAGTTTGATCCATAATTGGAATGACTTCTTGAGGATAGTTAAGTAATTGAAAATACAACTTTCTTGTAGCTGGATAACTTGATAAATTTTTAGCATCCAAGTTTAAATTAGTAAGACCTAATTCTCTCATATTATTTAACTGTTGAACATAAAATAATTCATTATCTTTATCTTCAATTGGTAAATTATCATTTAGTTTTCTATATTTTAATTTAAAAGACATTATAAAATCCCTAAAAGTATTTGAGCAATCTTGAATTGAAACATTAGTTCCCCAAATCACTCTCACCGGTTCATCTTCAATACCTAAATTATCTGAATTAGGATTGGATGATGAAGTTAATGGATTTCTTGGAGCACTTTGACTTGGGTTATTACTGCCTATACCATTACCAGTCTCGCTACCAGATTCAACAAAGGTACGTCTACGCATTGGCGAAGACATGTTGTCTTGAATATCACTTCTATTATGTCTTCTGATAATTCTGTCAACATCACTAGTTAATCTATCACTTCTTATTCTAGAAGATGGGTTATTATCAGAAGTGTGGTGGATTGATGAAGAAGAATAGTGTAATGGTGAAGAAACATTATCACCAGCTCTAGTTCTATCTCTCTGGCTACTACTTGGCAAACCCTGGCCTTGGTTGTTATCTGAATTGACTTGTGATGAAGAAGAATGGAAGAATAATGGTGATGAAGGAACTACTGGTTCTTGAGTTTGTGATTGGGAATTGGATTCTCTTAAACTGGCATTCTGGGTATCCTCATTATTGTTGGAATTGCTATTACTGTTGGCGTTGGCGTTACGAATTGGTGACGATGACATCTTTCGATTCTCTATCGAACTCTTCTTATAAACTAACTGAGTATGTAAAAAAGATACCTCTAAGATAAAAAAGTTTAGGAATCTGAAAATTTAATATAAAAAAAAGAACGCGTCGATTAATTATATTTCCTAAAACGGTTTAATTAATCGATGGAACTTATAACCTTTGGCAGCGACATTGCTAGGGGAAGGCTGCTCTCATAATCAAGGACGTGGTGTAGCATTAGTGTAGCATTTACAAGCCAAAAGGCAAGAAAAAGTGTTTCAGACAGCCTTATTCGTCTTTAGTTCCACCCGAAGACATTCTTTTCAGGCAATCAGTTTAGCAACTGTTTCTTCACCTAGTGATAAGATTGAAGCGTGAGCTAAAACATGGCCACTGGTTACCAGCGGCAAAAGCTGAAGCTATTGAATGATTAGTTGAAGGCTTCAGCTAGACTAGATTTGATTATGGCAAAACAACTCTAAAGGAGCCAATATTGGGTCAGCTACCCTGAATCCTCAGTGAGACTCATTGAAGTAATGCCACCACCCAACTCCAGCGGCAGCCGCCCATGTCTCCAGCCAGTCAAAGACAAAGTTCATACATACCTTAATTTACCCGCCGCTTCGTTGATCTTTCGACCCAACCTCAACCCTCTGCTTATACACTAGTTCTTCTGGACAAAATCACCGACTATACATGTTAGTATTGAACGAAATGTTCCATGGCGGCTGTTGATTCATCTTTTTGCAATCATTCCCCCAATCCTTCCTCCACCTTCCTCTCCAGCCTCTCCCCACTTTAACTCGCAGCTATCAAACATGTCCCTACATACCTCATTATGCCCCCAACATTGGTCCCATGCTCTTGCAACGCCTCCACCTTACTTCATTCCCGTACTCAGCTGTCACTGGCGCTTAATTCTATTGATTTTTTGCAGCTCGTCTGAGGAATCGCGAGGTTGTTTATTTTGGTGTTAAGTGATTGTGATGGTAAAAGGGAGTTTTCCTGGGAGTATGGCATTGGAAGGCAATACACAGTTGAGACCTAGTAGCGCAAGCATGCTTAATAAGGACCGGTCTGCCAGTCCGGACAAAGACCCGTTGGGACCCAGGCCGGGCAGCGCAGGAAGCAATAGTGGGAAAGCTAGCAGTGGCTTCTCGCCAATTAGACGAAGTGGGTCGCCAGTACGTAGGGCCAAAATACATGAAATAGAACAAGAGCATGCTAAGAGAATGAAGGTAAAGGAGCAGACGCTGGGACAATCGCTGGGGCAGGCGCTGGAACGGGGGCGAGAAGAAGTGCTGGAGGCGAGGAAACCAAGGAATGAATTTAAACTTGAACCATACCAACTACAACCAAACAAACGATCCAAGAGTGTTAAGTTCAACAGCGATGTTGAGTATTTTGAAAACAACAAGTTGCCTAGTCCATCGATCAGAAAGCAAGAATTACGAAGCCCCCAAATGAAATTAAGTGTTGAAGAACCATTAAAGGAAGATAATATCCAACTAAGTATAGAGATGCTAGCTAAAGAAATATGGGAAGTCAAATCATGTCAAAAATCAATCAATAAGAAATTGGATTATATAATAAGTAAGCTAGATGAGTAGGTGTATATTAGTGTAGATTTAAATCGATTGGCATATGGATATGAATATATAGAATATATCTATACGTATTCTACTTAAAACTCTATATTCTTAGTAGTTTGTTGTTCTTCTTTATTAGATTCTTCATCTTCAACTGGAATACCCCAAGATTCGATTTCGAATTTCTTTCTACCATTCTTAAAAGCATATTCACCATCATGGATTGTCATGAGACCTCTTTCAGCTAATATTGGGAGTTTCAAAATATTAACCAATCCATGTTGAACTTTACCTGGTTCATTTTTGTATGCCTTTTCTATGAATTGTAGCATATCCTGGTTGAAAGGTTGCAAATGAATGATGGAATCGGCCAAAAGTTCGATCGATGATGTGATATTTGATGATCTTGGGTATAGATCTAATGGTAAGGATAATATTAACGATAAATTGTTTGGATATTGTTTTAATAAAGATCTTAAACTATGGATCAATGGTATTATCACAGTTGTATTTGAATATGATGTTGGATAGATTGAAGGAATCAATAAGTTGGGAATGACCAACCGAATTATCTTTGCTGGATCTGATTTCAATTGGTGTTGGATTATTCGTGTTATATTGTTGATGATTTTCTTGTAATCATCGAATATTGGAATAAAACTAATCTCATTATTATTAGGCATAGGCTTTATTCTTTCAGTTATATCAAATTGATTATTGTAATTTTCATTCACTTTATCATTATCATCATTCATTTGATCTGGTTTCTTATTTAATCCATACCTCCATGCAATTTTCAAATCTTTATCTTGTCTAGAACTTGCATTGGTGGCTAAATTAGAAACACTTATTTCAGTTTCATTGGATTTTATCATTGCCTTTTTCTTTTCCTTAGATGAACCCTTGTATATTCCAGGCAATTCCTTGCACCATTCATTGCTAAACCCAACCACTATTACATGACAATATAATTCTTTATCTATTCTATTCTGCATTATCCCTTGAGATGCAAAGACTCGAAGTAATATGGACGAGAAATCCGTGGTTCCGGACTCTTCAACTAACAACGAATTACCCAATGGTAGTCCCTGATGGCCCAATATTTTATCCAAATCCGAAGTCCCTGTTGAAATAGTTGGTTGCGATGTAATAATCGATGCTCTAACCCCAGGATTCTCTGCTTGTTCGGCAGTTGTAGTTACTACTGGTTCGGAATTGGCAGCATCGCTTGATTGGGCTGCTCCTCTTATTGGTATTTGTCTTCCTACCGCTGTATTCCCTAGTACTGGGCCTCTTCCTGGTATTTGTCCTCTTGCTGGTACTGCGCTTCTTCCAGGAGCTGGGTTTCTTCCGGGCAAAGTGTGTTGTCCGCCTATTGAACCTCCAGAAACAGGCACCCCTGGTGGTGGGGTTCTTCCTTGAGGTCCTGGTGCTCTTCCAGGAGCCTGGCCAGCTCCCGGGGCGCCAGGATTGATCACTTCGCTTCGCTTTCTAAAGGACATCTGATGAGATGAAAGAGTAGTAAATTTTTTTAGAGTTCAACTTTTCGCAAGCTTTGAAGTCGATGCATTAATCTAACGGCTCGATGAATGAGCCGATAATATCATATTTATATGGGAACGATTGCCGGTGGAGGTGCTGCAATCTGTTCCTGCTTATGTTTCCTTTGCCTCTGCCGTAGCTTGAGCCGATTGTTGATCCTTCGCCTGTTGTTCTAACAAACAACGTTTAATAAAACCTAACAACAAATCATCTCGATCATACCAACTGTCAGACAAGTCAGTAGCAAAAGTTTGTTCGATATTGATTAACAATTGGTCGATATGCTGGTAATTTTTGAGGCTCAACCATTCTCTCATCGATAATAAATACCAAAGCGATGACTTTCTATACCGATTGAAACCAAGATCATTAGGTGATATTTTAGGCTTTAGCTTCACTTGATTCACATATAGCTTATCATTTTCGTTACTTTCACTTTTGTCTTCACTTTCAAGATGTTTCGTGGTCAGTTCTTGAACCTTTAATAAGTCGAAATTGATTTCAACCTCGGTGGATGAGAACTTGCCAAAACTATACCCTAGTCTTTCAAACAAAATAGCCTTAATGACTTGCAGTTTGGAATTCGACGATGATACCAAATGATTGTCAAATTCATATATGCATTTTAACAAGTACTTTTCAATCAAATCTTGCCACCACCAGGACATATTATAAGTGGTGGACATACATAATAATAATTCCACCACCACTAGGATGGTTCTTAAGCTATAAGTTTTCAAATTTAGTCTGGATTTGTAAGTGTATAATAAATTATCCAAATACGGTTCGACTATATCATGACGAATCTTTCTTAAAGTATTGTTATCGGGTGTTTGAAACTGAGATTGTTGAGTTTGAACTAACAATAAGGAAACAATACACATTTCTTGAGTTGAGGCAACATAAACCCAAGCTTTATCATTGATATAATCTTTCTTAATGAAATCATAAGTGGAATAACTATATTTGAAATCTTTCAATATTAAACTCCAATCAGCCAATTTACGAATAGCTTGTTCGGGAGATGATTTGTAATAATGATTTTCTTGGTAATTGAATTGATTTGTATTGTTGGAAGCAATGTTATCACTACTTTGGCTATTATTATTAAATAGTTTTCTTGATACTGAAAAGAATCTGGAAGTAATTGATCGCTTAGGTGCTAAGATTTGATCATCCCAAATTCGTACATTCTTCTCCATATGTGGGATCAATATCATTGAAATAAATTCATAAATTTTTGATCTTAATTGGTAATCTATGTTCTTAGGGATTTTAAAATAATTCGATTCATTATTCTTATTAAAAGTCATACGTTGTAATTCTTCATCAATAGTTGAATTTTCATTCTTCAAAATTTCAACATAGTCATTTTTATCATCATCAGAAGCATTAGAATCATTGAAAATAATAGGAATAAAACTTGACGATATAGACAAGGTTTTTCTTATTAAATTTTGGAACTCCAAAATCTCTTGATTTGAAGTAATAGTTTCATCGTATAATATAAAAACATGAATTAATAAATCATTAATTTGAAAGTATTTTGGGAAGTTGAAGTTTCTGAATTCAACGATCTTCTTTCTTAAATAATCTATGGAATCATTATTATAATTTATTATAAATATCTGAGAAATTGGATGATTGAAAGTTTCAAATGGAGTAATTATGTTTGAAGTTATAATCTTATTAAAAAACTGCAAGTATAGATCGCCACCTGAAGGAATTAAATTCTTTAAAAGTAATTCTAATGCTGAGATACTAAATAATTGGTTTAACTTATTGGTAGCATTATTATTAGGATTAGAAGTTGTGCTATTAGATGAAGTTGAATTATTACTCCCATTGGAAGGATTACTACTATTATTGATTGATAGCAAGTCCGGTAAAGACGGTTCGAATCTTACGGGAAAACTAGGATAGTTCTTAGTGATTAATTGATTATTGGTTATCTTAAACACCTGATTAGGCATTGAATATTTAGCGTTGTTACCATAAGGTTTTAAGATGGATAATATCGAGATATCGTCATTATTTAGGATCGATTGGAATATTATATCTGCGTTAGGCGATGATTCAATCGAGACCAACGGTGAATACATGTGATGCAACAAGTACTGCCTGGAGGTGTAAGGATCATACCCTGATGGATAATCCATGTTGTATTGGTCTTCAAACTGATCCATCTAACACTGTAGCTGTGATTTGGCCCAATGCGAAGTATCTGACATGAGAATTATCAAGGGCGACTGTACTGGTGTACTGGTGGCTGAGACTACCCAAAACGCTCTCGGTTGTTGTTTTATTGTGGGTGCACGGGTGTGTTTGTTTGGCCGACTAAACAGCATCAAGCCTCTAATCTATTCTCCACCATTCTGCACTTCTACTTCCCGCCATTCTACTGCTATGACGTTCTTCTCTACTGTTCTGCTGTCCAGCTCTAACTTCAGCTCTTCTGAAGTACTGCTTCGAGACGTGTGTTTACCGTCTAAATAGTTGCAAATAGGACATTCTACAGTTTAGACTCTTGTAACCTTACATCACTTGAAACACAATAATATTGCCTAATTGGGGTGAATCATAAATAGTGCGTTACGAGATAACCTGTAACCGTTCGAGGATTGAGTGGTGCTAGTGTGCTACTGCTACTGCTAGTGCCAGGGCCAGGGCCAGTGTTAGTGGCAGCGAAAACCCTCCAGCACATCGTACCACCTGGCGTCGGTGGGTAGCACCAGGCACGCTCGTGCTGGATAAGCAAACACTTTGACGATGTTTATGGTTCATAACTAATAAGCTTTTTAAGGCACTATAAGGCATCGCAAACCATTCGTCAATTTAGCAATAGAATGCATGCAAACGTACAAAGTGTAATGTCATTTGATTTATATTGGAATTGTAAACCTTCCTCCTAACCTCTTTAGTACCTTACCGTGGCTTCTTTAGTGCCTTTAGTGCTTCCTTTAAAGGATTCTTTATCGTCAACTTAGGCGGTCGTGCCTGGTCCCAAATAAACAAAGTGAGAATTTTTCCAAAAACAAAAAATAACAACCCAATTGTTGATAGTTTCTAGGAGCTTTTTAAAGGATTATAGGGATATCCAAAGTATCAGAGGTATATAGATATTGCCAAGTGGTGGAGAGTTACAGAGAACAAGAGCTTTTGGTTTTTCATTGGCAAACCCATCTTTATACAAACGTGCTAGTAGGGCTCAGTTGTTACCAGACTTTTGTTAGCAGACTCAATTGTGAGCAGACTCGATTGTTAGCAGACTCAATTTGGTCAAAGCTTCAGACTTCAGGCGGACTCATTGGCTTTTAATTGCTTCATTTCCCTTTTCATTTCATTTCTTCACTTATTTTAATTTTAATTTTATCTTCAACCTTTAATAGACTTGGAAAAGATACATAACTTTCAAGTATTTCATAAGATCACTTTGTTCAAATAATATAAAATGACTAGAATATTACGACAGCTTATAGTTTTGTTCTTTTGTCAAACTTTGGTCCTTTCAGACAGTTCAATCGTTCAGCCCAAGCTAAATTATGACCAATTTGGTAATAAATTGGGTCTAGTGGGGGATTTCAACTCCTTATCCATATATTCACAAATCAATGATACTCAATCGTTAATAATATCTAATAGTGATAGCGGTGATAGTGATGAAAAAGATAATGAAAACACAAACAATAAATTATACCTACGGGGTTCAAATAAACCAAGATTATTTGCTACTGCAAATGGGGAAATTTCAAATCTTCAGGTCTTATCCAATGATACTATCTTGATCAATGGGGACTTTGATGAAATAAATGAACAGCCTTGTCAAACCCCTATAATTTACAATATAACAGATGACTCGATCACAAGCATATTTGGTTCTAGTTCCAGCTCTAGTTCTAGTTCCAATTCAAACTCAAAAAGAGAAGACTTGCCCAAATTGGATGGCCTGGTCAAAACTACTTTCATTGACGGTGATCTTATTTACATCGGGGGTAATTTTACTTTCCAAAATTCTTCATCCGTCGTGATATATAATCAAACTTCAAAAGAATTGATAGAGACTCCATTCAAAGGGTTTGGGGAAAACTCAATAGTAAATGCAATCACAAAAGTGTTCGATTCTGGCTCTAGTGATTCAGATATCGATGAAGGTTCTATTATATTTGGTGGTCAATTTGATACCTTAGGAATACCTGAATTATTAAAACAAAACCTCACCTTAAATTCAAACTCAACCAATCATACAAATTCAACAAATACCTCCTTAATAACGGCAGAGCAGAAGATATCATTAAGTAATGGGATCTTCACTGATGTCAATGGTGATGGCTCGGACCCAAAATCTTTAGTATGTCCTTCAACATCTAGTCAATGGTCACCTGAAGCTAATTCTGGCGGACAATGGTTAGTTGAATTACCTAATCAGATGAAAGGCTTGACACCCACAAAAGCTAGAATTTATATCCCTGATTCGGGCGATGACTCGATCAATTTGTTTAGAATTTATTCTTATCCAAATAATGGGATTATGAATCTAACTTATATTGATCCTCAAACCAATGAAATAAAATACTGTGATGCATGGTGTCCTTTGTCGACTATAAAACAATTGAATAGTGCTACGGATTACAATGTGGATAATATCGATGATTTAATGGACACTACTGATATTGATGATATGGATGAAAATCTGGTTTATATTGATGAAAAGAGTGGTAGTTATTCCATGTATTATGATGACACCACCAAAACAAAGACCCTTTCTTACGCTAAGAATTTCCAAGAGTTTGCATTTGAAAATGAAGTTCAAATAGATAAAATTGGATTGACTGTCATATCATGGTATGGTTCGAAGGGTTCAATTGCTGGATTCGAATTGTTCCTGAATTCAATAATCGTTTATGGTAATGAAACTTTGAATTCCCCAAATTGTAATGATGATGATGATGGTGATAAACACAACTTGGTCGAGATCAATTCTGGAGACTTTAAATCTGTTCATGATGTTGTTAGTTCTGAAGATGCAACTGATGCTTTAGCATCAACTGATTATATTGTATCTACGGAAGGAAATGGAAAGGTCACCATGTATCCTAATATAAGTTATTCTGGTGATTATTCTATCATTATGTTAACGCCAGGTTGTATTCAAGATAATTCATGCCCTTTAAGATCCATAGTGAACGTTACTGTGTTTGATATCGATTCAAACATCTTGGAAACAAGACAAATTTATCAAAATAATGACTATGAAAAATTCGATTATTTATTCTTTGGGCACTTGGAAGGGTCAACAATAAGCAAGGGCCAGAATCGTATTGAAATTGAATATGATCAAGCCATTATTCCTGATACAAATGAACCATGGATGGTTATTGATAAGATAAGGGCTGATATAGTCGAATTGGATAATTATTATGACCAAAATTCAACCAATAGAACTAGACACCACAATCTGACTGAGGCTGAACAATTTGAATTGAAATTAAATGGACTTTTTGAATATTCATTGGCCAATTTCACAGACTTTAGCATTTCTGATGTGTACACAAAAGAAGATGATGAAACTATTATCAATTCTGAAACAAATACGTTTGTGGGAAATTCAACTATCAATATAATCAGTTCTCAGCTTACTAATTCTTCCCAAGTTGATACATTCAATTTAGATGATTCAAATTTGCTCATCTTGGGAGATTTTGAAACTGTTAGCGATGCTAATATCACATTGTCTAATTCTAACTTGATTAACTTGAAGCTTGATAAATATAATACAAGCTCAAATGAATCTGAAGCTTCCCTTGTTAAACGATCAGATTATATTTATACATCCATCTTTAATGATTTACAAAATCGTGATTTGTTGAATTTGGTGGAAACTGAAGATGCTATATCCTTGATTGGACGTGCTGATGGTGATGATGATATAGAAATTTTTGGTGGTAAGTTCAATGCATCCATTACTCAAATATCAAGCTACTATAATTCTAAAGTCTTGTTAGGTAGGTTCAGTGTATCGAATGACTCCATTCAAGACTTATCATCTGATAACGACACCGTCAAGACTGCCAATAATTTTGTATTGTACAATAACAATAATGGTCAATTGTCTGGTTTTGGTAATGACTTCATCGATGAAACATTTGATACTTTCACCAATATAACTATCAAATCATCTGAGTATTTCATCTTCACGTCTTCCACAAGCGGAATTTCTAAGACTTGGGATAATTCAAATAAAGAATTTATTACTGATTCAAATGATCAATTGCATTTGAACCAAGTTCTTAATATGCCTAATGGCCAACAAATTGTATCTGGTTCATCATTTAGTATCCCTGATATAAGCATAAGTGATGTTGCCTTTGTCAACAAATCAGGTAATTTTACTCCGAATGATTTTGACATAAATGGATCTATTGCTAAGTCTTACTACATCAATGAATCTTTGAGTGTGATTGGTGGACAATTCAGCTCTGGAGATGATATTGCCGATATTGGGTTTATCAACACCGATCTGAAAAAGTCTGGTAATGGAACATTGAGTGGCTTACAAGGTAATGTTGATTTCGATAACGCCACTATAATTCAAACATTATACGTTGATTCTAATGAGCAATATTTAATAATTGGATTCAATGGATCGGTGAAGATTGATCTGAATGATTTGAACGGTGGTATAATAATTTATGATTTGAAAAATGACAGTTTTACTGACTTCCAGCCTGCTGAATTATCGGTATCAAACGGTGGTAATTTATCAATCAATAGTATTGTTTTATATAACGATGCTAATAAATTATTAGTTGGTGGAAACTTCAATAGTGCCGGATCCTTAGGTTGTGAAACCTTGTGTATCTATGATATCAAAAATACTAGATGGGAATCGCCTACTTCTGGATTATCAGGTACCATCAATGATATACAATTCATCAAAAAGAATGAAGTATTAATTGCAGGTGACTTGACCTATAAGGATAAGGACAATAATTTTATCACCTATGACATTAAAGAAGACAAATATTCAACCGTTGATTCTAATTTAAACAAAAAAGTCGGTGGAACAATCACTCAATTTTTAAATAATGATAAAGGAATGGATGGGAGATATATAGCGCATGGTTCTGATTTCATCAGTGGGTACGATGGGTCTAACTGGTCTAAAATAAGTGGAATAAGCTTCGATAATGGTTCAAGTATCAGTGACATGAAGTTGATTTCAAGTGATAAAATCAGTGACAATAAAGATGAAAAATATTTCAATAATGATAATGTTTTAATTGTGTCTGGTCAATTTGAATTGGCAACCTATGGATTGGTCAATGTTGCCATTTATAACGGTAAAGATTGGATTCCTTGGATTTACTCAACAAAATCGGGGTCTTCATCGTCTGGGACTTCGAATCTTGGTAAAGTCAACTCACTCCTTATAAAAGATCAGTTCAGATCCTTATCTTCAGAAGATATCAGCAAGAAATCAACCAAATTATCAAGTGGTCAAGTGGTTGGAATTTCATTAGCTTGTGCATTAGGGTCGACTACATTATTGGGATTATTATATATAATTCCGTATTTTGCATTATTTAGGAGAAACAAGTTGAATAATATAAACGAAAGAATTGGTGAAAGAGAAATGAGAGATGCAGTTAATCCTCAAGAATTGTTTCATGAAATAGACTTACAAAGAAACTACTAACCAAGGGTAAAGTTATATATATTTACAAATAAATATTTAATACGTAATCCTCCACTCACTATTATAACGAGTTGTATATCTCCACAAAAACGAAAAATTTGGGAATCCGACGGGTTGATAGGGTTAGTAGATTAAAAAGTGTTTACTAGTTCTTCAATATGTTCAGTGGAAGCATAATGGCGGAACACTTCCATGTATTCCTTATTTTTCAATTCAGCTTCTTTGGTTAAAAGATCACTTCTTTCAATCATAGTTTTAGGAGGAATACTAACTCTACCCAACTTAAAAACATATCTGGTAACTGCAATTGCAACAATTCTACCATCTTTTTTGGTCAATTTGGAAACAACATATAGCCATTTTTCATCCCAACCACCAATTCTAGAAATAACTGAATACCTTTCAAAAAGTTTCAACTCTTTCTTAAATGTACATTCAACTCTTGCAACTGGGATAAACGGAGAATTAAAGATACTTGGCTTTTTGAAATCATCATATTCATTATCCATATAAGTGTAAAATCCCTTTTGAAGTACTTGTAATAGTAATTTGCATCTAGCAAAGTCTAAGTCAATAAAGTAAGTGGAGTTTGATTTATGGAAAAACATATCATAATCCATTGGACTAACATAAGTGTCATAGCTTACAGGAGTGAAGATTCCCAATGGTCCCTTTTTATCAAGAGATATGCCAAAAGTATTGATCTTACCAATACTATGATACTTTCGTTTTTGAAATATCAAGTTGGTGAATACTGAATGATAAAATCGAACGACGTAAGCAAATGGAACATTTTTGAAATTTGATATGGCAAATAACACCAACAACACCTTCCAAATTGAATATTTAGACATTTTTGAGCTCGTATTTCTATTTCTCTCTATTTCCCCTTTCTTATATAATCCAATTGGCTGTGTTTGTATATCCATCTACCTCAATTTACGACGATTACCTCCACGTAAATTACTAATGGAAGTGGATTCCATTGAGATTTTAATAGTTTTTCACTCCGAGGTTCCGTGTTTGGCTGTTAAAAAAAAATGTTGAGCTTTCGCTTGTGAAATGTTGGAGTTAGATTTTGATGTTGAAGTTAATTGAGCCAATTGTGAGTTATTCAAAGGAGGCTGTAGTATTGAAGAAGTATACTGTAGTTAATGGTACTTATATAAGTATCATTTTGAAATATTGGCTAAAATTAAGGGGATCTTCAAGGAGGCATGCAGAATCTGCGGCCGTTTTTGCAGCCGTCCTTATAACCGTGTTCATTCTTAAGGAGACGTGCAGTAACTGTTACCGGTCCCGTAACTTAAGAAATCATACGATTTGAGCTGCTTTCAGGCTCTGGCTGAAGAAGTTGACAAATCAGAAACTTAGATTCCGGACGTCAGACTAAGCAACACTCATTGGTCTGTAGATGTTGCTTAGTCTTGACAGGATTTTCATCCTGCGGAGTTCTATGCTGCCTTACCGTGCTATTGGAAGCTTGTCAGTATGACGGTATCAATCCATGCATTGCTTCTATAAGCGGTCTTGAGACTGCAATTAGAAGCATTGTAGAATCTGTGAGAGTCCGATAAGCATTGCAGAATCTGTGACGGTTCTGATATGGATAATTTTCAATAAGGATGGTGCGGTGGCTCAATTGGCAGAGCTTTGGACTCCAAATCCAAGGGTTGCAGGTTCAAGTCCTGTCCGTGCCACACCTTTAATTTTTTTTCGTTGTATCGATCGCAAAGTTCTCTCCAATACACCAATGTATTCCCTTCAATTCAACAAGAAAACCTAAGCTGAAATGACCCCTAGATATTAGCTTAGGTAGGGTTTGACTAGGGCTATCCAGTAGTATTTTTCTTCAGATTTAATGTAGGCCCTGTAACTTTTTGTGTTTTTCTTCCTTTTTCACTTAAACCTGAAGTGAAAGTTGCAAAAATTAGATTGTTAAGAGTTTGAGATCAAGAAAGTTGAAGATAAAAAAAAATCTTTAGAATCAGGGAGACTTAAACGCAAACAAGTCCACTCTAGCTTACAAGCTCTGTACCCATCTCGATGCTTGTGGTCTTATGTCTGACCTAGGAAATGAATACAAAGGCAACGCCTACTGGTGTTATTAGGTGGTGGCCGATTGGGGCACTACCGAAATGAACACGAAAAATTTTGAGATCGAAGAAAAACAGGACCAAACTGGACACAACAGAGGACAGGTTGATAGATTGGCTCTTGGTTGGTTGAAGATATAGCCAAAGAAGGAAGCAGACGAGACCGTAAAAGAATCAATTATGGTAGTATTAGCAGCATCAATATGTACCAGAGGGGGTAAGCCGCTCTTGTCGAGACAATTCAGGGACTTGAGCAAGGACAAAATCACTCAGTTATTGGCGAATTTTCCAAGTTTAATTTCCAATTCTAATAATCAACATACGACCATTGAAGATGAAACCATTAGATATGTTTATCAACCATTAGAAGAATTTTATATTGTTTTGTTGACCAACAAGCAATCGAATATTTTACAAGATATCGATACTTTACATTTATTTGCTTCCACTATTAGTAATTTATTAAGAAATATCGATGAACGAGAAATTTTTGATAACTCATTTGAAATCATAAGTTCATTCGATGAAATTATCAATAATGGTTATAAGGAAAATTTGACTTTATCACAAGTTCAAACCTTTTTAGAAATGGATTCCCATGAAGAAAAAATTCAAGAAATCATTGAAAAGAACAAAGAAATGGAAGCTATTGAAGAAAGAAAAAGAAAGGCCAAAGAAATCCAAAGAAAAGAATTGGCTAAAAAGAATTTGGGCTTTGAACAAGGTTATGGTGGTGCTGGTAATATCAATCAAAGCTCAATGGGTGTAGGTGGTAATTCTTATGACTCCCCAAGTTTTAATACTTATCAACAATCAACAATTCCAACTCATACTGATCAATATGATACTAATGTGAAACATTCGGTTCCAAGAGCCGGTGGATTACAATTGGGTAAAAAAACAGTCAAAGAGTCTAATCAACCTTTATTGTTCAATAATCAACCGGTCTTCAATGGTTCAAATAATGGTTTAGGTGCTAATACTGGTTCAGGTATGGGTACACCTCAGGGAATCAGTAAATCAGCTACACCAGTACCTAATGCACCAAAAGTTTCTAATAATGGTATTTTAATCACTATTAATGAAAAATTTAATGCTAAATTGCAAAGAGATGGTTCAATTTTACTGAGTGAAATCAAGGGTGACTTACAATTACGAATTAATAATGAAGAATTAAGTAAATGTAAACTTTTATTAAAGACTGGAGATAAAAAGAGTAGTATTCAATACAAAACCCATCCAAATGTTGATCGTAACTTATTCCAAGATCAAAGTATAATTGGATTAAAAGATAAGTCCAAGAACTTCCCATCTAATGATCAAAGTTTAGGGGTATTAAGATGGAGATGTTTAGGTAAGAATGACGACGATAGTAACTTACCAATATTGATTACAGTATGGGTAACATTAAATGATAATAATAATGCAGACATTACTATAGAGTATGAATTAACTTCAAAATTTTTATCAAATAATTTGACTAATACAACCTTGAAGGATATTAAAGTTTATTTACCAATTGATAATGAAATAAATTTAAAAGATGAAGATAATAAAATAAGTTACGAAATAAATGAATCAGGTATTTATTTTAATATTGCAGAAATTAATGTTGATGAACCACAAGGATCATTTGAATTCGAAGTTTCAGGAATCCAAGATGAAGATTCTTTATTCCCAATGGAATTACAATTTGATGTTAATTATGATAATTTCACCGAATCAGATAATTGCTTCGGTAATGTTCAAATTGTCGATGTAGTTAATAACGAAGAAGAATCTTTACCCTTTGATTTACATTCTAATTTAATTAGTGAAAGTTATCAAATTGTTTAAAAAAGAGATAAACAGAAAAAATAGTATATAATTTTATAAAAGTTGAATGTAGAATTCTTAAATATATAAATTAGTATAACATAGAACAGAATGGATCCTGGAGTTAAAGCAGAGTTTTAAGTTAGTTTTAGAGCAGATTTAGATTCTACCTGAATTTATATGAAACACAAATTGTTAATATATTTTGAAGTATGGCTACTTGTATGACGAAGATAAAACGATGAAATACTTGTTTCGTAAGTATTAAAATTATACTATAATGGAGACACCAGATAATGCAATTGAAAATTTGATTTTCAAATCATGTTTAAGATTCAAATCATTTAAACTTTGTAAGATTTTGTATCTTGGATCAAAATTATCATTAGTTTCTTTAACATGGTTAATTATAATATTTAAATTTCCTAAAGGATAATCATTATTCTTTGCAGTTTTCTTACAAATATTATTTAAATTAACCAATTCTTCAAATAAATAGATTGGATTCAAATGGCCGTATAATTGATCTTTTTCTAAATTCAAATTATCATTTGAACATTCTAAAATTATAGTATTTAAATTGTTTGAAGAAATTAAAGGAGCAATATGATTCCAAATTATTGAATTGAAATTTAATTTTGATATATAATCACTTTCGAAGTCTCCAAAGATTAATATATGATTATTTAATTTTAAATTAGTAATTAAAAATGCTGAAGAAAGATAAGGAACCAACGAATTTTCAAAACTATCAAAATCATTGAAATGACTAACTGTTGAATGACGAGGAGATGATGGATTGATTCGATTATTATGATAAAAAGGTTTATCTTTATCTCTATCTTTAAAAGAAAAATTTTCATTAATTGAAATAGAATTATTTCGTTTAGTGTTCATTAATTTTCCATGGCTTAATTTAAACATTTTAATTTGATAAGTGGAGTTGATTTGAATTAATTGATAATAATCTATAGTATTGAATTTCAAAATATTGAATTCTTGCATATTTGGCCAAATTATTCCATTGAAAATATACTTATTTAATGAATTTATGGTATCTTTAGAACCATAAATGAGTTTAGGATTTGATATTGAAAAATTAGGACTATTTAAAATCAATGAATTAATATGATCTAAATGACTATGAGTGATTAAATAATTCTTAATGTTCTTGAAAATGTCCATTGAATTTTTTAAAGGGGCATTACCATTCTTGTATAAGTTTTTAAAAGGCTTTGAAATTTCGATTGAATCATGATAATATTCTGGAATTGGTTTTGAATCATGATAATAAGTTAATAAATTAATCGAATTGATATCATTAGCTTCATTATATATAATTTCACTTAATTTGTTTAAGCCTGACCCTGCGTCAATACACAACAAATCTTCATTTAGGTTATCATCAATAATTTTTGAATATGGGATTTGGGAGTCTTTGATTAATATACAGCAATTTGATCCTTCAATTGGACCACCCGAGCTGCCTAAAAAGGTTATTTCAAACATATTTTGTGTGCTAATGAATAATGAATTGAATTGAAAGGAAGAATTGAAATTTAGTTATTGAAAGAAAAAGCCGGGGAACAACTAAAAACGAATTTAAATTGTGATATTATCAATGACAACGACAAGGTCAACGAAACCCAGCGTAGGGTATCTACCACAATAAGAACTTGGCACTTGGGAGGTACTTGGTGGGTGCCTAAAATCGAACCTTGGATCCTGAAATCTTGGATCTGACAGCCAACCTTGGGAATATACAGCGGCTACCAAACTATTGCTAACCGAAAGCCACACGATATACCTAAGAAAAAGCCAAAGAAAGAGCCAAGCTTCGGGTCTCTTTCCCTTCTGTTAAAATACTACCTCGTAACTAACCACCGCCTGACACTGGACCAATACAATACCAGCTATACCGTCGAGTCTCCTTCACAATCTGTGTTGGAACAGCAATTATTTTAGGGTTTTCTTTGGGATTTCAACCGTGCGTAAATGGGTTATGATTTACGCAGTTTCTAGAAAACTTTAAAATCTCCCAATGGAAGCTTCTGTAGTGTTAGTACGAATCTCTGAAAGGGATTTTGAGAGTGGAAGATGTGTTTACGGGAGGAAGACGAGCAGCCGGGGCTTTTACCACGTTCAAGCTGTGCAAATAGTGAAGAAATGGGATGTAAGACTGCACGGCAATATTCAAGCAGAAGAAAAAGAAACAAAGGCTTTCTAGAAGCTCTCACTTTTCCATTACGAAAAATTATGAACTTAGACGAGCTAGCACGACTTTAGCACGGAGATTTGCACAGAGCTTGGATGAGCTTAGAAGCGAAGCAGCTTTGTAGCGGAGCATTGGAGCGGAGCAATGGAGCGGAGCATTGGAGCAGCTTTATAGCGATGCAGGAGAGTGTAGGAGTGACGTAGAGGAGTGGAGGAATAGGTGGGCGGAGCGGCGTAGAATTAGACGTAGATTAGACGTAGATTAGACGTAGAGTGAATTAGACGTTGTGGTATGAGAACCACGACGAACCTCAACACAGGTGTAGATTGATCTTGATATGTATTAAACCATTTATCCATAGAAACATGCTTTATTAGAGTATACACCAAAGCTATTGCTGCTTACTACCATAACCAGTAATATCTTTTGCAAATTCCCAACTTTGACCAGTCACTTTAATATCCTTTTCAAAAGTAATATTATTGTTTTTGATTGTAACTAATGTAAACTTCTCAGCAGATCTTGCATCTCTATAAAACAATACCTTCATACAATCCATTATAACTTTTTTAGCATCGTCTTCTTCAATATTAATATAATCCTTATCATCAGGGATTAATTTTCTTAATAATGGAATAGCTAAATACGATCCAAATCCTGTTGCTAATGTAGATGATCCATAAGTAACCCCCAATAAATCAATATATTTCATAAATGGAATTTTATGGTCACTATCACTATATCCTGAAACTATAATAGAATTCCATAATGGATTCATTTTACTTCTTCTATTATATAATACTCTACTCAAGTATTCATGAACATTTGGAGCCTTCAAATTATTTTCTCCTTCATTATCATAAACTTCTTCACTAATTTCTAATTCATGTAACATTCTTTCAATTTGTTGCAAATCAGATATATCTCCAGAAATACCGACCACCGTTTCTTTACCGACTCTGATCAATCTTTCTAAATTATTGAATCTTAATAATGATCCATATGATCCCAAATTGTCTGCTGCCATTATTATTCCATCTTTAAATTTGACCCCCAATACTGAAGTACCAGTAATAATAGGATTTTGAGTGTTCATTTTGGGAAATTGATCATTGGCATCGTTCTTGGCATTGGCAATGGCTTGGTTGTAATGCCCATATGTATTATCATTAGGTCTACCCCAATAAAATGGATCGTGATTCATCGTTAGTTTGGTTTATCAAGTTTCACTAAGTTGAGTGGCGATTTAACGTTCAAAAATCTCATTTTCACTTCTCAAAAACTACAGAGCCACACCAGTACACCGAAAACCAGCACCAACAGCTAGGTCCAGCGCTCGACCCGGAGAGGGAGGGATATGGAGGGAGACTGAGAGCAGAAGGACCCAATTATACGGCGAACATAGGCAGAGTCCTTGAGCAATTATATAGAGACAGGTTTGTGTCATCTATGAAATATATATTCCTATACGGACCCTATACTTTGTGAATTAATAAATATGTGCTTTGTCAATCCCTATTCAAGATTAAAACTTGTCCTGGGGGAGGTTAAAACACGATTTCAGCACCACCACTAATGATATTGTCAGATTCATTATCTTTAGGGAATTTATATCTAAATCTAGCAGGCAATTGGGACCTACTAAAATGTTCACCATCCTTAGGTTCTATTGAACTAGTACTGTAAGCTTTATTTGAAGACGACGACGCATTGCCTGGTCTTAAACCATTTGGCGCCATTGGATGAACGGTGGATGCGTGGACTATGAATGTTAGTACTTCTTCTTGCAAACTGCCCTTTTAAAACCTTGATGCTGTCGTCTATAGCTATCGAAGCCATAATGCCCCAACGATCGAAAACAAACCGGTGGTACTATGGCAAGAAATACATACCAGCATGTTTGTGTGGCCCCCCAACAAACTTTATGAGTGGGACATGCTTCAACAATCTACTCGAAACCTTCATTTTGTTGTTAGTGATTATTGGTTAAAATTTTCAGGTTCCATTTCATTGGTTTCCGCGGGGGCCAAAGAGCGACATCGCAGCTTGAGCTCACCACGACACCACACCTGAAGCCTGGCAAATCACGACATTGATACAAATCCTATAAGATCCACAAACCCAAGTCAGCAGCTGTCACAGCTGTTTCTTCAAAACTTGTAAGTAGAGCAGTCCAATGGAGGCGTACATCGAAACGAACTATGGTACCGTGGGCACTGGCAAAATGGAGCAAGGCAAGAGGGATTCTGGCAAAATGAATACGGGCTGGATGGGTACTGCAACAGACGAATGGCTGCAAATGACATTGCAAGACTTACCAATTGAAATAATCAGAAGGATTTTCTGGTTTTTAATCGCTGGTGAGCTGGGCAAAGATGGAGTAGGGGGTGACTCAAGGAATACACATGCAATATCGTTGACTAGCCGATATTTTTACACCACTTATAACGCAACAAAGTATAGATTAAGACCAATGACATTCACAAACGAAAAGTTATCTATAAATCCAGTACTAACATCCAATTTGATCAGTCTAAACTTGATTCACACTCCAAATACAACTTTTAGTAGCTTGCCATTGTTTACCAATTTGAAAATATTAACGTTGAAAACTGATAATGTGGATTTATTAAGAGTATTTGATCATTTGCCTATTAATTTGATTCAACTAAAGATATTAATTAAATTCAATTTCAAAGCTTTTAACAATCAAAAATCACTTCAATTGATAGGCGAATCTTTAAACGTAAACCCTAATAGCTTGAGACAATTGATAATTCATTCGAATCTAACGATAAACCAATCTAAGATTAATAGTTTGTTATTTTCATTATTAAGTCTATCAAGCATCAATTATTTCGAGTCAAATTCGGTTACAAGGTTTGAAAAGTTCAAGTTTAAATTCAAAAAGGGCTTATTATATTTCGGGTACATTTTGTATAAGATCTTAAACAAGTTAAGTGATCAATTAACCCTAATTGAATTGAAAAATATTGATCTTAGTTTGATTCTTAACCGAAATTACATCATAGACATAGATCGTCTGATCCAAACTGGGGCTATCAACTATAATTTCCCCAAATTGAGGCTACTTCTACTAGATAACACTTCTCTCGTTAGATTAAACAATTGGATGGGTGATTTCAAAAGTAACAACTTAAATTTAAGAAACGATAAGCCTTTATTTGTTGCAATAATCGATCTGATTTCAAGGCAAATATTTACTACTACTTGTTTGTCAAATCCAATTGCTTGGTCAAGTATTAAACATGGCGTTGACGCTATAGATAAGATAAAGTCTCAGTTAGACTTGAATGCATCCTAGAAGAATATCGTTCATCTCTTTCGTCTTCATTTCGTTCATCTCTTTCGTCTCGTTCATCTCATTCATCTCGTTCATCTCCTTCGTCTTACTGGCCGCTTTATCCAGCTCATTTCTTCCTCGATTCGCCCCGTTCTTTGGCACGTAGTCCGTAGAGTCCATTCCCTGTACCGAGAGAGTTTAAGCGTTTCAAGAGCTCCTATATCGTTCAGGAGACGTCCGCCAGCACAGGCCCATGATCCATGGCTCGATAAGTTCAGGTGCAAAAATTCTCAACGAATCTAGAAATTTCATTCGGTAGCCACCATGAACAAGCTTCAAAGGACCATAGATAGGTTCCAAATTAAGATCGATAACGGAGAGTTTTATGAAGCACATCAAACGTTGAGAACCATTACAAATAGGTATGTGAAGTCCAAGCAATATAAAGATGCATTAAACTTATTATACCAAGGATCTATGATTTTGTCTAAGAATAAAGAATTCGGAAGTTCGTCTGATTTGATATTGTACTTGATAGATACTTTACAAGATTATAAAACGGAAGGAGGACAAGAAGATTTGTTTGATAAGGATATGAAATTGAAATTGATCGAGCTAATTAACCATTTGCCTGACGACGAACCAAGCTTAATCGATATATCCAAGAAATCAATCAACTTGTCCAAGACCAATAATTCGTCTAAATTTGGAGATAGTGATTTACATAATGTATTTGGAATTAAGTTTTTGAACAAGGTTGGGGATTTTGAAGGTCCAGACGACGATAAGCAAAAGTTATTTCAATTAGCTGAATTACATTTGATTTTAGGAACCTCAACTTCATTAAATATTTACATTGACTTTTTATTTGATTGGTATAAGCAAAACTCTAAGGAGGATCCAGGATTATATATATCAAGAGCCATAATAAATTATGGGTATTTGAAGAATATTCAGTTTATGAAAGAATCAATGTCAAAGTTTTTAAACAAACTAATCGAACAAGACCAAGATTTTGAAATATTGAATCAAGAAGATAATAGCACTTACTATTATTATAAGCAACACAAATTAATCAATTTTTTCCAATTACTATTGATTACCTTGAATAAAGCAAACTCAAGCAAGAGATTCTTAACTTTATATGATTATTATAAAACCACCCTAACTAATTATCAGTTAGTCCAGCCAATTGAATATCTTGGTAGATTTTACTATGATTTGAAGCTAGGCAATCCTAATAATCAGAATATGATGGCTAATTTAATGAGTGGACTATTCAAATAAAAGGTTTATCGTTTATATTTCAATACATCATTCTACATAAGTTTTGCTAATATTCATCAACATTGACGTCTTCATCTTTTAAAATACTGGAACTGTTTAAAGCTTCGATCAATTCAGGTCTTTTTGACTTTAATAGTTCATGTTTAGCTTCAGTATAAGTACACCATCTTCTTTTTCTTTCACTTTCCGGCCAATCATTACTTAAAGTATCAATTTCCATTTCATAGAAATGAAATTCAGTCTTTGGAATGATTTTTTTAGGGTCGAAGTCTTCCCCTGGGCTTATTATAGGAGCATTGTTCCTGCTATCATAAACAATTGGCAATTTATCAATAATTTTACCTTCAATTCCTGCTTCTTCCCAGGTTTCCCGAACGGCAGTCACCACGAAATCATCCCCTTCATCCAACTCAATGCCTCCTTTAGGCAATACCCATTTGTTTTCATGGTTTGTAGACAGAATCATTATAACCTTATCCTTTGTTTCGTTCAAACAAATGCATCCAGCCACCATTCTTGATCCTGTTTCTGGGTTGTACCGTTGGTTGCTTCTGCCCACTCTCGAGCTCGACTGCTTGTCAAGCAAGTTTGGATTGGATTGCATCTCTCTTCTTCTTGTCCCTTCACTATAGAGCTGGTGAAATATCTCAATGTCAAAGTATGGGGTTGATGTCTCGAGTCGAAGGATTTTGGCGGTGAGAAATTAGTGAAGAACCAACGAAGAACGTGGAAGCAATGAAAGGAATCCAAGCAGTGACATTGTTGGTTGGGTTGTTGCCGTACGTTGTGGGGGCAGACCATGCTGGTGCCAAACAGAGACCAGAAGGCATGACATGGCAAGATTGGCATATGTTGGAAGAGCATAATATAGACGAGTACGACGCTATAACCTTCTTCAAGATCCATGATTTGGATGGCAAGTCTACATGGAATAAGCAAGATATATTGAATATTTATGGGTTGGCCAGAGATAATATAGTGGGGGATGGGTCTGGAATGGGGAGTCATGAACATGGCCAGGAAATCATCACCCAAGAGTCTAAAGATCATGTAGTTTCCACTATTTTGAAGTTGATCGACACGAATGGAGACGGCGAGATTACGGGACAAGAATGGATTGATTTTAATAGCCAAGGGAAAACATTACCTGACTTTGGATATGGCCAGGGCCATCATTTGGACTTCGAAAGTGAATATGAAGAGCATCACTGGAATAAATACCATAGAGATAGCGATCCGGAGGTGTTAATAAAACATAAAGAAGACATTGAACATGAGTTGTTACACCATGAACATGAGATTGAAGAGTCCCATAACTTGTCTCCCAATATTAGAGATATCACCAAGCAGTACCAGTCTCCTATCAAGCTTGACAATTTACCTCATAAATATAGGAATTGAGTCCATTTACATAGATAATACATATATTCTATCTACTTATTGGTCTATGGTCTATGGTCTATGAGCTATGGTATATGGTCTATGAGCTATGGTATATGGTCTATGAGCTATGGTATATGGTCTATGAGCTATGGTATATGGTCTATGAGCTATGGTATATGGTCTATGAGCTATGGTATATGGTCTATGAGCTATGGTCTATGGTCTATGCACCATGCCATGGCGCATCATAGGCTATTATACGTCATGTTACTTCAAACTACCAAATGCACAGTCTCTAAGCTCATTCAAGTCTTGTTGACACGGACCTGCGGCCTTATGGGTCTTTAAACACGCCTCATAAGCTTGTAGCTTCCCAGCACATATACCTTGAATCTTTTGAAATGATGGAACTTGGGTCTTGATACATTTGCTCAACACGCTTTGCTCTTGGTTACATGGGTTTGAAGGGTCCGCCAAACATTGATGAAACGTTAAAAACTGTTGAGGGCAGTACCTCGCTATGTCATCCAACAATATCTGATCCAACAACCCACTTTTCATGCTAGATATCGTACTATAGCTACAAGATCAATGGCAAAATATGGCAATTGCAGACTTTGAGATTTCGCAGTATTGAACTTGAAAAGTGCCAGAAGCAGCAGAGTAGAAGAGGGAAGAGACAGAAGGGAAGATAGGCAGAGAACGAGAGAGAAATAGGCAGAGACCGACGCAATAGAAACGATCTAAAGGAAAGGAAAGAGAACGAGAGAAAGAAGAAGAGATGAACACGATAAAACCATTATTGGTGTCTATAACATGGATCCCAGTAGTGTTCACATTCACTCAGCACGTATACCAGCCATATTTTATTAAGGGAACTTCAATGACCCCGACCTTCAATCCCGGTACAACTTCCTTGACCAATGATATAACGTTGGTACAAAAGTTCGGGTTAAAGAGCTCAAATAGCTTGAATAGAGGTGATATTATACTATTCAGATCCCCAAATGATAGTGAAAAGCTATTGACCAAGAGAATTATTGGAGTTCAAGGCGATTTTATCCAATGTACAAAGGATTATCCAAAATCCCAAACTAAAGTACCCAGAAATCATTATTGGGTTGAAGGAGACAATGAATTTCATTCAGTTGATTCAAACAACTTTGGTCCAATCAGCCAAGCGTTGGTGGTAGGGAAAGTGGTGGGAATAGTATGGCCCTTGAATAGGATTGGTATAGACATCACCCGAGGCGGAAGAGATGCTGTTCTAAATTGATTTGTAGATAGAAATCGCTATGTTGTTACGAATACACATTAATTATCATATAGTATCTATGATACGTTAATTATTATGTAGTATCTATGATACATTAATTATTATATAGTATCTATGATACATCCATCGATTATATAGTATCTATGATACATCCATCGATTATATAGTATCTATGATACATTCATCGGTTATGTAGTATCTCTAACACACTCATCGATTATATAGTATCTCTTTCATCGATTATATAGTATCTCTTTCATCGATTATATGTATCTCTAATACATTCATCGATTGTATAGTATCTCTAATACATTCATCGATTATGTAGTATCTCTTTCATCGATTATATGTATCTATAATACACTCATCGATTATATAGTATCTCTTTCATCGATTATATGTATCTATAATACATTCATCGGTTATCATAAGTTTCGTTTGGCTTACGAGTTACCACTCGATTTATGGCGATTGACTAGCCAATTATCTAGATATACTTGGTCACTCACCTTATAATCATTCAATTTATAATACATGTTTTGTTTATGTCGATATGTCAACCGCTTAGTCAATGCATACCAAATTTTCATTTCATTATCATTACATTCATCCAGGTCAAACCTACAAAACTTGGTGTTGACCCATAGTCTCAATTTTGGATTATATCCATATCTGTTATATAATCTTAAATAAATCCCCTTTGGATACTCTCTTTTTAAGATAGATTTATAATCTTGAGGTACAAAGGTCAAACCACCTTCAAAATTAGACTTTCTCAAAGGACTTAGTTCATTAAACTTATAAAAATGACTATTTTTACAATTATAGATCAATTTCTTATTGATCAACTCAGCTCTTTCGTTATATAGTTGTTTGGTTAGTTCCAGCTTGATTAAAGTCGATGATTTTTCTTTGTTGATGTATTCGGCATCTAACAATTGGTTGAATTCAATCAGCTCATGATCTTTAATAGATATATATTTGCCATCATCAGTAAAAGTCAATGCCGTAATATCAATATATATCCCAGTTGATAGATCAATGAACCTACCATCGATTGAATTCAATTCATCTTTATTCCGATAGAAAATATTGGTACTGATGTCTAATAAATATTGACCAAATCCAAATTTTTCATTCAAGTCTATAATTATCGATTGGTTATATTGATTTAACTCAAGTAATGACTTTATGGACATTTGAACATCCAAATCCTGATCCCAAGGCAAATTTAGTCCATTCCAATACCAGCCTAATAAAGACCCATGCGATATCCAAGTTTGCAAGCCTATTGAATTAGTGAATTGAAGCCATGATCTAGTTAATCGATGTAATACACTAATTTTTTCGTATTCACTATATTCTAAAGTATTAAAAAATCTCCAATCAAAATGGGACCCACCTTGTTCGTTTAGTTTTGCCTCATGGAAATATTTCAATGTTGAATGATCATAAGTTGTTGCATATTGGATATTAGCCAACAAATCTTGATCATCATCAGTTATGGCAGATTTATATAAATCATCAAAGTCAAATAAAAAATCTTGGGGACTAAGGTTTGGTGATGGCTGCAACTCAATCTTAGTTACGCCATCAACCAACTTTTCATCTAAAGGAATCTTCTGTGAATGATCTTGAAACGTTTTAATCTCCGCTGGATAATCAATCGAGCTATCAAGATGATGGAAATGATCCTTATAGTCGCCACGATACGTTGGGATTATGACGCTCGAGTTCAATGACTGAAAAATAATACGTTTAGGAATATCAGCAGTCAATAAATGGGCCATTCCATATAATTTTCTTTGTTTTCTAGTCAACAGGAAGCCAATTGGGTTTAAATTCAATTGGCCATGATAAGTATTACAATAATCAGACTGATTCTTCAAAGGTAAGGGTATTTCTAGCGATTTGAACAAGTTATGACAGGTCCCATAATCCACAATGGGGATATTCAAAAGCTTATCCCATTGGAATGGTAGTTTGAAATCCAACTCGTTGGTCTCCAAGTGTCTATTGAATAGTCGAACCCAAACAGCTGACATAGACCTTGGATCAAATTCCATCTTTTGACAGGTCAGCTCAGGACAGCTGAGGGAAATCTGGGACAAATAATCCAACGGCTGGTCTCTAGCATTATGATGAGTGTGCCCAAGATCCAGGCCATACTGGCGGTTGATCGAGACCAAAAGCTCATGCAAATCACCAAACGTCAAGCCGTCAAAGTCCCCTTCGCCACCCCAATTGTACCAGAACACCAAACCAATTAGTAGCAACGTCTTCCAACCGCCCCATACCAACCTCTTGACAACCCTGGAGCATGTATAAGCCGCCTTCACCAACGGTCTTAAATACCACAGAACCATTGAAAATATCGTTTGTTTGTGTCTCAAAAGTCACCACGCGAGTGGTACAAGTATAAGCGAAGACGTCATCACGATGGATAGACGAGTTGCAACCATTGTTATATTGGCCATCGACGTAGGAAGGGCCCGGGCAGCCAGGCGGCTGGGCTTGGATGGGGGTCAATTTATATCGTGAATTAGCTCTACAGCACTCAAATGCAACTTTATAAACATCTGGTCATCGCCAGTCAACTCAATCAAAGATTTTGGCTTGATCAAAGACCTACGAAGGTAATTTTCATTGTTCACGGGGCTTTTTGTTTTCATCAGCCTGTTGATTACACTCAGCACTTTTGATTGAATGGAATTGATAATTTCGTTCAAATAGTTGGAGATGTTGTCCCAATTCTTAAGGATTGATATTTCTTCATCTGATATGACCATCAAGCAGTATTTCCTCTCTCCACCCCTTGCATTCGAATCCTTCAACTTGAATATCTTGGTTAAGCTATATCCGTTCGAATTGTCCCCCAAAAAAATCGGTTTTGTTATGTCTGACGTTGTTTCGACTGATAACGATTTCATAATCAATTTGGTCAATGATGTGTATCGTTCTTCGCTCGACGGGTACTGCGTCGATACAAATTCAATGTCTTTGGTCTTGGATTTGGTCACCACATTGATTGAGCTTTTGGGAAGCGATAGCTTGCACGAAGAACATGTCAGCAGCAGTTTGGAATTCGAATGCAACAAGTGATCGCTGGTCCTGGAAACCTGCGTACATATGAGCGATGTGGGCCCATGGACCTCACAAAAATGGGCTAGGCAAACAATGTAGTTCGCCATTCTTCCCGTCTGCTCTTTATAGCGATGTGTTTGTCTAAATATAGCGATTGTGGCCAACCAGAACCCGCTTACTGTTCAGTTCTGTTACTACTGAAAAATTGTGTACTCGAAAAATGCGAGTGAGCTTGGACTTATAAGCTAGCCGCTGACTGGAGACTGGCGATACTGGCGACTGGAGACGGAGAAAGAAGAGGAACGGAGCCGAAAAGACTAAGTGTGATTGACCATTGGATCTTTGAAGCATTGACACAAGATTGACAGATTGAAGAGGATTGAACCGTTGAAAGAAAGAACAAAGATCAATGCTACACAACGATAAGAAGATTCGTAATATGCTGTCAATCAGCCTACGAAATCTTAATTACGAGTCCAAAGTCGTCACCCATGACAGATTGAAACTTTCAAGAAGAAATACCCTATACCAAGACTATTCAGATGATTATTCAAGACTAATCAGCTTTAACAACAGACATCTATTGACCAGCTTTTTCACCTTGCATTATCCTGAAAGACCCAAAATACACTCAAAACTGAACAAAGAGACTAAAACAGGCAGGCTATTATACGTGAGTGAAGTGATAGACCTAGATCTGAATCCCAACTTTAACAATATATATCTCCCCAATAATCCGTTGAATAACAATCATACAATTATAATCAAAGTATGGATCAAATATAATGATGATTGGCAATTGTTGATTCAATGGAATTGTGATTTGACAAAATTGATTTATATCGATAAGACTTTAGACGATGATGACGACTTATTTAATGATAACGCTATAATAATAAGATTGGACAACCGATATTATACTTGTAAAGAATACGTGAAGACTTTACCCAATAATCCTATAGTTGAAACTACAAATTCCCATGAATTACCATCATATACATTTGATACAATACGATCTATAAACAATTTGGATAAGTCGATCAAAGAATTACAATCTTCAAAGCACCTAATTGCAAAAAATGTTCATCAAATTATAGATAATAAAGATAGATTGAATAATGAACATATACTAAATGAGATCACTAAATTAAAGATAAAAATTGGCATTCTAACCAAATCTATCAACAAACAAAAGTCAATGAATGATACTTTATTATCAGATATAATGAATTTTAAGATTATAAAGAACAATCTTGATCAAATAAAGGAAGAAAATCAGCTAGTCAATAGTTATAGTAATGAAATTCAATTCATTCAAAATCAATTACCTAACATTAAAGAATCTTTAGTATCGATTTATCATTCAATCAAATTGTACTTTAAAAATTATAGTATGATTTTAAATGAAATCATCACCATTGATAAGACAATTTCATTATATAACTTGAATATAATGGGTGTTGAATTTCCTTCGACAATCAAGGATTTATTAGATATATTGTATTATAATAAATCGTCTTTGAATCATGAATATATTGATTTACTTGATCTGGCAACTGAACCTTCTGTTGATGCCAAACAAGACCACCAATTCAAAATCTTACTAATTAATTCATCATTGAATTATATAATCCAATTAATATTGATGCTAATTGATATCACTAATTTGTCGGTATACTATCCAATTATATACAAAGGAAACTATTCAATCATAAAGGACTTCCAAGATGTGGAATACCCGTTATTCTATGATGCTAGTTTGACTAAAAAGTTGGCGAAGCTTGAAAACGGTAACAAAAATACAGTAAGTCTAAAAAATGAATTATTTGAAAAGGGTATAAGCTTACTAAATAAGAACTTGTTATTAATTATACACAATTTAAACGATTATTATAATGGAGAATTGTTGAATAATATCCCCATTGACTGTTTGGATAACTTTTTATGGAATTTGGAGTACTTGATTTTGTTTGTTAGTGCAGAGTCTTGATACAAACACCCCATATGTTAGTGATTTGTTTCAAGTGCAGTCAATGTACACTAAGATGTTTACCCCAAGTTCTAGATGTTTTGCATAGTCTAAGTCAAAATACAAAGATTTTTCCAAAATCGGAGGCTTAGAAGAGAAGATTCAATACAAAAGGTATTTATATATATAATAATACTATGAACATAAAACTTATCATCTAAACCATAGTTGCAACGATTTTCTTAATAATGCTTACTTACTTTTGTCATTAGGACTGTGTCTCTCTCTGTGTCAGTCAATTAATCTCCATTTTTTTATCTTTTATCTTTTATCTTTTATTGGAAAGATTTTGTCAAGTGGCAAGCTATGATGGCAAGCTATGGTTGAAAATCTTGGATATCAAGAGATTTACAATAAACCAATGGCAGCAACGGCCAATAAAGCACCGACTGGAGCAACTACTCTGTTAACTCCATCGTCAGAAGATGTAGAAGCCGCTTCTGAAGACTCAGCACTTGAACTGGAATCGTCACTGGAATCGTCACTGGAGCCAGACTCTTCTGAATCTTCCAATCTTGAAAACCAAGGCAATTCAGTGGCAAAGTTCTTTAAAGAACTGATATCGATTCCTGAATCATCCAACAAGGTGGTATAAGAATCATCGGTATAAGTGGCAACTTCAACAGCCAAAGAAGTCAAAGCCTTTGGAACCGACTTGGCGGTTTGTATAAAGTTGATATAATCCTTAGTATTACTCTTATAGTCATTAACCAAGTCGGTCAAAAACTCAACATCGTCTGATTGACTGGCTTGAACAGCAGCCACTGCTCCTAATACAGCTAATTTTTTGAATTGCATTTCTTCTAATGTTTTACAGTCTTACAGTCAAAGTCCTGAAGTCGAGATTCCTCCTAAAAACTCAAGGATTGGTGCATTGATTTATACTAAAATTTTCAGCTTGACGCAGTTTTAGGAATTTCCTGATGCGGTTAATTACTAACATTGAGTACACAGGAATTCCCATCTTGGGGGACGACGTATGGACGTAGGGGAGGGGGAGTTTGAACAGGGACGTAGTGACGGGAGGACGTAGGGCAGACGAGAGGCGAGTGAACAGGGCGCAGGGAACGATTACCCCAAATTATGGAACTGCCAACTGCCAATTGGAATCGATGGATCGTGTGATGATGTCAGATTGAGAAATAGTGGGGCAGCGATGAATGGCTGACGGAAGCCATGGATTAATCCTACGACGGGTTATCTTCGATATACAGATGATATATACATATATATATTACATTAACCTAAAAACGGACCGGCTGCAAGGCACAAGTTTCGTCTTGTGAAATGGACTTTGTAGACTGGAGTCTTCTTGGTGAAGTAGGCAGTCATATGGTCGGAGGAGGCTATTATTTCTCTTTTGTTTGTTTTGGTAGTCTTTGAAGCTGCATTAGTAGAAACACTAGCATTAGCAGATGCACTGGCACTGGAATTGGAATTGCCAGTGGAGTTGCCAGTGGAGTTGCCAGTGGCAGTGGCAGTACCATTGGTGCCGTCGCTGCTATTTTTACCTGCGCCTACATTTGCTGCACTTGCACTTGCACCGTTTGACTTGGAGTCATCTTCAAAGTTGAAAGTTTCAGGTTCAGGTCCTGCATCATTTGTATTCTTCTTAATATCCCAAACTCTAACTGTGTTATCGGCACCCCCACTAACTAATACTCCATTGTCTTTGGAAAATTCTAATGAATAGATCGATGATCTACCATGTCCTCTCATAGTTTTTAATTTCCTACCACTACCGGCATCCCATACATTAATAACACTATCTTCTCCAGCTGACGCTAACCATCTTCCATCTGGGGAAACTGCCATACAGTTAATTGGTCCCGTATGTCCTACAAATACTCGAACTGTGTTACCAGTTTGAACGTCCCACATTCTACATGTTTTATCTGATGAACCAGTGAATACGTAATTTGAGTTTGGATGAAACTCAACACAATCAACATCGTTAATATGCCCAGCAAATATTCTTAATGGATAAATATGATCAGTTGCCCATAATCTAGCCGTCTGGTCGTGTGACGCTGTTGCAAAATAATGTCCCAATGGTGAAAATTTGACGTCCCAAATTGGTTGATTATGTCCTTTATATGATACTAATCCACTATATGAATCTAATGACCATAATCTAACTGTTTTATCTTCACTACCACTTATTAAATATTTATTATCTGGTGAAAATGATACAGAATAAACTGGTCCACTATGTCCAATTAATTTTCTAGAATTATCATTATTATATTTATCTTTTTTGAAAATGGATTTTAAAGGTTTACCATCAATACTCCACAATTTTATAAAACTGTCTTGGAATCCCCCAGCAACTATTGTTGAATCTTGGTTGAATTCAAGGCAAGTTAAATCATTATTGGAATTATGGAATGTGTACATACAAACTGATGGTGCAGTAGCTTGAATTGAATTTAACATAATCTTGGATCTGGAATCTTCAACTTCCATTATATGCCTTTTAATATCACTATAATCTTTTAAAGGTAATGGTAAACTTTCTCTAGATGGAGAATCAGAATCAGGTTCAGTCATTTGTTTAAATTCTTCTACTAATGTTTTTTTAACTGCTTTAGAATCATCTAATTCTTCATCATCATGTCCACCGTCTTCTTTGTTTTTATTATCATCATCTTTCAACCCTTTATCTTGTTCATCTTTAACTTTCAATTCAGCCTCAATTTCATTTTGAACTTCAGGGTCCATTGGCATTTTACCTAATGAAACAGATGTTTGTTCATTAAATTTTTCAATTTCATTGATTTTTTCATCTAATGCTAACCCTTCTTCAGGATTTGCATCTCCTTCCAATTGTAATCGATCAGGCTTAGTGATTCTAATAATTGGTTTTAAATATTGATTAATTGTACGAATTAATATAGCACCCCCAACCCCTTCATTTTCATGTAAAAAATATAATAATAAATTCATTGAAGTTTTGGAAATTATAATTTTATATTTATGATTTCTATAATTTTTAGCAATTTCACTTTCATCTAAATGATCAGGTAATGAAATACTACCCAATTTTTGAATTTCTTCACCATGCAAAATTTCATGATCAAATTTGAATCGATCATAAAATTTTTTAGCTTCTTCTGAAAAATTTCTATAAATTAATTCAAGATAACAATGAACAAAAATTGGATATAATAATTTGGTTAATTCAGGTTTATATAAATCCAATGAAGTTTCAACCCAATTCTTTAATGCATTATAAGCAATTCCATAAATATCAGGATCATTTTCTCTCTTTTTCTTCTCTTCATAATCTTTCAACTCTCTTAATTCTTTCTCCTTTGATAGTCTGAATTCTCGATCTTTAGATTCTCTTAATTCCTTTTCAATTCTAACTTGTTTATCTTTTAATTCTCTTAATTCTCTCGTGGCTCTTTCCTTTTCACTTCTGCTCAATTCTCCAGGATTCGCCAACATGGAGGTCGATGGTGTAGGTGTAGGGGCGCTTGGTGTTGGGGTATTGGAACTCTCCAACCTAAGCATACTTTCAGTTTTATGATACCCTTTCTTGTTGAGATACTCTAATACAATACGATTCAAATCAGCCTGAGAAAACTGGCCCTGCTGGTTAGACCTTTGGGCCTGATTGGTCTGGGACCTGGTCACAGCCTGTTGCAGCAGCGGCTGCAGCAGCAGTCGTACGTTGGCCCCATTGCCATTGATACCCGCTGCAGCTGCCCCAGCCGCTGCACCGTTCTGCCCACCTGCTCCTGCTTGGGACGCAGCGCCTCCAGCGCCTTGGCTGCCGGTTCCTTGTTGATTATTGTTCATGTTTGGCTTACCATCTACCATACGCTAGATGTATCCACTGTGTATTCTTGTACCCACGAAACGATTAATTAAGCGTCAAACACTGTTTCTTGCTAAAACTTTTACACTGTAGCGCTTACTCAAAGTTTATATTCCTCGACCGTCGCGAGTGTCGGGGGTGGGTGGGGTGTACTGGTGTGACATCCTTAACTATGAGAGCTAAGACTGTAGAGGCTGCAAGATGGGGCTAGAAGATGGGGCCAGAAGACGGGCCTGGAGAGTAGAGATAGGCCAGAAGATGGGGCCAGAAGACTGTCGAATCGTGTATTAGATCAAGTGGATCGTATTACGGGCTTAGCGATATCCCAAGGGCCCAGCAACTCATTCTTGTACCTCTGTAAAAACAAAAAGTATGCTGGCATGATGAAGACAATGAAGACTTGAATAAATACCCATAATAACCATAGATTAATGTTCCCAATCTTATAGAACAAATAATACACAGCACCTAGAAGGCCCACAGAAATGGTGGCATGATATTTCAAAGGCAAATGTTGTCTTACACTGAAATCAAACAATGGCAACAAGATGTTTAGTTGGATAGCGAAGAATATAAAGCAAAACACTTGCCAAGTAGAATTTAACCTTGATGCTAGTACTAGGGCGTTTGATAATGAAATGTTGGTGGATATGATGGGCTTGTAGTATGGGATTTTGGGGTTTATTGCGTAGTCATGGAATATCATATTGGATAAGCTCAACATGAATGAAATCGACCAAATGGAATCGGATGCAGTTGATCTGGTCAAGGACTTTAGCACTGGCGATAGAATTAACAACATGAATATAATCAAGATTATAGATTTTAGTTTAATAATTGGACTTGAGGTATTTATATCGTTTTGTTGGGAGTTTACTTTTAGTTTTAGCTTCAGTTCCCAAAGAATGAACCCTGTTAATGATAAACTTGAACCTATCCCGGTCAACAAGTTGGGATCCCATTGATAGTGATAAATGCCTGCAAATACCAATAGCACCATCACAAGATTGTTCAAGTGAAACAGAATCAACTCAAAATCTTCAATTAGCCCCAAATATGAATATGCCGTTACCGTTTGGTTTCGCTTCAATTGGGCCAAGAAGGACTCATCTGTATAATTATCTGGATATGGTTGCCTCAAATACAATAATTTTTTCCACGACGGTCCGTTGGACTGTGAACTGTACCCTTTACTTCGATTTAGCCCTATAGAGTTCATCGTTGTGTCCCTCCCCGTGTATAACAACCGCTTCGTCTTGATCTCTGGCAGTCGCCTGAAGAAACTTTGTGCGATCACAAAATTAGCCGCCAGCACTCCAGCCAAACAAGCAACCAAGGAACGAAGGAACGAAGCAACGAACGAACGAGGCAAGATGATGCCGAAGTATAAGCACACAAGAAACCAGTCCCTGAGTTCAAGCCAGTTTCCTACCTTTCAGAAAAACAATGCAAGTAGCTCGTACCGGTTATCAAGAGCTAGTACAAACACTAACGGGGGCCAAGACCAATATTACGATAACCAAAGTCTTCGGACGTTAGATAAGATCCCCAGCACCAAGCCAAGTATCACATATCTGGACAAATTATGGACACAAATCGATGTGCTAGATGATGTCAAAACCATGTCTCAACAAGTGAAAGAGAAGGGATCATTCTTTAATGATGAATTCAGTGAAGATTTGAATAAACTAAAACAGCTGCAACAGAAGTTGATTGAAGTTATGGCCAACCAACAATTCACAAATTCAGGTACTTTTGAAAGACAACGAGAGAAATACAAGTCGAATATAATGGGTGCTGAACTGGAGTTAAGTGATGGTGAGGAGGAAGAATCGAAAGCTGGCGCAAGTGTTTCAGGGACTTTTAAGAAGAATAAACGTCAAGATAAATTTAAGGATTTTTTTGGAGATAAGGGGAAAGCTAGTTTAGGAGGTGGTGCTACTAATAATAACGTAGTTTATAAGAAGCAAAATTTTGATGATATGAATCGATATGTTAATGAAGTCAAACAAAGTTTAGATAAAGTGGGTCAATCAATGCAACAGTTTGATAACAATTCCAGAGATATATGGTAGAATGTCAATTACATCACGTCCCAGCTCAAAGGCCTTAATAAATAGATCAAGCCGACTCAGTTAAGGCTGAGCTTAGAATGACGACGATTCAACAAAAAATGCAGCTGTGAGGGCTAGATTAATTCAATGCAGATGTAAGAGCACTAATAACAAACAAAGGGGAGTACACTGAAGCAAAGGTGACAATGCAAGTAAGAGTTCAACGAATGAGTACACTGAATCAACGCAAGGAACACAAGGAGAATTCAAAGAGCACAAGGAGAATCCAAAGAGCACAAAGACAATTCAAAGAACACAAAGAGAATTCAAAGGAAATCAAAGGACCCAAAAGGAGACAGGAATCTCGGATAATCCTATTGTCGTATCAGGTTATGAATCAGCCAACACCTTATACGTCAGGAAAAAGATTTTTCCATGAAAATTTTAACATTTCACCACCACGATATGATATCGGCCCAGTTATGCCAGTTATGGTAAATAAGACATCCTCTCTACCATACTAATAAGACATCGGCCCAGTTACCTGGCCATGGTCCAATCCCCTCTATATCTCCTCCTGTTCCCCTGCTTTTGCTCCCGTTCGCTTGCCCCTGTTCGCCTAACTTTTCAGTCGTTTGTCGTTCCAAATTAATTGTCGGGTGACTCCAAGTCGTTGGACACAGAAAACGGCCAAAAAAAAAACGTTTGCGCCCATCAACTGATAGAGAGTCCGAGTATAAATAGAGGAACAGATCTTACGGCAGAGTTTTAGGTCCAACAACAAGAAGTTGAAGTTGAAATTGAAAACAATTTCGAATTATAAGCTATAAGTTCAAGCACTAAAAGAGAACAGAGTCAAGATGGTTCAT
Organism: Yamadazyma kitorensis; assembly: GCA_030572015.1. NCBI lineage: Eukaryota > Fungi > Ascomycota > Pichiomycetes > Serinales > Debaryomycetaceae > Yamadazyma > Yamadazyma kitorensis. The sequence goes on along the minus strand of JAJLZC010000001.1, from coordinate 156,636 downwards.
TTAGGTCCAAAGCCTCCACCACATAGAAAGGGGACATTCACCGATGTGCCAGAAGAATGGATGGAAGAATTACACACTGTAGAAGAGTTATTAACCGTTTCACCTCAAACCTTGAAAGATATCACCACCCATTTTGTTAGCGAATTGAATAAAGGGTTAAGCAAGGAAGGTGGGAACATTCCAATGATTCCATGTTGGGTTATGGATTGCCCAACCGGTAAAGAAACCGGTGATTATATTGCAATTGACTTGGGTGGAACCAATTTAAGAGTTGTTTTGGTCAAGTTGGGTGGTAATCTGGATTTCGATACCACCCAATCCAAATATGCTTTGCCTGCTTCAATGAGAACCGGTTCTGCTGACCAGTTATTTGACTTTATTGCTGAATGTTTAAAGAAATTTGTCGATGAAGAATATCCTGGCGGTTGTACTGCTCCTTTACCTTTAGGATTCACCTTCTCTTACCCTTGCACTCAATCTAAAATCACTTCAGGGGTCTTACAAAGATGGACCAAAGGGTTTGATATCGATAATGTTGAAGGTGAAGATGTTGTGCCTATGTTACAAAAAGCTTTAAAGAAAGCCAATGTTCCAATTACCGTCACTGCTTTGATCAATGATACCACTGGTACCTTAGTTGCTTCAATGTATACTGACCCAGAAGCTAAAATGGGGTTGATTTTCGGTACTGGGTGTAATGGTGCTTATTATGATGTAGTTGAAGACATCCCTAAATTAGAAGGTCAAATGCCATCTGATATCCCCGGGAAATCTTTAATGGCTATCAACTGTGAATATGGTGCATTTGATAATGAGCATGCTATTTTACCAAGAACCAAATATGATATTCAAATCGATAAAGAGTCACCAAGACCCGATCAACAAAGTTTTGAAAAAATGATTTCAGGTTATTACTTGGGTGAAGTATTAAGATTGATCTTGATTGATTTGGCTGAAAACAAAGGATTGTTTTTCAAAAACCAAGATTTGTCCAAGTTAAACCAACCATTTATAATGGATACTTCATTCCCAGCAAGAATCGAACAAGATCCCTTTGAAAACTTATCCGAAGTTCAAGAGTTATTCCAAGAAGTTTTAGACATTCAAGTCACTTTACCTGAAAGAAAAGTTATTCGTAGATTAGCCGAGTTAGTTGGGGAAAGATCAGCTAGATTGTCAATCTGTGGTATAGCTGCCATCTGTCAAAAGAGAGGGTACAAAACTGCCCATTGTGCTGCTGATGGGTCCGTATATAATAAGTATCCTGGGTTTAAAGAAAGAGCTGCTAAAGGCTTAAGAGATATATTTGATTGGGAAGAAAAGGAAGATCCAATTGTCATTATTCCTGCTGAAGATGGGTCTGGTGTTGGAGCAGCCATCATTGCTGCTTTGACTGAAAAGAGAATCGAAAGAGGGTTGTCTGTCGGTATGAAAGATGCTTAGATTATACGTTTCAGCTTTGCTATTTTCTTTGTCTCTGGCTCTGTTTGCTCTCCGGATTTCTTGCTTGTCGCCAGGCTGTCTCGCACCAACCTGAAGAAAATCCTTACCTTAGGTCCAATTCGTAGGCCAAGCAGATTCATACAATGTCATTCAGTCCTGACCTTATAAGCTTAGATCGATCACCCGAAGATTCAGATGGGATAATGGAAGCCGAGAATGAAAAGTTTGACGTGAGCAATTTGGAGGAAGAGAACGATCTTATTGTGTTGACGAATCAAATCTCCCCAGATGAACTAATTAACGATGAAGATATACTACGTACTCAAGAACTAATTGCTGAAGGGAGACAAGAAACCCGGGAAGAAAACAGATTGTATTTCAACGTATGGGATATCTTGAAAAAGGGCGCCATCAACTTGATTTTGCCGTTTATTAATGGGATGATGTTGGGATTCGGAGAGATCTTTGCTCATGAGATTGGTTTCAGATACAATTGGCTTGGGGCCAGAGTTGAGCCTGCAAGAAGAGTTGAACAGAGACAGAACTCCAAGTACTTATAGCTGGAGCAAGACAGCCCAAACGAGTACAAGCTGAAGAAGAATCTAAATTGTCTATATACTAATATCATAATCATTTGGCCACTTTCACCCCGTCTCTTTCGCTGAATAGCTGATAATCTCTATTTTTACCCACAGGGAACCGTTTAGTGGTATCACATATGGTGCATCTATACGTTAAGATATCATTATGCTTCGACTTGGCCTTGGACGTGTTTTCAAGCGATATTTCCACCGTCTTGCCGGGGACCAATATACAGCTACATTTCTTACAAATTGTTCTCTTCAACGTCGGCGTCAACTTCAAAACTGCTCTCTTTGCAACGAGATTACCGTTTCTGCTATAGCCTCTTGATAAGGTTTCATATTTCGGGTTCTTTAGAAGACTGGCTGATGCTTGGTACAAGTACGATATTCGTTCGTACTCATCTTTCTTTGCAACCACGCTAGGCGTCCCCTTCTTTTTGTCCTTGCCTTTGTCTTTCTTGGCCATTCTCCTACGTGCTCTGCCTGGCTCGTGTCTGCCGTGCCTTTGTTCTGTCCTATGCCTTTGTTCTGCTCTCTGCCGCCGTCTGTCCTCCGCCGTCTGTCCTCTGTCTGGCCTCTGGCTTCTGCTGGCGATGTCGCGGATAATTTCAGAGGCAAAAAAATACTTCCAATTCAAAGTTGTTTAACGGTTGATCGAACGCAGAGATTAAAGGTGTTGACAGAGTGCAAAGGATCAATTGAAAGAAGAAACAGATATGAGTGGTTACGATAGTGCGTTGTCCATCTTTTCGTATGTTTTTTGAGGGGCTTTAGAGCGATTGAATCGGGACTTGCAGTGTTTTGATGATATCATTGGCTTGAGAATACAAATACTAACTACACAATTTATAGACCTGATGGACATGTTTTCCGTATGTTATAGTGTTGAAAGGGGGTTGGGCCGAATGTGAATACTAACATAACTTTTTAGAGGTTGAATATGCATCAGAAGCAGTCAAAAGAGGAACTTGTGCAGTTGGGGTGAAGGGTAAAGAATGTGTGGTGTTAGGATGTGAGAAAAGAACCACATTGAAGTTACAAGACCCTCGTATTACTCCTTCTAAGATATGTAAGATCGATAGACATGCTCTTTTAGCGTTTGCTGGTTTGAATGCTGACGCTAGAATCTTGGTCGATAAAGCAAGAGTTGAAGCTCAGTCTCATAGATTGACTTTAGAAGATTCGGTGACAATAGAGTATATGACCAAATATATTGCTGGTGTCCAACAAAAATACACTCAATCGGGTGGGGTAAGGCCATTTGGTATTGCTACTATTATTGCCGGGTTTGATTCAAACGATCTGACCCCAAGATTATATCAAACCGAGCCTTCAGGGGTTTATAATGCCTGGAAAGCTCATGCTATTGGTAGATCCTCCAAAACCGTCAAGGAGTTTTTGGAAAAGAATTATGAAGAAGAAATGACTGATGAACAAACTTTGAAATTGACTATCAAATCGTTATTAGAAGTGGTTCAAACTGGTGCAAAGAATATTGAAGTTTCCGTATTGAAATCGGGGGATAGAATTCAACAATTGTCTTTTGATGAAATTAAAACTTATGTTGATGAAATCGAATCCGAAAAGGCTGCCGAAGCTGAAAAGAAGAAACCAAAAGCAAGAGATTAATTTGGTTCTTTGTCCTATTATATATTATATATACGATATTTTACATGTAATTCTTATCACTACTTTTTGGATTTCTTCTTTGAATTCCCTTTAGAATCTTTCCCCTTCCTCTTTTTATCGTCGGGTTTATCTTTTGGCACAACACTGAAAAATCCATCCAATCTACCTTGAACTCCTCCTTTTAATCCTTTCTTTAATTTCTCAACTCCACTCTTGATTCTATCTTCACTGAATCCCTTTTGTTTGACCATAAATTCGATTAACCCATCCAAATCAGGTTCTTTCCACTTAAATGACACTTCATCACTTGGGGTCACATCAGGATTAAGGAATAACTCTCTTGCTTCATCGTAAGGCCATACTTCAGGCAATTTATACTTGGTTTTATCGGGGTTTTCTTCAATGAATTTCACGATATTATCAATCGACCCATGTTCTTTAATCAACTTGAAAGCAGTCACCGGCCCAACCCCTTTAATGGTTTCACAGTAATCGCATCCAAGTAATATACACAAATCAATAAATGTCTTTTTATCCATTTCTAACCCTTCAATTGCAACTTTACAGTCTATTTGATCGATTGGGATTTTCCTAGCTTCCGAAAAGGTCAAGTGTCTTAAAAGATACGGAGGCGAATAGCATAAAGTATCCATATCTTCAGAAGCAGCAGCGAACACTTTCCCCCCTCTAGCCAACTCAGCGCATTGAGCTTCAGCTTCACAAGGAGCATTAATATACGGAATCCCCATCAATTCTAATAACTTTTTGGCTTCATCATTGTGTTCTCTTGAAACCTTGACCATTCTCTTTTCATACTTCAACATCTCTTCGGCCGTACCAGTGTCCTTCATGTCTTCAATCTTCTTAATAGCTTCCTCTTTTCTGAGGTAACGCTTTTCCAATTCACCACCTTTTAACACTGGGGGCTTCCCATCAAAGACGTAAACCGGCTTGATCCCACTTTCCACCAAACGAAGAGTACGGTAGAACATCCCCAGCAAATGGGAGGTGATTTCCCCATTCTCGTTGGTCAAGTTCTGTCCATCTTGCTGTCTGACTGCTATCAAATACTGATATAAACACATCGACGCATCAATGGCCACTTTCCTTCCAAACAAGTTTTTCAACTGGAACTCTCTATAGGCAGTGGGAGAGTGCTCCTTTATCAACTGATTGAGTCCTGCTACAGTTAGTATTCGCCTCTCTGACGCCCGTTGGTGCCGCCATACGTACCTTTAACACCCATCTTCGGTCGATGATTCTTGAGATTACAACGCGTATTTATGAGAATTGGTGCACTGCGTACTTATGAGAATTGGAGCTCTGCGTATTTATGAGAATTGGCACAGAGTGGAGGGACGGTGGAGGGATTGATTTCTGTTACACAATATATCTATATAAATACAGCTCATAAAAGGGACTCGATCTCGAACGTCCAGTCGCCGGTTTCAGGGTCATAGCTCTTAAATTCGCCCGGCAATTGCTTGAGTTTGTTGATATGACGCTTCACCACTTCACTGTGAGGATCTAAGATTGGGAGTTTGTCCTTCTTGTTGATTGGGTAGCATCCTTGTAAGGTGATCCTACACGGCAAGTTCAACCCTTCGCCAGCTCTTGGCTTGTCTTCGGGATAAATAGCACAGTTTTTGGACTTAAACACCACCAAATTGCCCGTAATGTCGTCCAAATTCAATAAACTTGACAAATCGACTGGCTGTAAGAATTCTACTTGGCCATAATGGGTACGGCCAATCTTGAAGTTCTTGACTGAGTGCAACTCGGCCAATGACATTTGTTTTAGCTTGGATAATGGTGGTGAGGTCCAATATCCGTCTTCGTCTGCTTCCAATTCCTCAGTGACAAACTCAGGCTTGGATTCAATAGTTGGGGTGGAGGTTCCATCAAACTTACCGTTGGATGCTGCTGTGGTTCCATTAGACACATTGAAATCGACTTGTTTAGTGTGTCCCCCAGTTTCTCTCTTTGATTTATTTAAACCGTCTTTGGATTTGTTCAATATCAACTTCTTGACTGAATCTTTTGGAGCAAATATGTCAGACGAAAGAATAGCTGAGTCAATATTCTTGTCAAGTAATATTGACGCTGATGAAGTTGAAGAACTTCTTGCTAAGATGTTTGAATCTCTAACCGCTGTCTCTGCATTTGGTGCCTTCACTGAAGTCTGAAATAAGGGTACTATTCTATTGACTCTTTTCAAACTAACCGGTGTCATAACTTTTCGGGATGATTCAACCAAGGTGGCAATTGGTTGGGTATTGCCATTGGATTGTTGATTTGGGACACTTATACTCTTGAATAATGGGTTATCGCCATATGGATTTAACAGGTTAACGTTGACTCCACCATTTTGTTGATTTTGTTGTTGGTTTTGGTTAAACGAATTGCTTCCATTAGAATTGCTATTATTGTTACCAAATAAGCCCCCACCTGAATTATTATTTCCAAAAAGACCACCTGAGTTAGTGTTGTTATTGGTAGAATTGTTATTGCCAAATAATCCTCCGCCTGTGCTTGAAGGACCCGCTGGCTTATTGCCAAAGAGTCCACCACCAGTACCTCCAAGGGTGGAATTATTGGACATTGTGTTATTATTGTTGTTATTATTACCAAATAGTCCACCACCAGTATTACCTGAGGCACTGTTGTTTCCACCAAATAAACCTCCTCCAGTATTATTAGAAGTATTGCTGCTACCGAAAAGCCCACCTCCAGTAGTACCAGCAGGTTTGTTCCCAAACAATCCACCACCTGTACTACCAGTGTTATTTTGGCCGAATGAGTTGGTGGTGGCATTATTGTTACCTCCAAATAAACCACCCGAAGGAGCTGCTGGTTTGTTGGCAGTAGAGCCAAATAAACCACCACCAGACGTATTGTTCTGAGTGGTGTTATTAGCTCCAAAAAGGCCACCACTGGTGTTATTATTTTGGGTATTACCTCCAAAAAGCCCGCCAGTAGAAGCAGGTTTGCTTCCAAACAATCCATTATTTGTGTTGTTTTGAGTATTGTTGTTAGAGCCAAAAAGACCACCACTGGCACCAGGTTGATTGTTGTTAGATGCTCCAAATCCTGTTGATGTATTATTGGATGATCCAAATAAGCCTCCACCAGCGGGCTTGTTGAATGCATTAGTTGAGGTGTTGTTATTGGCACCAAAACCAAAGCCTGTAGAAGTTGCAGGTTTATTAGCACCAAAAGCATTGGTATTACTACCACCAAACAAACCTCCACCATTATTAGTTTGCCCAAAGCCTGAGGAAGTATTACCGTTATTCGAGCCAAATCCTCCCGTATTATTATTTTGACCTCCAAAAGGAGATGAATTGTTGGCTGTAGCCCCAAACCCACCGGTGTTATTATTTTGAGCAGCCCCAAAAGGTGAAGTGTTGTTTGTTGCTGTATTGGTAGAATTTGAGCCAAAAAGGCCACCACCAGCGGTATTTGAAGACCCAAAGGCCCCACCAAATCCTGATGGTTTAGCACCGAATCCTGAAGATGTTCCGCCAAAACCACTGCCAGCGGTATTGGTAGAACCAAATGCAGAGTTGGAGGTGGCAGCATTGTTGGAGCCAAAAACACCACCTGTATTGTTATTAGCACCTCCAAATGCAGAAGTACCAGCACCACTTCCAAACCCCCCTGTAGTATTATTACCAGCACCACCAAATGGTGAATTGTTGGCGCCACCTAAAGAACCGAAGCCCGAAGTGGTGGCATTATTGTTAGACCCAAACGGAGAGCTTGAAGGGTTATTTCCAAAGGTGGAAGTAGCGGTGGCAGCTGGTTGAGCCCCAAACCCACCAAACCCACTGGTCGTACCCGTTGTTCCATTACCAAACCTTCTATTTTGTTCGTAATCTTTCAATCTTAACTCTTCAAAACTGAAGTTTTTATACTCAGGCATCGAACTGATGTTTTGAAAGATATTTGTGCCTGACGTATCCTTTTCTTCAAATGGGGCAAAAGGCTTGTTAGCAGTACCATTGTTGACGTTGGGGTCGGCCGTATTGGCGCCAAATCCCCCAGCATTGGTGTTTGAGCCAAACGGCGATGAATTGTTGTTGGGAGTGCCAAACCCTCCTCCAAAGGTGGAGGTTGGAGGCTTGTTTCCCGAACCAAAGAGCCCACCACTAGGATTATTGTTGTTTGCAGTGGTGGTAGACCCAAACCCCCCGGCGCCAGTGGCCCCAAAGGCGCTTCCGGTATTATTACCAGCAAAAGGCGACGCCGAAGCGTTGGACGTGCCAAACAACCCCCCTCCAGCAGCGCCAGTATTGGCGGCCCCAAATGCTGATGTGGTGGTATTGTTATTGGCGCTTGATCCAAATGCGCTGCCGCTGTTACCTCCAAACCCAGCGGTACCGTTGTTGGTGGAGCTCGCAAACGGAGACGTGCTGGCATTGTTGGTTGCAGCCGAGTTGAATGGCGACCCGGTGTTGGCCCGATTGGCACCAAACCCTCCAAACCCTGAACTCGTTCTTCCAAACATAGTTTACGTTTGTGATGTTAGTTTGGTTTCAATTTTTTTTCAACGAAATTGGCTGAGGCGACAATGTCGGCATAGTTAAGGGCAGAAGCAGGAGAGTATTAGTACTAGCAGTGGGAGAGTATTAGAACGAAGAGAAGCATCGTGTATTCTTCTGTGGTGTCATGGCCGTAGTGTCATGGCCGTAGTGTCATGGTGAGCTCAGGTAGAGGAACACGGCTGGTGAGCATCAGAGGATCACGGCTTCTTCTGCTTCTTAGCGATCGAATCGATGGAAGACTGTTTACGCTTCTTATCATTGGCCTTAGTCTTGACATCGAACTTCTTCAAGTGTTCAGCTCTTTCTTTTGCCCCCATCTTATCGAGTTCTGCTGCCCTTGACAAGAACTCTTCATCGTCAATTTGTTTATCTTGGAGCCATTCAAGTAGCTTGATTTCTTCCCCATACACAGAATCATCCTTTTCAACGGGGGTTTCTAATATTATGGGGATATTAGTTAGTCTTTTATCGTTTGAAATGACTCTAAATGCTTCTAAGCCTAGGAATCCATACCCCAACTTCTGGTGTAAATCTCGATTAGCACCCAAGGGTGCTTTAGAATCATTTAAATGAATGGCACTCAAGTAGTTCCACCCAATGACGGTTTCAAACTTGGTCCAAAATTCTTCAAACAACGACTTGGTACTTATATCGTACCCAGCCGCAAAAGTATGGCATGTATCAATACAAACCCCAACTCTTTCTTTATTTTCAACCATATCAATCACTTCTCGGATATCTTCTAAATTGGATCCAATTAAGTTCCCATGGCCTGCCATATTTTCAATGACAATCTTAACAAAGTCTGTTTCTTCAATAGCCTTATTGATATTCTTGGCTAATCGTGCTAATGCTTCCTTATGATCAGAATCCAAGCTTGATCCCGGGTGGAAATTATATAGCCCTATATTCAACTTTTCACATCGTTTCAAGTCATCGACAAACGACCCGTACGCCTTGTCTTCCTTTTCCTTATCAGGATTAGCCAAGTTGATGAAATACGATCCATGTGGTAGTATATCAGTTCTTGGATTGTATCCATATTGCTCACATAGATTCTTGAACTTTTCTGCTTCTTCATCCTTGATTTCGGGCGATACCCATTTTCTTGGTGATTTAAGGAACATGGCAAAACTATTGGCTCCAATGTCCATAGCATTTGTTACTGCATTCGATATCCCGCCACTGGTTGAAACATGTGCTCCAAATTTGAACGGACACTCGACTTTGGTATATTTGAAGCTTGCCGCTGAACTTTTCGAAATCTTTGTAGCTTTTTTGACCACTTTGGTAGCCTTGGTACTAGATGGATCGTTAGTGGCGGATCGTAGTGGTGTCACCGAGCTTGTTACATACATTTTGGGTGCCATCTCTTCCGATATACGTAGAAACGCCAGAAGATTGAAATCAGATAAAATCCAACGCGTACTGAAAAGTCGACTTTATACATTTATTTAGAGTCCGGCGATATCCCCTTCGGGCTCTATACCACTTAGAATCCGGCGATATCTACTTTGGGGATGTCAGTGTCTTCCACTTCATCCACCTCTTCGGTGCTATAACTAACATATAAATCCTTTAGATCGCAAGGAACGTCTTCTACGTCCACCATTTCAGCCGAGTCTGAAAATTTCTGGACCCTAACCTTGTTCTTGGGCACTGCTTCATTGTCTATAAAGTTGTCTAGATTTTTGGCCCTTCTTACCTCGGGGTCACAGTATGCCATCACAGCCAATAACGTATAGTATGCGTCGTTGCCTGCGTTGTGGAGATACCCATGGGGTATACCTGCCAATCTTAGTATGCCTCGAAGCGTAGCACCTCGTTTTCTCGAATAGTTATATAGTCTATTGGTGTCAACTATCGTCACTTCACTGGGTATATCAACCTTGAGACTACGGATCCACTTGATGTCTCCCTCTATATGATGCCCCACGAACGCCCCTCCTCTTTTGGTGATGTACTCATCTAGAACCCCTGTTATGATGGTCTTTGCATCCTTCAAAGTCGCTATATGGGAAGTCCCCGTCATGAATGTAGTTCTATTATCGGGACAAAATCTCCCGTTTCTGAACTTTTTATTCTCTTTTATGATTATATGGCCCTGTTTAATCATGGGCATTATAGAATTATCCAGCAAACTGGGATCAAATATCGCTATTCCGATTTCAGTCACCTTTTTAAGATCCTTCTCCCATGCTTCAACGTCTATCGCCACCAACGGCGTCTTTCGAAGGTACACGATGTCCATCGCCTTTCGTAGGTCTTCAACGTTTTTAGCGTGGTTTTCCGGCTTGATGTTGAACGTTGTGGTTTCAAAGTAGTGGTTGAGCTTGTCCAAATGTATGGATTTGCTTGAGTTTAGCATCTTGTGGGAGACGGCAAAGTTTCGGATTAGTGTTATGTTTCGGGCCCTTGCAATCAGCCAGACCATTGTCGATGGTGCAAAATGGTTCCAGGTCACTATTCAGCCCGCTATTCAGTCCAAGTTCCGCTCTACTGGCCCGTTTAGCGTCCAATTCACCGTTCGTGTCTGTTCGATTCACCGTTGGATCAAAGAAAAGTTCGCATCTCAGCGGCTAATAGCATCAACGAATGGTGGAACCTTCAGAGCCTGATAGGTCCGAGTTCGAACGGTGTATAGCAGCGTTGAGGCTGGAGCCTGACGAGGGACAGGTGAAGGATGTGTTGGAGTATTTCGAGGCGGCGGAGCGGGACGGTGTGATGGAATTGCAGATGAATAGCGTGTTGCTAGACGCTACGGTCCCTCAAATCTACAGCATCACCCTGAAACCAATACAAACGTCAGTGATACGGCTTCTTCAGTCTCTACGGGGCATAGGAGGGCTCTTGAACAAGATCAAGATGAACCTTTCGAAGAATGGCCTGAAAGAGCTTTTGAAAGGGTATGCCACTGTTTTGAACGAGGTTTTCACGGATGATTTGTTGGAGCGATTGGGCCCCAGGAATGGGTTGGAGATAAACGAAGTTAACAAGCTATTGTTCAAAGGCCAGTGTTTTGCGGTGTACAACGAGTTGTATAATGACGGTGTGAGACCTGAGAGGGACAGTTGTTTGGGCTCGGTCGATGGGTATATGTTGTATTTGACTGTGCAACTTTTCAACACTGATCTTAAGAGTGATGTCTTCAACAAGTTTCTAATATCACTATTGTCATTCAACGAGTCGGCCGTTGTGTTTGATTATATTTTCACTAAGAGTGCCTGGCCACGGCTAATGGCTCATTTTGGTCATATGAAACTGTTCCAAAAGAAGAGGTTTTGTGTGTTCTTGTTGGACTCCATCTCCCACAGACTTGAAGATACTGATAAAGTCCAGCCCACATATGTTATAGTTAAGCAATGCTTTGACAAAGATGTTTTCGATCTATCTTTGGTTGATAAGATCCTTCGGTACCAGAACAAGCCTTTGATTTCACTTATCTGCCTAATTATCGATTCTGTTGGGCCCCGTGACATGATATTGTCAACGCTAACAAACTGGGGTAATGCTGCCCTTACTAAATCGGAGCCTATAGTAATGCAAGAGTACAAGACCTATTTTTTGATTCAGCTATTGTACTTGAAAGGATCCGAATTTTGTGGGGATTTGACCAATTCTCCTGTGTTTTTAGATTCAATTTCAAACAAATTGAACTCTTATTCCAACTCCATTAAGCTATTTGGTATATTATTGGCAGATAAAGCTTGTGCTCTTGGCAAAAAGGACAAGATATTCCTGATGACCGATTTAGAAGGATACGGGTATTTGCTTGAGGACTCAACGTATGTCTTTAATTTTCAACCGATGAAGGTGGACCAGGCATGGGAGAAATTGGAAGCACCAACAATTACAATCCATGAAGAAGGAGAAATTGTACCAAAGATGGAAAAACTATCTGTTCAAAAGACTTATAAAGACTCAGACGATGAATCTTCAGATAATGACAGTGATGATGAAGACGACCCTTCGATCACCCAAAGAATCAAACTTGTTTCTCCACTATACATCAAAGAATTGATAAGGTATTTGGCTGTTGATACTAATCACCCCCAAGCGTATGACATGACAAGATTGGCATTGACTTCGGGACCAACATTGATTAGACAAAAGGCCAAGTTTGGTATTGAAGTGAGCTCCAACTCGTTTGATTTATTAGAGACTTTAATCGGATTATCAGATAAGTATGGAGAGTCAGACTTTGAAGACCTTAGAATGAATTGTTTGATTGCCGTTTTAGTAAGCAATCCGCCAAGTGGGGTGGATCTTATCAGAATATTAGCAACTGGAGACTTTTCTCTCCAACAAAGGATGATTATACTTTCTTCATTATCCTTAGCAGCTAGAGATATCAGGGGATTCAAGGATGAAGCTGTAACAAAATCGTATAAAGTAAAACAATTTCCTTCAAAGACATTACCACCTCAATTACATCAAAAGTATTTGGGTATGGAAGCGATGAAAAGGCTCGAACAACCGGACCCTGTTCAAATGGCCCATTTGTCCATTCAAGACTCTTTAATGAAGGAAGAATCCGAAAATGCTAAAGATCAAATCCAAGGTGGTAAGATACTAAGGATTTCAAAAAAGCTAACCAAGCCAGAAGCAGATGGAGCATTACAACCCAAGTACAAAGATTATTCCCAAATCATTAGCTCCAACTTTTACTTTCCCTTGGCCCACCTATGGCATGAAAGCGGTGGGATTGATATTGGCCATTACTCTCCGATATTGACTGGCCATTACATCAAAACAATGAGTCTCTTGCTTCATTGTGCATTGGCAAGTGTTAAAAAGAATGATATGATCAGAGAATTCTTCATCATCAGCAATGAGGTCACTAGGCAGACCAAAGTTGACGAGCTTCAAGTAATCGAAGGAATCGTTACTGGCTTGTTAGTCATTTTTGACATATCTGATGAGCAGTATTTAATCATCAACTTTGGGGACTATTTGACCGGATTCCATGGGTGGATATCAGAAATGTGGGAAACAATAATAGACGATAGAGTCAAAAGCTTGTGTGCTGGGTATTTGCTAAGATTCAACAAGATTTTGGAGAAATACCAAGGCAATTTGGTGGACCAACTAAATAATATTTATTAGAATATAAGCATCAAGGGAGACTGGTTTGGAAGTTTTCTATATTGTCCATTGCAACATCAGGATCTTTGATGGTCACTCGTGGGCACAAGTTCTTATTTCTCTTGGAATGGTGGTTGTCTAGTGGATATATGGTATCAAGACCAAACAACTTCCTTACTTGAGGATCTGATAGCTTCAACGCTAACAATAGCGTATAATAAGCATCATTGCCAGCATTATGCAAATACGCATACGGTATTCCTACTAACGATAACGATTTGGCCAAGCTTCTCTTGTGCTGTGTCAGAAAGCTCATTATCAATTGAGTATCTATTTGAACACATTCAGGAAACTGGATACCCATAGTTTTGAACCACTTGACATCGCCTCTTAAATCATGGCCCACAAGACAGCAAGGCATGGTGCTGTCCACAAAATACTTCTGGATCAACTTCCGTATCAAGGCTATCGAGTCTTGCATCGACATTATATAGGTCTGGTCACCCAAGAAGTTATCAACATGGTCCGGTACGTATCTACCATTCTTTAAAGCGAAGTTCTCCTGGGGTCGAATATGGTAAGTGTGGAACGACGGCACCATTGCATGCTCTTGGCCCCTTGGATCATAGATACATATTCCGATTTCGGTTATCTTGGTGTTATCTCTCTCCCATGCTTCGACGTCGATACAGAACAACCCATTCTTCTTCCCATAGATGTTTTCAATACAATACTTCAACACCAGAAAATGCCCGGGATTCCCCAAATGCGGATGGTGCTTGTGTGGCTGTTGAAGGTACTCGGCTATTCTGCTGTCCGAGGCTTCAGAATCGCCATTACTCATGGTCTCTGTGTTCTGTGGTTGGGTGTAACAGTGGTTCATGCGGTGCGTTTTTCAACGCAGCAGAGGGCAGAGCGAGAAGCAGCGCAGGAGTGGTGCTACAGACCATTGCATGGTGCCGTGACAGGACCACATACCGTGGTAGGGTAGGGCGGTAGGGCGGTAGGGCGGTAGGTAGGTACGGTGATAGGGCTACATGTCATTTATATTTGGGTTACAATGCTAGGATTCATCACAAGGCGGTGAAACAGGCACCAATACCTAGGATGGCGGCGACAAGGATGGTCTTGTGGACTGTGAAATCTCTTTCAGGAACAAAGATGGCCATGGCCATGTTTCTAGAAGCCTGGGACGTCTTATTGCCTTTGACGCTGTGGGTGGACTTGGACTCCGATTCAGAGGACCCTGCTGAGTCGACGGAGGCGGCCATCCATCTAGATTGGTCACCTGTGAACCCCCATTGGTTGAAAGTACCTGATTGGTCTTTGGTGGTGTCTTTGGTGGTGTCTTTGGTGGTGTCTTTGGTGGTGTCTTTGGTGGTGTCTTTGGTGGTGTCTTTGGTGGTGTCTTTGGTGGTGTCTTTGGTGTCCTTGGTGGTGGCAGTGTCTGTCGTTACCGTGGTTGGGGTCCACCATTGTGTTGTTTGAGTGCCTGTCTTTGTATCGGTTTTTGCAGCAGTGTTGGTATTGGCAGTGTTGGTATTGGCAGTGGCAGTATTGGTATTATCTCCAGCGTCGGCTTTGGCTGCGTTATTGGAACTGTCATCTGAGTCCTTGGCTGCAGATCCATCGGAATCAGACGAATCATTGCTAGCTTCATCAAGACTGCCTGATTGTGCAAGAACTGATCCAAATAAAAATGGAATTACAACTGGAGCAACGGGGTTTCTTAAGATCAAACTCATTGGAAATAATATTAAAGCTTAATCGAACAAAAGGGGTACTGATTGAAATTATTGGGAAATCCTTTATATATATATGGCTACGATTTCTGGATATCTGGTATATTTCTTGAAATTCCAATTAATCAAAAAGGGTAAGGTAATTAAACCGTTGTTTTCCTTTCTATGCTACGATGACGTACAGAAAATAAAGGGTGTTAGTCCCTTGTTTCACCATGATGCCCATCGATTTGCCAACTAATGAGTCTAAAAGAAGGAATTATTATAGCTTTGGTTCCAACTTATGCCATATTAGGTAAAAGGTAAACAAATTCCGCAGTTGATGCAGTGGTTCCGCAGTTGGTGCAGATCCGCAGTTGATGCAGAGGTTCCGCAGTTGATTGCAAAAGTCCCGAGATGGATGAATAGTGAACATATATTGTTGTTTATAAATCTAATCAACTTGAAAAACTTGATACTAGTTTGTGTTCCTACAAGACCTAATAATGCAAGTGATTTGAAATCTTTTAACCAACTTGGCTAAGATACCCTCGTTTCTGTTCGAATCCTTGTAAATGGTGTTACCCACCTTATATAAATCTTCATCAGATGGTTCCATTTCAACTTAGGGGAGACCAATTTCAAACGTATCATCATCTGGAGCACAGAGAATACCAATTCTGACTTTGACAGGCAATGATTCAATGAGCTTGCAGTCTAATCACCGTAGCCTTGCCGAACTAATAGTAGGAGTATGCGACATTAAGCTAGGAGAGGATTTCATCTGGGATTAACTGTATGACGTAGGGTGGGTGGGTGTAGAGGTGTAGGGATGTATGTGATTGTATGGAAGCGTATGAGTGTATGGGTGTATGTGTGTTGTCTGATTTCATAACAATATAACAAAGGTGGGGCGAAAACAAGAAGCGAGAGGTGGGGTGGAAATCTGAGGTGGAAGCGAGGTGGGTAGAAATTTGAGGTGGAAGCGAGGTGGGGTGGTTGCAAAAAGAGACTGCTTATTAGAATGTGTATTAATGAATGTCTATAAGTTTTATACAAAGAATGACTGACCCTCCTAAGAAGGAAGATTAAACTAACCAGTTAGTTAAATCTTTACAAGCAATTAAAGTTTGAGGTTCATTGATGTCAAATGAATCTGAAAGTGATGTTAATTCATTTAATAACGAATCAATGTAATTGGTTAGGTTGAATTGATTACGATTGATGTTGGCGTAGTCTTTATGTTTGAAGCTGACGTCTCCTGATTTATTGGTTTCATTAGAATTTTGGCTATTTTGATTATAAAATTCATCAAATGATAATTGAGTATCATTTAAATTTCGTTTGGTAGTGATAATATAATTTATAACATTTTTCAAAATTGATTGGTTACTGAATAATTGGTTCTGATTCAAAGACTTAAGACTTTTGATGATTTCAATGTCAATCTCCTTTTTCAAAAACTTTTTATTTTTAATGCTACCATGGTTTGAAATAGATAAATTTCTATTTGAATTGCCATTTGATGTAGAAAAATAATCAGTTGAATCATTTGAATCGTTTAATGGTGGGGTCAAACTCCCATCAAGATAAGAATTAAAATTATTAATAGGACGATCTTGATAGATTTTAGTATTTAAAACCTTATAATCATCGCTTTCATTTAACCAGCTTGTCATAAACGATAATAAAGGCAAGTCAATTAATTTTTCATGTTGGTCGTTTAAATTATCGAATTTTAATTTCGATAAATTCAATGACAAATTCAACATTATATTTTTTTCACAATTGACCGTTATATTATTCAATAATATCTTTAAATTTGAAAAATTATTAATTTCAATTAACTTACCATTAACTTCAATTTTAAAAAAATTAACAAATTCTCTAGTACCAATAATTTTCAGAATATCCAAAGTGATTGAAGGTAAACAGATTTGATGATAATTATTAACTAAAATATTTTGAAATTCATTTGAAAAATCAGTAAAATCATTAAATCTTAATAATTGACAACCATAAGGAATTTTTAATATATCGTTATTCAATAATGAAGGCTGTAAAACGATTTTTTGACCAAATTCTAACTCTGGAGTATAATTTAAACCAATTCTAAAAAAATCTATTGATAAATTTTTTTCATTATTATTTAATAAAGTTTTAAATTGATTTTCAATTAATGATAAAGTATCATTATTAATTAATACTGGATCATAATTATTTGAATTTATAATGATTAATTTATTAATATTGTTAAGATTTGAATTTAAGAATGGGAATAAATCTTTACATTTATCCAAACTAATTTTTAATTCATCCCAACCACTTGTTAAGATAGGTTGAAATTTAGAATTTAAATTAGATTGAACTTTCACTTCATTATAAATCGAATCCCAACCTGACCAGTTCGGTTCAACACTACCAATAAAACTACCCTTTTTACATGGAATACCTGAACCATCTAATCCCACAAATATTAAAGATAATCTATCAAATGGTCTCAAGTTCTTTCTAACTTTATCTAAAAATGATATAATTTTAGTTTTATATTCATCGTTTGATAAATTTGAATTGTTTAATAAAGTGATAGATATAATTAAATTAAATGGAATTATTTCAGGCGAAGGCATTGATTTAATTAATAAGGATTCAGGAATTTCTAAATTATTTTCAATACAATTTTGAAATCTTAAAATTTCAATTGGCAAATTGTTATAATTATCTTTAATTAAGCTCCAGCCATTAGTGGTCAATTGAAATACTGAAGTATCCAGTATAAATTGATTATTCAAAAGTTTTTTGAAATAGTATTCTAATCTTGAAATAATTAATGGAATATCTGAACAAATTTGTAATTCGGGAATTGCTTGATTATTTAAATTCAATCTAATCCCACTAACGAACCTTGTCATATCTAAAATGTTTTTAGATATTTCAATTTGTCCAATTAATACTTCACCTTTTAAATCAATTAATAATAAGGAATTTTCAAACAAAAATAATCTGACTTGATCCCAGTTCGAACCATCGGTACTAATATCAATAATTTCAAATATAATCAAGTTCCCTAAGTTGTTGAAATCAATTAGTCCTTCATCGTTCCAGTTTATAATGTTTTTCAAGATATTAAATTTAATTTCATCAAAGATTTGATTTTTCAATACCAAATTTTTATCGTTATTAATTGAATTAAAAAATTTTGGTGGTTTAATGTTAATTAAATAATTCAATTTAAACTTCTCATATTCATTTTCATTTAAATCATTGGAATTTAAATTTGGATTTAATAAAATTTTTGTATTTTCAAATTCATTTAAAAATTTAATTTTTGGTTTCATTAAATTATCAAATAAATCTTTATTTAAATTCTTGTTAAATGAAGTTCTAGGCGATAATAATTGAGTGTTTGCTTGGTTTGTAAGGTGGCTTTGATTTGGAGGTAAATGGCCAAGGTTATGCTTAGGACCAGTGCTATTATTGTTTGGAGGATCTGGAAGATTAGAAGGTAAATTTGGAGGATTCTTAATTGAAATGGCTTGGGATCTTAAAGGATCGGGTATCATTTGATCAGAAGGAGTCATTGGCATATCTATTGGACCAAATATTGGAGTTTCATTGTTAAGTACATTAGTAGATGAATTGTTGACGTTATTGATGAAGGAAGAAGTGGACTGGTGATTATGGAGTATCACTGGCTCGCTTAAAGAATCTTTGGAACCATTCATATTTATATCCTCTTCTAATTCGGTACATTTTTTACAAGTTAAAATGTTATTGATAAAACAATCTCTGTGACAAAGATGATTACAAGATAGTTCCAATAAGTCTTCATCGATGAAAAAATTACATATGGTACAAATTGGTTGGTTCGAAGTTGTTGGAGAAGGGATTGGTTGTTGCTTAAAGGTAGAATGGAAAGCAGTTGACGAAGGTAATGGTGGTAAAGTCTTATTATTATCTTTGAATTTAAAATCAATTTCATCAGTATTTAAAGTATCATTGATCATGAAATCTTCCGGTTGGTACGACAAGTTTAAAGGCGAAGGTATTGGGATTGAAGTTGATTTCTTCATATTGAACGTATTATTGAATAATAACTGAGGCGACGACGCATTTGATGGTGGTTGCAATTGTTGACCCAATGGTCTTGGACCATTTAAACTTTGGTTTGGGATCTTGGATTTATCCTTGAGCTTATAATCATATTGACCATTCATCCTTCAATGTTTATCAACTAGAACTACAAGCCAATGCTTTTGAAAAGGAAACTCACTGGGAAAGAAAAGTCACTGGGGATATATGAATAAATATTGATTGTGTTTTATTTGAAAATTGGATCTGATCTTGCAGCAAAAAATAAAGAAAAATAAAAATCAACTCTGCAAGTTTTATGTATCAATGTATTAGGTGCTTACAGTATGGAAGTAATATTACACTATTTTCAACAACAATTTATATATAATAATGGAATATATGTAAGGATGGAGGTCGAATCCAAAATATTTTATCTTTGAAAAAAAATAAGAGGGACCATAGATCATTATATTTATAAAAAAAAAAGAAAAAAAAGGAACATCCACAAAAAAAAATTACACGTTCAAATAAAGGACAAAGGGTAGAGCAGAAAACAGGGAAAGGGTTGGGAATCAATTGGAAAACAGTTGGAGACCACCATTGGGTATATGTCCATAATCGAAACTATACCTCTAAAAAGAATCTCTATAGTTGGAACAATAGATATAGAATGTCAAACAAGAATGTTTAATTAACAACCCATTTTGAGCAAAAATTTAAATCCATTTGATTTCTTAATATAGTTAAATTTATTTTTATTGCATTTTTCACCCATTTAAATTTTTACACATTCAAAATTTTATCTTGATACATAACTGATAAATCCATTAAAATGTAAATACCAAAGCTATTTCATAAAGGGGTTTCAATTTTATTTAATTTAACTGGTTTATTTTGATTTTATTCGATCTATTTAATTCAATTTAGCTCGATTTAATTTAATTTAATTTAATTTAATTTGTTGGGTTGAAGCTTTGGCCCTAAAACAGTTAAATTCTTTTAGGCTAAATAAGAGTATTGTGATAGTCGAAGTATTTAACGGTAGAATCATGGAGACTTAATACTTGACCCTACGCTAACGGAATGATTTAAGCTCTACATATAAAATATCTAATTGCACATAAAATTTCGTCAAAATTTTGATGCAAAGCTTAAACTATAAACTAGCCGTTTAGTGGGTAAGGAGTGCTAATGGTTCACAACTTTTAGGCTGTTTCGTACTTTTACCACCTCACTGCAGCCACAAGACAACCACAAACACAACCACAACCACAAGCACAACTGCTACCACAATAGCAGCCAGAGCAGAGCAGAGCACAACGAGAGCCAGCCAGAGCAGAGCCAGATAGCACCATCGAGGCACGTCTGGGTATTAAACCAAAACAAAGGGTTGTGAAGTTCAGCTACCATCACACTACATCCACTGTAGATCCTCCAAAACCCTCTATGCTACTCCCATTGTTCTTGTATTAGCCAATATATTAATTCCTAATGGATCTTTTTGTCGACAATAGGTTATGAGTTACCGATTCAATCTCTTTTCCTAATCGGGACAAATTAGATCTTCTTCATCTTCTTGAGCGTCTTGGCTCGGTTGGTGGTTCTGCCCCAAGCCATTGACCTGGGACATGGGCCGGTCAATGGCCTGGAAGTGTGTTAGGGGCAATGGCTGTACAATGGCACTTGGGTCTCGCCTTTGGGTCGTTTCGGTCCTTTGGGTCTTTGGTCTCTGGGTAATGTTGCCTCGCCTGTCGCAGTTGCAGTTGCTGTCTTGCACTCGCTTGGTTACAAGGTAGGCTGATTGACGAGAATCCAGTTAGAATACGTCTTGTGCCGCCATTGTATGGATCACCAACAGAACAATGCAGCCACGGATAGCCATAAGCCATTAAGAAAACCTTAAAACGGTAAATATACAGACGTGTTTGATCCAATCCAACCTTGTAACTTTAGAACAGGTGAATAGCTAATCCCACTTAAAATCTTCACCTACATTAACAGGATGTCGTGTTACAATCTAAAACTCGATCACCATAATCAAATAATTCACCTCTAAATTTGCACAAGTATTTTGTAGTGGGAGTTGGAACGAATTTGTACAAATGCTGGAGGGAGTTCGTGCTGCAACTGGTACTAAATTCAAGCGAGAGCGTTGAGAATTTGGCTTTCCCTCAGGGCACATTTTGCAACTACTGATTTTACACTTCAAAATTCAACTTCGAAAGAGCAGGAATCTTTTAGTTTAAGAATTGGTGAGCAAAGTATTGACAATCTTCAAACATGAACGAATATTGATCAACTCTTCGTGCCCAACGATCTCCATATATTGCAAGTACGAATTCTAAAGAAACAGTGGCCAAATAGCAGTAAATGATTGATATGTCGTGGCGATAATCTAGTTACTGGAGGCGTGAATCTTTTGGGATTAACTGAACAGAGAAATCAGGGGAAAAGAGTATGGGCTCCAAAGACGTGGCATGAACTGTGCCGTTAACCAACGGTCATTTCTTTATGTTTTGAACTATTTTTCCATCGACACTTGGCCCATTACTTCTAACCCTTTGGTAGTATTGTCCCTTTGTGGGCTTCTGAGGCAAGAAAACCGTAGGGAATGTAACCGGTGGTTCTGGAACTTCTCTTCCACCACCTCCGCCGCCAGCAGCAGCCTGTTTGACTATTCTCGTATTGTTAGTTCAATTGGCAGAGATCAACACAGATCAGTAGCCTAATTATCGTTTACCCTTTTAAGTTTAATCATCTACAGGTCTTACGACATAAACTCTGAAGAACATTTTTCCATATTAGACCATCTCCTACCGTTTGGCCAGGACACCACCCACTAAACAGGAAACCACTGGTTGGCCTGGATATGTTGGCTGGAAATTGGTTGACTGGAAATACTGGTTGGCTGGAAATACTGGTTGGCTGGAAATACTGGTTGGCTGGAAATACTGGTTGGCTGGAAAACACCGGTGTCCATGAACCTAACAGATTTACATGCTTCACCGTTATGGCTTACCGACTTCCATTTTTATAATTAAGCTTAAATTAAACATTCTGAATAGAGTTAAGGTTCTTAAATTTATTTACCTTACCGGAACCGTAATATGAAGCTGAAGTTAATTATAACCGGTTCTCTGGAAGTAGAAACTTCGAATAAATTATATTGTGAAACGAACCAAACAGAGAATGTTCAGTGCAAATTTTCCAAAGTCGACTTTTATCGTCTAAAGATTTTTTAGCAGATAGTCGAAGGATCTGTAAAGATCTTGGGGTTTAGGGGCCAAGAGAGATATGGCATGGCATGGCATGGATTCAAACGTCAATGTAAATATTGATGTTATGACTGACAAAATGCCGTAGTATTCAATATATCACATTCTCTGACACTTTTTCGTGTTCGATTGTTCACTCTAATTAAGAACTTCCAAGTTGGAGGATTACCTACAATTTCAGAGTTGACAGTTCCATAATTCCACAAAGTTCTACTTACTACCCTTAAACCCCCAATGCAAAGAAAAAGGGGTTCTGGTAACCCTTGTGTCGTCAGCAATTTGAGTAGGAGCAATCAAACGATCTAATTCAACTAAATTTCACTTTATTTTTTGCCTTATTCTTCTTGTTCATTATACTATTTTCTGCAAAGGGGGGTGTACTGGTGATGATTTTGCAGTTATCTTACGCTAAGATTGCATTTAGTATGTAGTTATGGAATTTTTTATTTTTTAACATTATCCACATTGACTAAACCCAGCCACACTGCTTTAACTGTAAACTTGTATCTGCCTTTGATATTTTCAAGGTTAAGGTTTATTTTTTAGGGCTTGAACGGGCTAGGATTGCTACTAGAGCTTTGCAAAATAGAAACATTTCACCTACAATTGCAGCTGCTAAAGGCAGCTAAGCTAGAATTTTTTCAAGACTTGGTTGGAATATGAAGGAATCACAACAGTATCAGACCAGCACCAGTAGAGATGAATGCGGCTAGGTTCAAAGACTGTAACCATCTCAGGCCCGTAGAAACGTAGAAACGGACTCAGGCTAGAAACGGACTCAGGCTAGAAACGGTCTCAGGCTCGTAGAACTCATTTCAATTGATATTGGCTGATTGACTAAAATCGAGATAATTCGAAGGGTTTTCTCCAAACTGATACTCAACCCAACCAGAAACCCATACTGACCCGAACACCGTCTCCTGGTGCTTGTGCCTGTGCAACTGTTCACCGGTTCCTATCGGTTCTACCCAAAAGTTGACTTGGTGTTGGCCCAAACGGCTGCGTAACAGATAAACGGTGCTCTTGATCAGCCATCGACCTCCTCAGCAGCTAACTGTGCTAAGAACATATCACTCTGGCACAGACAGAGGCTGTAGCTATCAGAATACAACATCATATCTTCCAGTAAACATCTTACTAGCTGTCTAATTGTCTATCTGCTCTGAAGTGAAATACATTGACAAGCCGCATATAGTACCTTGTACTTGTTCAGCCAATAGAAATCCTCCTGGTAGCTTAGTTGGCTAAAGCGCGAGACTGTAAGTTTCTTAAGAAATCTTGAGATCGGGTGTTCGATTCACCCCCGGGAGAATTTTCTATCTTTTTTTTCACCATCGAAATATGTCGTACACTACTGTGATGTCGCGTCGCTAGACATTCAGCCCATCTCATAGAATGAATTTTTTTACCTTGGACTTCATACCTAACGATTGAAAAATCTATTCAGCTAGTTGTAGAAATGCCGTCCAGAAACTCGATCAACAAGCCAAAGGATAGAATCTTGAAAACTAGCCATGCATCCACAATAGGTAAAAAGAGGGGTTCCAGAACCAGAAGCAACACCAGATCAGCCATTGGACGTTACAATGACGAATCGGTACCAAAGCCAACTGAATCAAAATCGGTAGCATTATATACTGGTAGGGTACCACACACCACCAGCTTAACCGCAAAGACATTGTCTAATAAGAAAGCTAAGAAGTTGGCTAGAAACCAGAAATACATTGAAAAGAGAAACGAATTATTGACTAAAGATCTTGATTCTAAAATGGAAGTTGAACTTGAATTAAAGAAGAAGAAACAATCTGACAATGAAAAAATCAGTAAATTGTTATGGGATGTCATAAATAATGGCGATTTGCTGACTTTTAAGAACTCCAGCGATATTGAAGGTACTACTATTGGTGTTCAATCATTTTAAAAACCACCTTAAAAATCACTTTAAAATCTGTTCTAGGATACAACTCCTAGTTCAATTTTACGATCGTTTTCTTCCTAATGAATTGTTTGCTTTTTATCCTTGTTGCATTGACGCTTTATCTACATTGATAATTTCTTTGGTAATTTTCATAGAAATGTATATTAGAAAAAACTATTTATCTAGAATACCTCTAGCAGTTAGATTTTCAGTGACGTTATCTCTTAAAAACTGTATCATTTCTTTTGGATCTGGGGCCTTGAATACTGAAGTTCCAGCAACTATAACATTTGCCCCAGCTTTGGCAGCAATTGGAACAGTATCTTTACCTAAACCACCATCGACTTGGATATTTAAAGTAGGATATTTAGTTCTTAAGTCTTCGACCTTTGGCATCATATCAGCCATAAAGGATTGACCTCCGAAACCAGGCTCAACAGTCATAACCAAAGCCATATCTAAATCATCAGCCAAGGGATATAACACATCAACTGGGGTACCAGGTTTAATGGCACAAGCAGCTTTCATACCATGGGATTTGATTAACTTCACTAAAGCTACAGGGTCTTTGGTGGCCTCATAATGGAAAGTATATTGGTCACCACCAGCTTTAGCAATCTCTGGTACCCATTTTTCAGGTTCAGACACCATCATATGGCAGTCAAAGAAGCTCTTATCACTTGATTTTGGGATTTCTGCTCTTAAGCTACTAATGATTGGAAGTCCCAAGGATATATTTGGTACGAAATGTCCATCCATTACATCAATATGTAACCAATCGGCACCTGAATCATACATCTTATGGCAATCACATCCTAAGTTGGCGAAATTGGCCGACAAAATAGATGGGGCTACAATTGACTTAACCATTTTGTTCTTCTTATACTAATTGACTTTTCCTGAACTTGCTTACTGCACAGTATATATGTATATGTCAACAACTGATCCTTCCCACTGCAATATGCTAAATGTCCAACAGAAGTATATAAATTGCTAACTAGAAGAATGGCAATTAATTTGTGGAGCGTCTCACACCGAAAATGTTCCAAATTTGTCATGGGCCCCGTAGCGCCTTCGGTAGGGCGCCCTCTCTCTATTTCTGGCGCGCCTTGGCCTATTTATGGCACCGCATGGCCCTATTTGCGACACGTCTGGGCCTATCTCTGGGCCCACCTCTGGCCACTGGCACCCTCTGACTTTGCAGCCCTAGAAGTACAGCAAGCACCTGCCCGGCTCCCTGTTTTCTTCTTCCACGATCCTCCTGCCAATCTAAGGCACAGACCTCCCCATTCTAAGGCAGCCATACGGGCAACCACTGCAACCGGGCCCACCAATCGACGCTTGGTCCGCATTGCCAGGCTCCCCATACAAAACTATCAAGTGCGACCACAAAATCATGAAATTCAGTGATCTTATCAGGGAAGGAGGTTGAGCTTTGTAACTGAAACGAACAGGCATCAGAAAGAACAAAGATGTCGGAAGAAGCTGGAGACGCAGGGGCTTCTCATAGTGAACAGATCTTAGAAGCGGCAAGAAGAAATAACACCGAATTGTTGTTACAGATCAAATCAGAATTGGGTAATGATGATGAAAAATTATCGACCTTGATAAATTCGACCAAAGAGATTATTACGAATAATTCCCCGCTACATCTAGCTTGCCATGTTGGGAATTGGGAGTTCATTGATATAGTGTTGGACATCGAAGGGGTTGAGATCGATCCTAAAAATAGACAAGGCGAAACCCCATTGCATTTGGCTGTAAAGTATGCTAATGATGAAGTAGAACACGGTCATTTTGTTGTAGATAATTTGCTTGACGCTGGGTCAGATCCAAGAATCTTGGATGATTTCAAATTGAAACCGGTCAATTATGTTAAGGAAGATGTCAAATTAAAAGAATTGTTGGAAAGTGCTGAGTATGCTATTTCATTGGAAAATCAACTCGTAGATGTTGCTGAACAAGGTGATGAGGCAGACGATGATGATGAGGCTTCTGCTTCTGATTCCGACACCGAAGCTAAGTAAACCAAACACTTTTATATATTCTGTGTCCACATATAGCATCCGAAGCTCAAACTTCAAGGTCAAAGGACAACAATACAAAAACGCATATATATACATATATATATTTACAATAGAAAGTTATCTTCACTGGTATCCACCCAGCCTTGTAGATGGTCTTTGCCCTTTTGTTTCAACAATTGTCTATCTAGTTGAGATCGTTTGAAGTCTGAGTAGCTTTCTTTATCTGTGTCAATGCAGCTCTGTTTGAACATCCTATAATTACATAGTTTGCTTTCACCTCCTGACTTCGGTGGTCTATTTTTTATGAAACCACCGTTCTTGACACCATTATTAATGACCTCAATGGGTTCATTTATGATATATACAAGAGAATTTGGTGATGGTACGGTTGAAGTAGCTTTTTGTTTATGAAACTGGTAGTCGTCCTTCTCGTAGCCCAACACCTTATATTTCCTGATGGCGATATCAAATCGTTGATAAAAGCATCTTCTGATATCACCTTCATGGATTTTGGAATTGGGTAATACCAAATAGTCAAGATAAATAGGGTTGGAAAGCTCACTAGTGATGCTATTGTTTAATCCAATCAATTGCTTTAAACATAGTTTATCTGAGCATGATTTGCTTAACGTTTCGATTGAGTCCGACCTCCCAGGCTTGGTCCGTACTATGCCCAACTTTCCGAAGTTATTTCTGCCCCTTTGGATCTTCCTTCGTTTCAAATGGGGCTGTTGGTCAATATCCAGTGGGTGACTGGTGTCAGCGGCGGTATTGGTGTCATCGACCCAGGGGGTATTGTCACTGGAGTTTGAGGACGTGTGTGTCATAGAAGAATCGCCACAAGGTGGTTCTGTGATAAATAGTGCCAACCTTACCTCATCTTTGATAGACATCTTACCATTGGCTGATATTTGGGTTAGGTTTGCATCTCTAGTTAAAAGGTGGCTATTAAATCCCCGAATCGCTAGTATTTCAGCATGGCAATCGTGGATTATCTTACCATTTGAATAGGTCCTTACCCTGTCCGGTAAAGCTTTAACCCCAGTAGCTATTGATATTGGAACAATAGCTTCACCTTCATCGCTACCATTGTATATCGCAACCACCGCAGCCATCACCGTCCATTCTTTTACACCGTTTGATCGTACCACCGGCTTGCCTGAGCGACACGCCTTGTCGTCCAAAGCATTGAACTTCTGCACCACCGCATCGCATATCCTTTGACCAAGTTTTGATGATAGTTCAACACACTCTTCCATGGCTAATAGTGACAGAGCTGCGCACGTTAAAAACATTAAGGATTTTGTTAAATAAATATGGAGCTATATACTTGAATTATAAACAGACGGGACTCTACAGCGAGTGGAAACCAAACCGGGGCCGCTAGGGCCAACTTATTAGGGCTGTTGACAGGGGGTGGGACCAAAAGGGGCCAAAAGGGATCAACTATCTCTTTCTTCTGACCAAAGCACCGATTATCCCTACCCCTACGGCAAGCACCCCACCAGCTATACCTAAACCAATCAAGCCTTCTCTGGTGATTTTGTCTTCAATGACGTTCTTCATGGCTTTGCCCTGGCTATTTTCGGGCTCGATCTTCAACAATTCTTCGATATATTGCCTTGCGCTGGTGTAATCACCCAATTTCAATGACCCCATAGACAAGTAGTACAAGCAGTCCTTCTTCACATCGGGATCCTTTTTGTACAACTCCTTTAGTATGGCCACCCCTTCTTCCTGGTACCTATAGCCCTTGGACTTGATGAGCCCCCAGGCATAGTTGAACAAGGACTGTGACGATGGATCAGGCTTCTCTGATTCCACCTGGTTTCTCAAGATGTTTAGTCTTTCAATAGGGATGGTGTGTTCGACGTCTTTCAACGCAGGGTAAAGCAAGTTGGACATGTTCTTTTCTGCTGCTTCTCTTCTCTTCTCTTGTGCTGCTGCTGCTTCTCTTTTCCTGTGCTTCTTGGGCTTCTCTTCTTCTCTTCTTCTGCCGCTTCTTCTTGGTGCTAAGGAGCTTGCGATTTACGCGTTTCCAGGCCAAAATCTCGACCGTTGGACAGATCGCAAAGACAGATAGACGGCGGCTAATAGACACGGTGGTTAATACTGGTAGAGAGAGCGAGTTGGAGGTCAATATGGCTGGCATAGAACATATCATGAACTTGGTGAACGACCAAAACAGCTCCGACAACAATGTTCGAAGAAAGGCAGAAATGGAGTTCAACCAATTGAGTACACAAGAGCCTTCCAATGTGGCATATGTAATGATCCAAGCTACCAATGATGCTAATAACTATCCTATAGACGTGAGACAGTCATGCTTGTTGCATTTAAGAAGAATGGTTCCCAAGCATTGGTCAATTGGCTTTGAATCCTTCAGTGGGAATGCCATTAGTCAAGATTTAAAGCAGTTGATTCGGGAAGCTTTAATCAAGTTGGTTGTAACTACCGATGATTCTAAAATCAGAAATGGTGCTAGCTATGTTATTGTTCAAATCGCCGTTAATGATTACCCTGATGAATGGCCCGACTTGTTGCAGATTCTTTATGATCATACGAAAGATTATACTAATGCTTCATCGATTAAAGGTGGGCTTCAAGTATTGAATGATTTGTTTGATGATTTGGTAACGGAAGAGCAGTTTTGGGATGGTGGCATTGGTTCCCAATTGACCAATCATTTAATTCAAATCTTATCGCAAGATTCGTTGACTGCTGATGTTAAATTGCCGGGTATCAATTTATATAAAAGTATCTTGACTACTTTACAGAGTCCTGAGGCTTTCAATGATATTAATAGGAAAAAGTCTGTTTATAATCATATTCAAATTAGTACTCAATTGTTTTACAATTTGTTAACAATTTCAATTTCAAAGTCCAATTCTTCCATTTCAAATAATACTATTGATTTAGTCGAATTTGATTTCAGATCTTCAATTTACTCAATTTTGTCTTCTTTAATTGGTAATTTTAACAAAAGGATTTCAGTTGACTTTAAAAAGTCTTTATATTTGGATTGTTTGAAAGACCTTGATTTAATAATCCCTTTATACTTGCAAATCGCTAACCAATCAGACGATTTGTCTTCTAAAATCATTAATGGTTCTGGTGATAGTTATAAAGATATTAATCGTACTTTAAATGAGTTGATTTCTTTAATGTTATTACTTCAACACAGTTTTGACTTGGGTTTTGATTGGAACGACGTTCAATATCATCAATTCATTAATAAAATAATCCATTTATCGACTTTAACTTTAACTATTATTGAAAATTATGAAAATGATCTTAATAATTTTATAACTGACACTACAGGTTTATCAGGGTTTTTGAATGTTAGAGATTCAATAATTGAATTTATGTCTGAATTGAATTCAATTGATTCAAATAAGTTCTTCAATTTCTTATCTTCAAATATCATTAATAAAGTCTTCACCCAATGGAACTATGCTGAATCTTGTCTTTATTTATTAGAAGCCATTTTCCAGAATGAAGATTCTCAGTTAAATAGTAATAATGAGATCAATTTATTAGAATTATTGTCGAGTCAAACTGATTTAATTCGATTTGAAAATGATGTAACTCATCACCCTTTACTAACTTCAAGAACTTTCTTATTATTACCTAAATTCTTTGAAAAGTTTGAAAATCAATTATCCAACGTAATCATCAATACTTTCTTTTTAATGATTGATTTTGTAAATCATATTCCTCATGATAATAATGATTATGACTTTATTAAGGCTTCTGCTTTGATTAGCTGTACTAACTATAATAATTTAATCGATTTTAAATCCCAACTTGATGATGATAAAAAACACTCAATTCAACAATCCATTTTTAAATTGATCTTAAGTTTGGTTGATGATAGTGAAGAAGACGCTTTGCCAGTTTTATTAGAAAGTTTGTCCTTTGCCATTGACTTTGACCACGAATATGCTGCCAAATATCAAATCTCCAAGCCTGATTCTGATTCTAGTTCAGCTTCGGTTTCGGTGATAGATTTGGTTTTAAAAATTTCATTTAAAGACCCTGCTAACATTCAGATCTCGGTCGAATCCTCGAGTTGTTTAAGAACATTACTTGAACATATCAACATTTATGATTATATTTCATCTTGTGAAAAGTCCTTGCCTTTAATATTCAATATCATTCTTGATTCAATCAAAGTCAATGATGTTGAATATTCCCCTAATTTAGATCTTGCATTAGACTTACTTAACATCATTATTGAATCTGTACCTCCTAACAGTGAAAATAATAAAATTTTCCCAAATCAAGTTTTCAATTATACTTTCCCAATTTTAAAAAAATTATTATTATTAGCAACCGATGATCAAATCTTACAAAATGGTGGTGCTGTATTCAACAGTTTATTACAATATGCCACTGACAGCTTTAATGATTTTAAAGATCCTGAAACTGGTGAATCTGGAATAGACTCTTTATTGAATATTGTCTCAAAATTCTTGTCTCCCCAATTGTCTGATAGGGCTGCATTGAATTGTGGTACTATAGTCACATCATTGATCAATAAATTTCAACAACAATTAGGTGATGATTTCTTATCCCAAATCTTAAAAGCTACAAGTGAAAGACTTATAATTGCCAAAGAAGTGGTTACTGTTGAAAATTTGATCATGTTATTTTGTAATTTAGTTTTATTATCACCAGAATCCATGGTCAATTTCTTAAGCTCAAGTATCAATCTAAAAGATCCTGAAACTGGGGAAGAAAAATCTGGCTTACAATTAATTTTACCAATTTGGTTTCAATCATTCGAAGTAACCAGAGGTTATGAAAAGATCAAACAAAACGCTTTAGCTTTAGGTAAAATATTTTCAATGGCTGACAATAGAATTGAAAATCTTATAGTTAATGGGGAAATAATCCCTTATGAAGGTGATAAAATCATGACTAGATCAATGACAAAAAAAATGCCTGAACGATACACTCAAATCCCTGCTTCACTTAAAATCATCAAACTTTTAATAAGCGAATTAGACTTCCAATGCCAACAACCAAATGCTGATGATTACTTACCTAATGAAAGTAATGAGCAAGATAACGAAGATACCATTGAAAATGGTGGGGACGGTGATGACGATGGTTGGGAAGATTTAGAAGATATTGGGGTTCCTAATTATGAGAAATTGAAATCGTATATTGACTCAGATGATGAAGACAACCATGACGATTCCAATGACGAAGGATTAAAGAATCTATTGATCCAATTTTTCAAAGAATGTGCATCTAAAAACCTTGGGAACTTTCTGAAGTATTACGAACAGCTTGATGACGAAGAGAAGAAAATAATTACAGAGAATGTTTTATTTTGAACTAAGTTGTGCAGATGGGAGAACATTAATAGCGTTATAGAATAATAAATCGTCAAGTCGTTAACAACCAACTAATGCAGATACAGTATAATAAAGAAGCTCATCTCCTTCCTTTTGAGCTTGAATGGTCTTGCTTCCTACTTTGATTTGTGTTGGTTTAGCACTGTTCTTTCTATGCTTCTCTCTGAAATGCCTTAAATAATTATAGAACTTTTGACTTTTTTGAGTTGCAATTGACAATTCAACACCAACTAATTCATGACAAACGGGACAGACAACGGCACTACATTCCTTCAAATGGGCAGTCGTCTTTCTTTCTGAGTTTCTATCCTTCTTCATCAAATATGTCGAATAAGCTCTTGGTGAAGGAATAAGGTGGCTGTCAAAGAAAACTCCATGGTGATAACTAAGATGTTGACTGTAACTGGTGTCCTTCAAGCAATGGAATGAAACCTGAGGACAGTATGGACACAAACCAGCTCTGGTGTGATTCATTGGCTTTTTGTGTTCATCGGTTTCGTACCTAACTACTTGTGGATAATAAAGGTTGGTCTTTGCAGTCACTTCGTAAGCAACGTTTTCTAGTCTTGTTAGATCGTATTTGGCAAAGTCAGAACCTCTAACATAATAAGTTCTTTCGATTGGGGTAACATCACTAAAAGTTTGGAATCTTCCTACTTGGTTATACACTAAAGTATCTTCTTGGCCATTTTTACTAACACAAGCAACGTTATGGAATTTCATTGGGAGAACCATTTCATAGCTTGTTTCTTCGCCATAAATTATGTTTGACACCTCCCTCTTCCTTTCCAGTTGCTTGTTGGTCCTTTTATTGACTCTTCTGGCACCTGTTGAAGTTTTAAATGTCTTTGTAGCAGCTTTTTGGAGTCCATGTTTTTCAAGTTCTTTCATGACTGTTTCAGCGTCAATAATAGCTTCGTTTATTTGATTCAAAGTATCGGAGACCGACTCAATTGTCTGTTCTTCGTTTGTTGAAGGTTCCTTATAAAGCAATGGATTTATTTGGGAAATAGCCAATTCTGCGGCATTTCCTCTCGGTTGATTCATAATTTGGGCAAATTCAGATACTGTTTCAGTTTGATATACGTAATTGGGGTTCTGGGTAGTTGAATCTGAAGCAATTGGATCAGCATCCCAATCGATGGATCCAAATTGATTAAAACTGCTATTTAACTCCTGGGTTAGAATGTAGTTAGATATAACTTCAGCATCAAGACCATCGGTAGTTTGAATGAATTGATCTGGTTTGCTTGAATAGCTATTGTAGTCCACTTGATTGTCCTTTTCATCATCTTGAAAATCTAGTAACCAGTCATCCTGAAGCAATCCGTTGTCACCAAGAAAACAATCAAAATCTTCGGTTTCAAGGTGATTGGAATGGAATGAGGTTGGGTGGGTAGCGACTGAGTTCATATCGTATTCAAAGTAATCAATACAAACAGGGTTTGAATTATCAGAATAAAAGGGTGGATATCTTGCCCAATTTATAGGTTTTTGGAATCATTATAGGTTCCTAATTTTGCAACCACTATCCCAGGTCAAACTATTATTAGATACCTTTATTTGGCTGGAGGAGAGCTGAAGTGGAAAGTTTTGCAACTGTTTTACAATTTTGCAGCCTAATGGCCAAGGGCCCTTTTCAGAGTTCCATGCATTTATATTGATCCGGATCATATTTGAGTCGACATTTGGCAACTATAATGGTTATTTCTGCTTCATTCAGCAGAATTTCCTCCAAGTGTAGCTGATAGATCACGCCCCAACTGCTATTTGTATACTCAATAGACTATCCAGTCGGCAATAGGAAGTTGTAAATATCCCCAAACCAGAAGCATGATCAACTGGGGTCATTCCCACTCGAAACATGCTTCCTGTTCCAGACGCCATCCAAGAAGTACCTTCTATAACCATATATAAGCATAAAATCGAGTTTGTTGGGTATTATGCTTACCATTTGGCTGCGAAATAAACCAGCTTCCTTATCTGATTTAGGAAATGTTACCGCTATAGGTAAGATTCTAGAAGGCCACAAACTGAAAAAGAACAAACTTACCAGCTTAAATAATTAGTGTAGACATAATATAGTTATACCGACCAACTTCATCAAAATGGTTCAAATAGGATTGTGTTTGTAGTCGTAACTCTGAGTCTATGAAGTTACGGTGAATTTCGCCAAATTCGTGCTACTGCCCTTAAATCTTCTCCAAAAATCGTGAAAAGAATCTTCCATCTTCCAGCTAACATTACATTCCTATCCACAGCACTACACACGTAGATCCCTACTGTGGACTCTGGTAAGACGCTGGTAAGCTCCTCCCGATCTATTTGCAGCCAATTGCCTGAAATCGGATCGCAGACTAACACCAGTACACCCACTGTAAAGAGATTGATCTACTCACGTGATCGCATCGCAGTAAGAATATCAAGAAAATGAAAAAATTATTCTTACAACGATGAATGATAACACCATTATCGAGTATTAGAAGGATCGGTAGTAGGACAATAGCAAGGAAGATGGCGTTCAACACTAAGATATTGAAAGTGGATCTTGAATCCGTCAGTTTCAAAGCAGGAGAAGAAATACCTGTGATACTGGATGCGGAAACGGCGAAGAACATCAACGTTGCAGCAGATGAATTAAGACACACCAATAATGCAGTTGGGTTCCCCACCGAGACTGTTTATGGGCTTGCGGGGTCTGCATTGAACGATGAATCAGTGAGATCCATTTACAGAGCCAAAAACAGGCCAGCGGACAATCCATTGATTGTTCACGTATCGTCAATAGCACAATTGAAGAGGAAATTATTACCTGAAAACTACGAAATACCCAAGATCTATACACAGTTGATTGAAACCTTATGGCCTGGCCCATTGACAATATTGTTACCAGTTAGTGAAAATTCGCCAATTTCAAAGTTGGTAACGGCTAATCAAAGTACTTTTGCCGTAAGGCTACCTCAACATCCAATTGCAAGAGCATTAATAGCGATTAGTGATACCCCATTGGCAGCACCCTCAGCCAATGCGTCAACAAGACCAAGCCCAACATTGGCCAGTCACGTATACCATGATTTAAATGGGAAGATTCCATATATATTAGATGGAGGTGCCTGTGATGTTGGATTGGAATCTACCGTAATAGATGGATTATCAACCCCACCAATGCTATTAAGGCCCGGAGGAATATCCTTGGAAGAGATTAAAAGAGTAGGAGGCAAAGAATGGGAAGGCATAACTTTGGCAAAAAAGGTAGCAGGCAAAGATGAAGCAGTTAAGACCCCCGGTATGAAATATAGACACTATTCTCCCACCGCAAAGGTTATATTATTTTTAAATAGTGGAGATGGGAAAAAAGCTATCAATGAATATATCGAAGCCAACCAAATTGGTAAGCCAATAAAGATAGCATTATTGAGATCAAGGTCCTTTTTGAAGGGCAAAGATATCAACGAGCTAATTGTAGTAGAAAAAGACTTGGGGTCACAAGGAATTGAAATCTCCCATAATCTATTTGCAGCCTTAAGAGAAGTAGACGAGCAAGAGGAAGTTGATTTGATTATGGTGGAAGGAGTTGACGAAACAGAAGAAGGATTAGCTATAATGAACAGGTTAACAAAGGCAGCATTAACAACCATCGACGGATCTCAATCCTAACCATAATATACAACAAAGCATTTATTCTTACCTTTCTCGCCTCTTAACACGAATGAACCAACTGTTTGCACATTTCTTCAGCCTCTTTAGCCTGTCAGCCTAATGCCATGTCTCAATGGGCCCAGCAACAGGCCCAGATCGTACCGTCTCGTACCTTCTCGGTTCACTCTTCGCGTTCTGACGCGGTCGCTGGGGCCAACTGGCAGTCGTGCATCGCCAAAACGAAAAATCGCATTTTTGAGGTTTTTTCTTCCATTGAACGATTTGAAAACCTTTAGCGTGGTAATAGCGGCTAATATTGTTTGGAATAAGGTTTCTATTGATTACCAGAACACCATTTGGTATTATAGAGGATAGACTTCGATTTTGGAGAGCATCAATAGAAGTGCTTCGAACAAACGACTACTGATTGGAACGCAGGGCTTGAATAGTTTCTGTATTAGGAATCACATCTTTCAGAAGCGATCCACAAGCGTAGAGGTAGCGTAGAGGGCACAAACCGTCACAAGCGACCAGACAATACCCAAATTACGTGTATATTGTCCAGATAGAGGTTCAGACGGTAGAAGGCATCAGAACTAGGGACTTTTGAGTGTTTTAAGGTCTAATAATTTGTATATAACAACACCCACACTCAGTTTTCATTTATACTGCTTAGTTCCACAATTTCAACGATAAATTAGCTGTTGTCATTGATATTGTATTAATAGAAGTTCACAACAATCAGAAAAGTAATAATAAGAATAGAAACAAGAATAATAACAATTGAATATGAGTGAGAATCCGTATGCTCCAAAGACTAATATCTTAAACACAAGATCCAGTTCACCATCGGTCAAGTATTGCCAGAAGTCAATTGAAGAAACTGCTAATGATTTGCAATCCGACATAACATTAGGTATAACGAATAACCAGGATGTATTGAATCGAAGATCTATTCATGGACTCAATGAATTGAATAGTGATGAAGAAGAGAATTTGATATTAAAATTCATCTCCAATTTTTATGAAGACCCTTTGATTTTGTTGTTAATTGGATCAGCTGTA
This sequence comes from Yamadazyma kitorensis, assembly GCA_030572015.1. NCBI lineage: Eukaryota > Fungi > Ascomycota > Pichiomycetes > Serinales > Debaryomycetaceae > Yamadazyma > Yamadazyma kitorensis. The sequence continues at coordinate 120,263 of JAJLZC010000001.1, read as the reverse complement.
ATCAGTTTTTGGATGAAAAATATCGATGATGCAGTTTCAATCACTTTGGCTATATTGATTGTGGTAACGGTTGGATTTGTTCAAGAATATAGATCTGAAAAATCTTTAGAAGCTTTAAATAAATTAGTACCTGCTGAAGCTCATTTAACTAGGAATGGAAACTCTTCCACTGTTTTGGCTTCAACTTTAGTACCAGGTGATTTGGTTCATTTTGCTCAAGGTGATAGAATCCCTGCTGATATTAGATTGGTTGATGCAGTCCAATTATCAATCGATGAAAGTAACTTAACTGGTGAAAATAGACCTGTAAAGAAGACCACTGATAATTTATTATATAATGGCGATGAATTAATTCCAATCACCAGTAGAAGCTCAATTGCATTTATGGGTACTTTGGTTCGTGATGGCCATGGTTCAGGTCTTGTTGTAGCGACTGGGCCAAAGACTGAATTTGGAGTGGTATTTGAGATGATGTCTGAAATTGAAAAACCCAAGACTCCTTTACAACAAGCAATGGATAAATTAGGTAAAGAATTATCAATGTTTAGTTTTGCTATTATTGGGATTATTTTCTTACTTGGAATCATAGAAGGTAGAAAATGGTTAGATATGTTTCAAATTTCTGTTTCATTGGCTGTTGCTGCAATTCCTGAAGGGTTACCAATTATTGTCACTGTCACTTTAGCATTAGGTGTTTTAAGAATGGCTAAAAGAAAAGCTATTGTAAAAAGATTACCAAGTGTAGAAACTTTAGGGAGTGTTAATGTTATTTGTTCTGATAAAACTGGTACTTTGACTCAAAATCATATGACTGTTACTAAAATGTGGTCTTATGATTTTAAAGGAAGTTTTAATAGTCCATTTTTAGTAGTTGAAAAATTAAATGATAATTCTTTACAACATGAATTAACTTCAAATTTGACTAAAGTATTAGAAGTTGGAAATATTTGTAATAATGCTAAGTTTTCAAATGAAAATGAAAAATATGTTGGTAATGCAAGTGATATTGCTTTATTAGAATGTTTACCACATTTTGATTTAGATGATTCCAGAAATACAAAGGAAAAACTTTATGAATTACCATTTTCATCATTGAGAAAATATATGTCAGTTATAGTCCATACTGGAGATTTATCAAAATCTGAATGTTTAGCTAAAGGTGCAACTGAAAAAATCTTAGCATTGTGTACCAAATATTATGATTCAAATGGTAATGTTAAACCTATAAATGATGAAATTAAACAAGATATAATTTCAAAATCCAATGGATTAGCCAATGAAGGATTAAGAGTTTTATCATTTGCTAAAAATTCAATGAAAATCACTGAAAAAATTGATATTAATAAAGAAATTATTCCAACTGATTTAATATTTTGTGGTTTGACGGGTATGAAAGATCCTCCTAGACCTAATGTTGGGAAATCAATAGCTTTATTGATGAAAGGTGGAGTACAAGTTATTATGATTACTGGGGATTCACCAACCACTGCCATTAATATCGCTAAACAAATTGGTATGCCAATTATCAATGAAAGTTCAGTAATTACTGGGGATCAAATTGATAATTTAAGTGAAGAAGCATTAAGTGAAGCTATTCATAATGTATCAGTTTTTGCTAGGACCACACCAGAACATAAAGTTACTATTGTTAAAGCATTTCAAAGAAGAGGTGATATAGTTGCAATGACCGGTGATGGAGTGAATGATGCACCAGCATTAAAATTAGCTGATATTGGAATTGCAATGGGGAAAAATGGTACTGATGTGGCCAAAGAAGCAGCAGATATGGTTTTAACTGATGATGATTTTTCTACTATATTAAATGCTATTGAAGAAGGTAAAGGGATTTTTTATAATATTCAAAATTTCATTACATTTCAATTATCAACATCAATAGCAGCATTAACATTAATTGCATTAACCACTTTTTTCAGTTTGCCAAATCCATTAAATGCTATGCAAATCTTATGGATCAATATATTAATGGATGGACCACCAGCGCAATCATTAGGAGTCGAACCAGTGGATCATGAAGTTATGAATAAACCCCCAAGAAAGAGAAATGATAAAATCTTGACTCAAAGCTTGATTAGAAGAGTCTTACAATCAGCAGCAATGATTATTCTTGGTACATTATATATTTTTGTCAAAGAGATGACCGATAATGAAATCACCGCTAGAGATACTACCATGACATTCACTTGTTTTGTATTATTTGACATGTTCAATGCATTATCATGTCGTCATTACTCAAAATCGATCTTTACAATTGGCTTGAAGAATCAAATGTTTAATTTGGCCGTCTTGGGATCGCTTGTTGGCCAGCTATGTGCTATTTATGTCCCATTTTTCCAGTCCATTTTCCAAACGGAAGCATTACATTTAATTGATTTGATTCATTTGGTCCTTTTGTGTAGCACCGTGTTTATTGGTGATGAAATTAGAAAATACTATCAAAGGAAAAGATTGCCTTTTGTCAACCATCAAATCTATAACGTTTAGACATCAAATAACGTTGAGACCATCAAATCACGTTTAGACTCAGCCAAATAACGTTTAGACTCACTGTAACGTTTCTTTGTAACGTTTAGACTTAAGGCTCCTTGGTTCGAGTCCCTAAGTTTTATATATAAATATACAATTCTATTTAGTTTGCAGCCGTCGACTCTATGGTTCGTGAGACTGAGAAAAACGTCGATGAGATGACTATGAAAGGAGGTAACAAGAAGGATCCTAAGGAAGAAACGCCGGGGAATGGCGATAGCATGAGAGACAACATGGCCCAACAAGCTAGCAACGACAACAAAGATAACATGGGTGCCAAGGGTAACAAGGATAAGCCCAACGTGACCAATAATTCATTGAAGGAACGAGAAAAGAGAAAGCGGCAAGTGTTTAAGCCAGTCCTTGACAATCCCTTCACCACTGTGAATTGGCCGTTTATCGAACCTGAATTGAGCAAGAACATCGTTGAACACCTAAGCATACTATTCAGCCCCATAGGGCAGTACCAAACCCACCTCAAACAGACCAAAAAGAAGTCCTCCAAGCCAGAAGAGCCCTCGATTTTGAAGCATTTGACGATTGGATTCAACTCCACCACCGGGAAATTGGAGAGCCAAGCTAGGGGGAACAAGAAAGATCCTATGGTCCAGTATATCTTTGTCTGCAAATATGACATGACTCCTTCCATACTAACCCAGCATTTCCCTGTATTGTCGTATACAGCATCAAACGGTAGTAATCTACCGATAAAGTTGATTCAGTTGCCTCGAGGCACCACACAACGGTTTTCTGACGTCCTTCAGATGGAAGGATGCAGCGTGATAGGTTTAGAGGCAGGCTTCCCTCAAGCTGGGCCCCTTTACGAGCTCTTAGAGTCGGTTCCCACCGTTGAAGTGCCCTATCTACAAGGCACCCAATACGAGAAGCTCAAGGTGAATTTCCTATCGACTTTTGCTCCAGTTGACCAAACAAAGCCCAAGAAACACAAAACGGATCCCAAGGATCCAACTAGTTAGGCACCATACTTTATATCGTAGTTCAGGCCCCCATTGCCGGCTTGTTCATAGCACTCCATAGTTAAGCAACGCTCATTCTCTTAGCAAAACGCGTCAACATTTTTCACTCTACTCAAAGCTCAACCGTGTACAAAGACCATGACTAAAGAGAACAAAGGGTTGACATTAGAGCTTCCGTGGGTCGAGAAGTATCGTCCCCACGTATTGAAGGATATAGTGGGGAACGAAGAGACGGTGGAAAGATTGAAGTTGATTGCTAACGATGGGAATATGCCCCATATGATTATATCAGGGTTACCAGGGATTGGTAAGACTACTTCGATTCATTGTTTGGCGTTAGAGTTATTGGGCCCCAAGTTATATTCCCAGGCGACGTTGGAGTTGAATGCTTCGGATGACAGAGGTATCGATGTTGTACGTAACAGAATCAAGCAGTTTGCCCAAACCAAGATCCAATTGCCTCCAGGTAGGCATAAGATCATTATATTGGATGAAGCCGATTCAATGACGCCAGGGGCTCAACAGGCCTTACGTAGAACGATGGAGATCTATTCAAATACCACCAGGTTTGCGTTTGCTTGTAATCAGTCTTCGAAAATCATCGAACCGTTGCAATCCCGTTGTGCAATACTAAGATATAATAAACTTGGTGATGAACAGGTCTTGACTCGATTGCTTGAAATAGCCAAGCAAGAGAACGTTCAATATAATACCGAAGGTTTGCAGGCGTTGATATTCACCGCTGAAGGCGATATGAGACAAGCAATCAACAATCTCCAAAGTACAGTGGCCGGATTTGGAATGGTTAACGATGTCAATGTATTCAAGATTGTTGACCAGCCCCATCCTTTGGTTATCAAGAAAATGTTGGCTTGCTGTGTAGCCAGTAACATTGACGACGCTATAGATTTATTAGACAGTTTATGGAAAAAGGGCTACTCAGCAATTGATATAGTGACCCTGGCGTTCAAAGTGGCCAAATCTTTACCTGATATCAATGAAGTCAAACGTCTAGAAATGATTAAAGAAATCGGGTTCACTCATATGAGAGTTCTTGAAGGAGTGTCTACTTACTTACAATTGTGTGGTTTGTTAGCAAAAATCTGTGAAGTGTAAACCCCCATATTGGTATATATCAATGTACATAATTCTATTAAAGCTTTCCTTAATTCTTATAAGCATTACAAAGCGTTTCAAAATGGTTGATTTGTTCGTTGATGAAGTCGCTTGAAATCTCTTTGTTTTCATTCTTCAAAATATTAACAATAAGGAAATAGTTGTTGTATAAAAAGATTTCTTTATCCGATTGGTTCTTAAACTGGCTGGTTAGTTTAGTAACAGTATTTTCAAAATCGTTTCTTAAACGAATTAGCGAATTAACGATTGGTTCTCCATTTAGTTTCTCCTTATTCATGATACTTAATTTCAACAATCCCAGCATCAACTGTCCAAATTGTTGAGTCAAAAACGTTGGTGCTAGATTCTGTTTACTATTGCCCAATCTGATGATTGATTTCTTCATTGACTCACAATTTAGGTCGATTATTTTGGAAAATTGGGGCCATAACTCTAAATATAAGGAGTTTAAATGATCTTCTAGTACTGGAATATGGAATCTATTGTGTAGCTGATTTTGGGAATTCTGAATGATTCTAATCATTAATAAGATCCCATACGCATCACAGGTGCCTTGAAATGAACCACTGATTGGATTGGCACCTCTTGAAGTGTATGATGAAGATACGGATCGAGTATTGAATATTGATGGTTGGTGAGTTATCAACCAATTGACAAACTCTTTGCCTATTTTATAAACATTTTCAAATATAAGCAATGCCCAGTCTTTCTTAATGGTTCCTTTAGAATTTGAATTCGGATCAGGAATTTCTATGGTGTGAAGCTTTTCATCATTTTGATAGAAAAATTCAATAACAAATAAGTATTCAACAATTACATTGTCAATTAAAGCAGTAAACCATTGGTTAAATATAAATTCTATCCAGTATCCGAACGGCGTAGTTTCAGCAATTTGAGCTGGCATTGAAGTATGAGTTTCGTCATCATTAATGATCTCCAATCTTTTATCAATAGATCCAAGGTATTCGTTTATCGTAATTTTCTGCTGTTGAATTTGACCATTTTGTCCACCAGGACCACCGGCGCCGGGACTACTATTATTAGCCAGAATGACTGTATTTGGGATCCAGTTCTTCAAAGCAAAGTAACTTTCTTCTTTAGAACCACCATTCAACACTATAGTCGAATCAACATGGCGAATGTGAAGTTTTTGTAGGGCGTACAAATATTTTGCAAATCTCGACTTATAGTACCATTTCATGGTATAAAAGTATGCTAGTTGGAGCTGGCTCGCTAGCTGAGGCTGATGAGACTGTAAGAAATGGAAAATCTCTTTAACTTTCAACAAATCAGCTTGAATTGATTGAGAAGACTTTGAAGTTGATGATCTGAGTAACTTGATTTGCTGGATTATATAATCTCGAATTGTTTCGATTGCTTTCAAAGTCAACATCTCCAAGCCTTCCTCTAGTTGTTTGAAAGCCATTGAATCTTTATATAACTCGATTAGCCTTGGTTCTAGCGTTCCATTGTGGACATTATGAATCAATTGGATCTTTTCATTGATAAACCGCAAGTTTTCTAACCATAACGGGTCGATTGGGCCCTTGATGATAGACATCGCCACGTCCGGCGGAATCATCAAGTCCAATATGATAGGATTCAACTTCTCGCTGGACGATTGCTGGTTGTCTAAGTTTGTTGATAGTTTATTGGACTGTTCGTGTAACGATACAAGGTTGGATGATAGTTCGCTTAGTTCCAGGTTGAACTTGTTTAAGACCACCTCAACTGGCCGCAACCTGCTTTTGTGCAACGCCAATTCTTGCTGGTGGGACTCAAACGTTTGAATCAAGTAGAGCAACTCATTAGACGTCAATTTGGTTTCAAACATTGATTTACTCGATTCGGATCGAATTAGTTCTAGCACTATGCCAGTTTCTTCCTTGGTTTCAAGAAATTTATCAAGCGTCGGTATACTTGAAGCAGCAGCACCTCCATGGCCATCCGCTGGCGACTTGGCTACCGTCTCTTCACCGCCTCCTTTGCCGCCCAATACTTCCTTAAGCGATTCCATTGAGCTTGGTTGGTGATACCAAAATTCCCATTCTCAAACAATCGCGAAAACTTTGGCTGAGCGTTAACTATGGAGCGACTGCAAACGAGGCCCGATTACAGGGAGCTGGGGCCGACAGACAGCAGCAGCGCTGGCGCTGATGGCGAAGGGCATTGGGGGAAGGGAGACGAAATGGCTACCGGGTCTCAATTGGAGATTATAGAGTTCCCCCCACGCTCAGACACCATTTTATCGGTGAAAGCTGGGGCGGGAAGCGGCAAGACATACACGTTAACAAGACGCATTGCCCATATGATCAGGCACCAGCAAATAGCGCCGGAAGAGATCTTGGTGCTTTCTATGGCCAACAGGTCGGTGATATCGCTCAACAACTCGCTTTCGACGCTCGTAGGGGAAGAATTGGCTGAAAGAGTGGAGATCAGTACGTTCCATTCGTTTTGTGGGAAGATTATAGATAACTACTCGTTTACGTATTTGCCAACCAATGGGAAGAAGAGGTTGATTGATGACTCCAGCTGGAAATATTTCTCCAACATCTTTCTGGGTAAGTTTGTGAAGTTCAAGGGCCAAACAATCAAGGGGAATTTGACATCCAACGAGTTTGAAAAGGTGTTAGGGTTGGTCAGAAGCGGCAAGCTCACTGGGGACGAAGCTTCTAACAAGTATAACATCAATAAGGACTACTTGGATTCTTTAATTGAATATTTGGATGAGAATGGGATCATGAGATATGACGATTTGATTTCCAATGCTTCTAAAATAATCAATGGATCATTGACAAATCCTATACCTCAGATCTACAACTATAAAGTTGTAATAGTCGATGAGTTTCAGGATATGTACGAAGAATTGTTTTCAATCATTGAAGCTGTGGTCAGCTATCCGTCTGAAATTGGAACTTATAAACATCTAACAATAGCTGGAGACCCCAATCAAAGTATCTATGATTTCTTAGGATCCGACCCCGATTTGATGACATCCATTGAGCATAAATTCCCCATGAAAGTAGAGCATAAGATCATTAAGGAGTCATTTAGGTGTACACCTGAAATTCTTGATCTTTCCAAGTCTTGTCTACCTGCCAATGATGATTTTACTGATAAGTTGTACTCCTTTAAAAAGTCAGGAAATGTACCGGTAATTAGAGTGTTTTCAAATCCAAATGAAGAATATAACTTTATTATTCAAGAAATCATTCGTCTTTGTTGTGAGCTGGGTGGTGTTCTTAAATTATCTGATTTTGTCATCTTATCTCGTACAAACAAACAATTGGACGATATTAATCGGATATTGGTGGATAATTACGGTCTCAAATACACAAAGTTGACTTCAACGTTAAGCTGGCTTAAATCCAAAGTCCATTTACTTTTAACTGTGTTGAACATAATAGATAGAGGTCCCGGAAGCGAGTTGGCGTTGTTGTTTATCCTTATGTTCCTTGATAACAATAGTGGTAATAAGACAAGAATAAGCAAGCTATTTTCCATGAGTAGAGATTGGGCAAAAGACGAAGGAATGAAGTATGATATTTTGGAAGACTTTTTAACAAGTAATTGGCAAAACAAAGACATAAAAAAATTGTACCTGAAACACCCAGGAACATTGAATAGATTTTCGAAATTTATTCAATTAATAATGAATGAACGAGTCAAATTGAATGTAAATTATTTGAATCAAACACCTGAAATGTTGCTTGATACATTGCACAATATAATACAAGAACTGGGGTTAATTGACTACCTTAATGATCCACCAAGTTCCAAGGTTTTAAAAGTTGATGATGAACTAGAATATAGAAAGAATTTGCTAAGTGAGTTAAAGAATTTTCAGAATTCATTAGCACTTAGCTATGAAAGTTATTACAGTAATATTTCGAAGTCCAAGTTAAACGATTCGTTTATAACATACTTTCTTAAAACATATAGTGATGAAACACCAATGACATCGAAAGATCAAATCAACACATCTACAATCCATACTGCAAAAGGATTGGAATTCCCCATTGTGTTTTTGATAGGCACTTCGAACTATAGACAAGGTCCATGGGATTCAATCTTGGCTGGCTCTGAACCAATTCCTTCTTCAAAATCAAGATTATTCTATGTTGGTCTAACTAGAGCTAAAAACTTATTGTATGTGGGTTCATCAATACCAATTGGAGAAATGAATGATATCATTGATAAGTTTACTGCCAGATTGCCAAAAGTTGATGAACAGTTTTTAACCCAGTTTGATAGGCCAATGCCTGATCCAGCCAAATTGATTGAAGGTCGTAAGTTATACAAGTCATTCAATCTAATTCAAACTAGAAAATTCACTACCTCCACCGGACTGCCTATGACTAAAATGGCGAGTAGATATATAAATAGAGGACTAAGAGTGTTGAAATATCTATAGACACCCCTTCAGTTATATATTAGCTATACTTCTTAATTTTATTGCAACTTCGATAACAAGTCAAGCACAGAACTGGTTCCATTACTTGGATCAGCATCAGGATCGTATTCATCGTCATCTATTTCTTTATCCTGCTCATGGTCATGGTCATGGTCATGTTTCAAAGTAACATCGTCTTTATGGTGACTTGGGAAGTCTTCACTTACCCCAGCATCATATTCGTAATCATCACTATCAACTTCAGTCTGATCATCATCACTTTTGATGATTTTGATTATCTCAGTCTGGTTATCACGATCATACTCTTTGATTTCAATATTATCCAGAAAAGCTACTGATTTCTTGTGGGCAGGGGTCGAATTACCAGATGATAATGGTGATTTGAACCTTTTTGGAGGTGGTTCTTCATCGTCACTATCATTAGCATATGTTGGGAGGTCTGAATCCGAATCATAGGTTGGAGAAACAAACTCATTCTCAGACTCTGAAGCCCCATTTTTTTGAAAGTTGTTGTCATTATTAATATTGTCATTAGTATTAGGGTTAAGGTTATTATCAGTATTATTTACAATTTCAGGGTTGGTGGTTTTATTATTATCTTCAACATCAGCACTTTCATCTTCATCCATGGATTCCAATTCGTTTCTGGTTTTATGTAATTTGTGTAGTTTTGTTTTGATGATAGTTCTTTTAGATTCATCAGTCTTTAAACCTTCTTCAATGATCTTTTTCAAATTATCCAAATTAGTTAAAATATTGACTCTATCATTCTTGATTTGATTGATATTGTTTGAAGATACATGACACAACTTTTCCAAGGTATTTAGCTTTGATATATAAACCTTTGGACTTGGCAAATTATCGCTAACTGACAAATCTGAAGGTAAATACGTTGTCAGTTGAATACCGACTTGGTTTAAATTATTCTGAGAAATATCAATCAATTGATTCATATGAGTGAACAAACTATTAAGAAGCCTAAGTTCTGGGACAATATTATCCTTTTTGACGATTGATTCAAGTGAATTAGGGGTACCACTACTATTATTCCCATTGGTATCTCTTTTATTACTGACCAAGCTTTGTTTGAACTTAGCCAAGTCATCGGCTGAAAAAACCAGTCTTTGACTCCAGACTTCAACCAAACGACTGACTTTTGGCTTGACGTTATTATCCAAACTTGGATATACATGAGACAATACGTTTGGTAACACTTTGGCGAAATTTTCAATATATTCAGGTTTTCTTTTATGTCTTGCTTGTTGAACAACGTCATTGCACAAGTATAACAAGGGGAGTTTCTTAATCTTTGGCGAAGAAAGAATCTGCGATTGCCAGATCTCGCTGATCTCCTTGACATGGCGGTGATGGAATAGAACCCATTGACTTATCGATACAATCGAGTCCTGGGTGTCTTGTAACGAGTCCAATTTTTTCTTGAAGTTGTTGGCGGTAAAAGACATCTGTGTTTCTTCCTGTGGTCCTTGTGTATTTCAGTCTTCTTTGTGATCCTGTGACCCTTTGTGACTCTTTGTGATCCTTTTGAGCCTTTGTGAGTCTTTGTGAGCTTGATCCTTGATCCTGGTTCTGTTCTCCTTGTGGTTCTCCTTGTGGTTCTGTTCTCCTTCGACCTGAAGAAAATTCTGCGACCGCGATAAAATCGATTGTTTTCATTTGATTGATCCATTGGAATGGTGCAAACAAAGAGAACAAGGGCGACAGGAGCGGGCAGCAGTGGGGCGCTTAGCACAGGAGCAGCGGCCACGGCTAAAGGAAGAGGCAAGGATGGTGCTGGTATGACGACGAGGTCGAAGGATGCCAGCGTCAGCAGTAGTGAAGGTATACAAGCGAAGACAACCGGAGCTAGAAGCAAAGGTAAAGGTACCCCAGGAGGGACGCCAGGGACCACACCCAGGGCCACACCAAGCAAAGTCAGTAAGGCAATAGAGACCACGCCAAGGATAACCAGCCATAAGAGGACCAGGATAACGGAGCAAGAGATATTCAAGGCCAGCAATGAGCAGTTGATTGACATTATAAACGACTTGACCAATACCAAGCAAGATGACATATTTCAAAGTTATAAATTGAAGGCTAAGTTACAATTTGAGGCCGATGAAGTTACAATCAAACAGCTTCAACAAACCATTGACAAACAACAAGATATGATTGATGAATTGACCCATAGAGACAAAGACTTGTTTATCTCGCCAATACGTAAGAAGAAATCTATTGATGAAGATGTGATTAATAAAGATGAAATATCAAAAGAACTAGATACCATAGGGATAATATTAGATATGTTGCAGCTATTGACAGGATTAAGAATCATAAATTACGAAGAAGATGAAAATCAGTTTTACTTTGATATCGAACAAAACTCAACTAATGATAAAGTTGATAAGTTATTAATTGAATATAGAATCGTAATATCTAAAAAATTTAGTTCAATTGCTGAAATCAATTATATTCCTAGCTTTTTGAACGGTAATGACAAAGATAAATTATTAGCTATTTTGCCTGAATATTTCTGTGATAAATTAACTTTCCCTTATAATACATTAAGTCAATTTTATAATAAGATGAGTAAAGCTTTAAACAAAGTTAAAAATGTAAAATAAATGATTCATTCGTCTTGGTGATCTTTAAATTTTGTAAAGTTTTGGTTTGTTCTTCGTTAAGTGATTTAATGAATTTTTTGAACTTTATAGGTTTTGTAATTTTAAATGATTTTATACTGGACTCGTTGGTGTCTTTCTTTGCCTTCTTAGAATCGTTGGTGTCTTTCTTAGACTCTTTGGTGTCTTTCTTAGACTTCTTTGACTTCGATTTCTTGACTTCGACGGCAGCCTCAGGCTGTTTGGTCTCAGGTTCTTTGGCCTCAGGTACTTTGACATTGGTCTCCTTCACTTTCGATGGCTTGACGGGTTTCAGGGTCTGGTCGGTCTTCTTTGGCTTATACAATGCCTTTTCGTATTTTTGAGCCTCAGTAATACATGATGTATGGGTATCATAATCATCGTAGAAAGTTTTATTGCAATCGATACACGTAAAGTAAGCTTGACGGCATCTTTGTTTATGCTGGTTTAACTTCTTTTTGACGATAGTGTCGTTACAGACTTCACAACTGAATGAAACCATTATAACCAGATTCAATAGTGAAAAATTATTTCGATGAGCATCGTTTGAGACTTGGTCCCATTTTCACGTCACTTAATGGATAGCTGAGAGGGCCGTAAAGGAGGAGCGATACGAGGAGGTGAAGAGTAGGAGGATAAAAGCTCATAATGCATTGAAGATACTATATACAAAAAAAGAATCGACCCATATACCCAGTATACTCAATTACCAAACCGGTTCATCCTCTTTCTTTCTTTTAACTCTAACCATTTCATAGTCCAAATCATCATTGTCTCCATCTTTATTGACATTGAACCCTTGTAGTCTGTAATAGTCATCCTTTTTGTCGACCTTTCTCCTTGAATCGATCATTTGCAACATCTGCAGCTCACTTACACTTTGATACTTTTCATCATACTTTTCCCATTTGACGGAAGTGAATTTTTGTAGATACAATGACCCAACAACTATTGATAATAAAAACGGCAACCCAAAGTACAAAAAATGGTTTTGTCTAATTAGGAGCTGATACTTGCCAGCAAACGTCTTGTTGTAAGCCTCTTGTGCCTTTTTGCCCCTGAATATATTGTTCCCAAGGTAAACCATGTCGAACAACTATGGGCCTTTTGCGCCAATGTGAGAAATCTCGACCCATTGACCTGTTACGTAAGCAGTAGACCCACTTGCTTACTTAAGCAGGAGGATGCGGTGCGGTTGTCCACCGGTACACCGCACAGGGACACCCCACCAGTGCACCATCCCAACCCCCACCGCCACAGCGAGCGAGGCAGAAAGGAGCCACTGAGGACAGGGGGTGCAAGGGGTGTAAAATTAAACAGCAGGGGGTGTAGATGACAATAGAGTTTGTTGATGATTAAAGCAAGAGAAGACACAATCGATGTCAATAGCGGCTCAGTATGGGTGCACCGGCCGGGGGCTTTCAATGTTACCACCATAACACCACCACAATACCACCCCCATACGCCTCTCCTGCCATCAGTGTCAATGGTATAGCCATTCGCATGCCGCCAACTCCTTAACCCCACCTTCTCTCTACGGCCACGGCTCAGCGCTGCCATCACAGCGCTGCCCTGTTCGCTGGTGCTGGGTGTCCCCTTAAACTTCAGGCCAGAAAATCCGCATTTTCAACGAAAAACACAAACGTCCAATTAGAAAAATTTTCAAATAGGTGTCGTTTTCTTTTTAGCAATAGAGTTAAAGAGATAAGGAAACTTAGAAGCCAAGCTGATATTGCAATATCAAGTTGAAATATCAAAGAAATCTTTTGTGGTTTCAATTGGAAATATTGGAAATATCGCAACTATTGGTCCCGTCGTACAGAGGTTTGATTGATATATAAAGAAATTTATGAAGAATGTCAGTTTATACTCAGAATTCTCAACAAGTCCAGTCTCAACAGATTAGACAACAGCATCAGCAAAGGTTGAATGAGTTGTTGGATGCTGTCAAGCAAGAATTTGAATTCACTTTGAATGAAGCTTCTAATTTTAAGCAAGTGAAGGATGATTACGATTTAAAGTATAACCAACAAACAGCCGAAATGCAACAAATTAGACAAACCGTCTATGAATTGGAAATGGCTCATCGTAAAATCAAAGAAGCCTATGAAGAAGAAATCTTAAGATTGAAAACTGAATTGGAAAATAGAGATAGACAAGTTAAATCCAATGGGTACTCTCAACAACAACCACCCCCACCACCTCCTCAGGTTCAACAACAACAGCAAGGCCAAGTCCAACAACTTCCACCTCCTCCAGGTCAACAACTTCCTCAGGTTGGCCAATCTCCCCAAGCTGCTCAACAACAAGCCCAGCAACAAGCAGCTGCCCAGGCTCAGGCCCAGGCCCAAGCTCAAGCTCAAGCCCAAGCTGTTGCACAACAGCAACAAGCCGCCGCCCAAGCCCAAGCCCAACAAGCCGCTGCTCAGCAACAAGCTGCAGTCCAAGCACAAGCGGCTGCACAAGCCCAAGCAGCAGCCCAATCTTCAAATGATATTAAACAAGAAACTTCTTCCTCCCTTCAAATCATTGATCAAAGCCAATATATTGTTAATGCCAACCAAAAATCATTACATATCAAAGAAATCCCACCATTTTTGGCAGATTTAGATATTTCTAAAGCCAATTCTGATTTCAAAAAACAATTACAAGATTACTATATTTTATATAACCCAGCTTTTAAGAAGAATTTGGATGTTGAATTGATTCATTCATTAAATCATTCCTCAGTTGTTTGTTGTGTTAGATTTTCTAAAAACGGGGAATTTATTGCAACTGGTTGTAATAAAACTACTCAAGTTTTCAATGTAGAAACTGGTGAATTGATTGCTAAATTGATTGATGATAACAATTCAAATGGTATTAATGATGAAAGTAACCAAAAAGATAAAGATAAAGATAATAAGGATTCATCTGCCAATGGCTCCAATGGTAATGGTAATAACAACAATAATAATAATGGTGATTTATATATTAGATCAGTTTGCTTTTCACCTGATGGGAAATTCTTAGCAACTGGAGCTGAAGATAAATTAATCAGAATTTGGGATTTGACTACAAAGAGAATAATCAAAATTTTAAGAGGTCATGAACAAGATATTTATTCTTTAGACTTTTTCCCTGATGGTAATAGATTAGTTTCCGGTTCTGGTGATCGTACCGTTAGAATCTGGGACTTAAGATCTTCTCAATGTTCTTTAACTTTGTCTATTGAAGATGGTGTGACCACAGTCGCCGTATCACCAGATGGACAATTGATTGCTGCCGGTTCATTAGATCGTACTGTACGAGTATGGGATTCTACCACTGGATTTTTAGTCGAAAGATTAGACAGTGGTAATGAACAAGGAAATGGCCATGAAGACTCGGTTTATTCAGTTGCATTTTCAACTAATGGTAAACAAATAGCTTCAGGTTCATTGGATCGTACTGTTAAATTATGGAACTTGCAAGGCAAATCTGAAAATGCCATTAATAATAAAAAATCCAACTGTGATGTAACTTATATTGGACACAAAGACTTTGTATTGAGTGTTTGTTCCACTCCAAATAATGAATACATTTTATCCGGTTCAAAAGATAGAGGTGTCATATTTTGGGATAGATTGAGTGGTAATCCATTATTGATGTTACAAGGTCATCGTAACTCTGTCATTTCCGTTGCTGTTTCTTTGAATTCTAACGGTACTGAAGGAATATTTGCAACTGGTAGTGGGGATTGTAAGGCCAGATTATGGAAATGGACCTTGAAACAATAGACGTCTTGATGCTACCAACCGTCAAACCTAGCCATAGAGACAAAGAATGGAAGTCTTGAATGCCACAATTGTCTTATCCCTTTGTAAGATTAGATTTTCAAGTTAGTTCGTCACTTGAACCTTGAACCAGACTATTTAACCCAAAAAACAAGAACCTTGGTTTTATATTATACAGCTTATTTACTCCATCATTGTTAAATAACCCACCGTTTTATGTAAAATTTAAGATCTAATGTACTGTACTGTTATACTTGTGTTGTCATCTCTCACGGTGCTCTCACGGTGCGAGCTGCTTCCCTTGCACCATCGCCATCGTTCCCGCCAGTCGTACAGGCGATGGCTCAAATTATACGATGCGAACGTCGACGCTTCACTGAAAAAAACGATACACCGAAGCACCACGTCGGAAACCATACAGCCATGTACAAAGCGTCTGTCACAGCACCAGTCAATATCGCCACCCTCAAGTACTGGGGGAAGAGAGATAAGACCCTTAATTTGCCTACGAACTCATCGATTTCCGTCACATTGTCCCAAGATGATTTGAGAACCTTGACTACGGCAGCATGTAGTGAAGCTTTCAAGGAAGACCAATTATGGCTTAATGGGAAGTTGGAAAGTTTGTCAAGTGATAGAACCCAAGCTTGCTTAAAGGATTTAAGACAGCTAAGATCGGAATTGGAATCAAAGGATCAATCTTTGGCGCCATTGTCTAGTTACAAGTTACATATTGTATCTGAAAACAACTTCCCAACTGCAGCAGGATTGGCTTCAAGTGCAGCAGGATTCGCTGCGTTGGTTTATTCCATAGCCAAGTTGTATGAATTGCCCCAAGATTTAAGCGAGATCAGTAAGATTGCAAGAAAAGGAAGTGGTTCAGCTTGTAGATCGTTATTTGGAGGATACGTCGCATGGGAAATGGGAGTTGAAAAGGATGGATCCGATTCAAAGGCAGTTCAAGTAGCTGACTTGGATCATTGGTCGAATATGAAGGCCCTTATTTTGGTTGTGTCTGATGATAAAAAAGACGTGCCAAGCACCTCTGGTATGCAAAGTACGGTTGCAACATCTGATTTATTCCAATATAGAATCAATAACGTTGTTCCAAAGAGGTACAACGAAATGGTCAAGTCGATTCAAGACAAAGATTTCGAGAAGTTTGGTGAATTGACTATGTTAGATTCCAATTCATTTCATGCCGTTTGTCTTGATTCTTTCCCACCAATTTCTTACTTAAATGACACATCTAAGAAGATCATTAAATTGATCCATAAGTTGAATGAGTTAGAAGGTAGAATCATCGTCGCTTACACTTTCGACGCTGGTCCAAATGCTGTGTTGTATTATGAAGAAGAAAATGAAGATAAGATCTTAAGTGCTTTGAGTCCTTACTTCAAAGAATTGAATGGGTTTAAACCTCCAAGCAAATTTGTCGATTACAAGGTGACTGATTTCGTCAAAGAAATCAAAGGTGTGAGTAAAATCATTGCAACCAAAATCGGTCAAGGCCCAACTGTTGTTGATCAATGTTTGATTAACGATAACGGTGAACCTAAAAATTAACAGTCGAATCGACCTCAAAAGAATATGATTGTGCTCCCGTTGGATCAGTAGAATCCTCCATTTCTCGACTGTTGCTCCTCGTCTCACCCTTGGTGGCACTCCATGTGTTTATATATAATTTAATAATACAACCCCATACATTTATGTCTCTATTCAGCTCATCACCTACATCTGCTTGAGAAAGTCTCATATGGAACGGGAAAAAATAGCTATCATTGATGTTGTTGAGTAATCATAGAGTGTATAGCCACATATTTCGCCATGTATATACTGGTGCCTTGAAACATGGAGTTCATGTTAGACCAGTCGGACTTTTAAGACCTGGTGTTTCGTCAATTCGATTTTTTTCACCAGGTTTCAAAGGCTTGAACTTACCATCGTCGTCACCACAAAAGAACATCGCTACTCCAACACCAAAAGACCCTTTAAAAGAAGCATCAGCAAAGCCTGTGGAACCGGTGGAGAAGCTTAGAATAGCAGACAATATCTACACGATCCCTAACCTACTTACAATGACAAGAATCGTAGCAACTCCATTCATAGGGTATCATTTGATCCAAGGCAACACCAATTTAGCAATTTCACTATTTACATATTCATGTATAACAGACTTCCTTGATGGGTTCATAGCTCGTAGATATGACTTGAAGTCCATCTTGGGCACAATCTTAGATCCAATTGCCGATAAACTATTGATGGGAACATGTACTATTGCCTTATCACTAACAGGGATTATGCCCGGATATCTAGCAGCTATAATCATAGGAAAAGATGGGATGTTGGCATTGATGGGTGGGTATTATAGATATGCTACCATGCCAGTACCCAAAACATTGAAAAGACTAGCTAACTTAAGTATTCCAACAGTCAAAATAGAGCCTAATTTGTTTTCAAAAGTCAATACTGCTTTACAAATGGGGTACATTGGTAATTTAGTATTTAAAACGAAATTGGAATATCTATTGGCTGATTGGAGTTACGATTTTTGGTTGGGAAACTTCGAAATGTTTTTGGCTGGTACTACTATCATTAGTGGGTTATCTTATGTATTTTCGAAAAGATCAATCAAAGCATTGGCCTAATTTGCCATGTGAATCATTCTTAGATTGAATCATTCTTAGATTGAATCATTCTTAGATTCATGAACAGTTTGATAAAACCTGAGTAGTTTCCCATGGCCAAGATCACTTAAGGCTTGTAGCATTGCAATGTGATCCTTATTACTAGCATTTAAATAAACAAACACTTTAATGTGAGCCAATACTCTTAAATGGTCTATTTGGCTAGCAACAAACACTTTCTTCAATTTGTTTATGATGATTCGATGGTAAACGACTTTGAACCTTGGTAATAAGCTCTTTTGGTGGTTTACATGACAAACCAAGCGTTTAATGAATTGTAAATACCATTTATGGAGTATAACTAAATTATCCAAGGTAGGATTATTTAAATGGATAGAATCAAGCCCAATGAGGAGTTTTGTGACGATACTGTTCCATGCCAGTGAATACTCCACCAATTTGAGCTTGAATATCGGCAACAACCGGTTTAAAATACTCCATAAGTCGTTATCGTTATACTCCAAGCTTCTAATAAGCGCCAGCACCAATTTTAAGAATCCAGGTCTATTGATCTTCTCTGGGATTGAAAACTTGTACTTCCTAGGCATGTTGGTGGAAAGCTGGTACTTATATACTTCTATTGACGTATCCAACGAGACCCCATGGTGCTGTTTGTGCTTGATAAGAGATATTGCCAACTCCATGGCGGCTAATTGTATTTTTTGCAGTCGATAATGAGCGGTAGTAGGCAGGGCCAAGAGACGGCAGGGCCGAGAGACGGTAGGGACGAGAGACGGCAGGGACGAGAGACGGCAGGGACGAGAGACGGCAGGGACGAGAGGTGCTAGGCAGAAGGCAAGAGAGAAGAAGGGCATGAGAGGGCACGAGAGCAACTCTATATTATGCGCTATACAACCAGTGTATCAGAATGCTTGCAGCTCTGCATTGGTAGGAGCTTAGTATAGGAACCTACGGCTCTATAAGCAACCTTTTCCTTAACCTGACCCAAATTCTTCTTCTAATGAAGTTGCCAAAATAATACTTGCCCTTCCAATGGTGGCTACTGAAGAGCATTTTTGAGTAGATCCAACCTTGATCATCTACATCATTCAACATCAAAATATACCAATGATCCCAGTCCCAACACCAGCCTAGGTCGGGCAAAGGATAATTCTTTAGCGAATTGTTGATCAATCTTAGATCTTTGCCATTAATGAGCTGATAGTTTGAAGGATCTAGACCAGGAAAGAGACTGTTCTTAGAAAACAAAGGAATGCCAAATAACTTCATCCCTCTTTGGTTTTCAATGACCAAGTCTAGTTTGTATTCATATTCACTAGTCAACACCGTCTGCAATTTCTCGATTAGTATGTCATTCAACGAACTAGAATCCAAAAGCTTCTGTAATTCATGTATTTGGGGGAGTCGCTGGAACCTAGTAAAGATCTGTTTATCGATCAATTCCATAGCAGCCTACTACCAAGAACCTGACTCACTGCCACCTACTACCAACAGAACCAGACTCTACAACTGCCTCTTACAATTGATCTCTGCCAGACTCTACAACTGATCTCTGCCTGATTCTTACAACTGTCGTTCTGTGTGCCTGACTCTACAACTGTCGTTCTGTGTGCCTGACTCTACAACTGTCGTTCTGCCTGACTCTTACAACTGCCTGCCTGCCTGCCGCTCTGCCTGTTCTCACCGCCTGTTGTCACCGCCTGCCTCCCCAGCTGTTCCAGAAGCTTCGGTCGCAGGCCCTTGACTCTGTTCCAGTTTCAGTTTGAGTTTAAGTTTGAGTTTGCGCACTTGTCGTGCCCCGACCGCTGATTAACTGCAGAAAAAAGGACGCTGGGAAATTTCGTTATTAGTAAACCATCAGGAGAAGTGATTGTCGAGTAGGAAGACACCGATAGAAGTACAAGCTGTTGCATATTGTCATACTACTTCTGAAAACAAGAACCGGACCCAAGTACGAAGGGCGCTAAAGCAGACACCACAGCGCCACAGCAGACACTGCAACGAAGCAACGGAGTGAGAAAATGGACTTCAACCCAACGTTTGAAGAACATGCACCTTTGCCATTATTAGGGGGAGAGAAATCCAAGATCAAGGCCGAAGAAATAATGGATGATATTAACATCCACATGGGTGGTCCTGGCAATCCAAATTCAGCCCTAAATGCCAACTTTAATGCCAACATGAACCCCAATATGAATCCCGCCTCAAATAACGGGAATAGTCATCCACATTTCAATTTCAACAATCCATTCGATTTGAATTCATATCCAATGACAAACCCTCCGTTATTCGATCAGTCGATGTTTGTAAATTACAACCAGGATGGGACTCCTGTGTTGAGAAGAAGAATTTCCATTTCAAATGGTCAAATTGGTCAAATTATCAACCATGAAGCCATCTTATCTGACGTATTCAATTTCAATGATGAAGATTCCGATGATCCTCCTCCAAACGCTGCTTCAGCTCATCCACTACATCAGCAAGTACTTCCATTGCCTCCACATCAACAACAGCCACCATCACAGCAGCAACCACCACCACAACCACAACCCCAAGCTCAACCACAACCACAGCAACATATACAGCAGACAGGCCCCCCTGCACCCAGCCAAGTCACTCTGCTCCAGGCGCAGGCACAAGCCCAGGCTGAACTACAGTCAAGACTAGCACAACAAAGCTTGAATCAGCACCCAACCCCACAACCTCCACCAACGGCACCTCCAAGTCATGGTATGACCCCTATGGCAAACAAACAATCAATGGAAGATTCTACTCCGCCCACATCATCTGCATCTGGTAATGCGTTGAATGATGGTGGTAATGAAATGATCATCAATAACGATGGGTCCCAACTTAAACTCCCATCTGACCATTCATCATTTGCAGGGGTCCCACCTCCAAATCATCAGTTGATTTATAATAATGAAGTGATTTATAATCCAAACAATGGGCCTGTACCAGGTACAGCAGCATGGAAGAAGGACAGACTATTGGAAAGAAACCGTTTGGCAGCATCTAAATGTAGACAACGTAAAAAACATGCCCAACAACAATTAATTGAAGATTTAAATGAACTCAAACAGGAGAATAATCACTTGGTCAATAAGTTGAATAACTATGAAAAATTGTTTAATTTATTCCAAGGGTTTTATACAAACACATCAAACTTTGAAAGAGTTGAAAACTTTGAACATTTTGATGTGTTATCCCAAGCTTTGAAATCAAAGGATCAAGATAACTTGTTCAAGGTATTATCGAACTTCAATCCTAACCCGATTAAGAGGGAAAACTAAGGACCATGTGTAACGGGAAATGAAATGGTCCAAATAGATGGGTCGCTAGACGGGTGACTATGAAGTCCTGGGAAGCCACCAGGGCCAGGGCCAGGGCCTGGGCCAATAGATATGTAATCACTAGAAGAATGTCTAGAGATTCAGTGTACTTTAATGAATAGCTTAGTCTTTTCTCCTTTCTCTGCTTCTCGCTCTCCTCACTCTTCTTGCGTATGCCCCTTGCGTATGCCACTTGCGTATGCCACTTGCGTATGCATTACTTGCGTATGCATTACTATGGGTTGACGCTTCCTACGCTTCCTACGCTTCCTACGCTTCCTACGCTTCCTACGCTTCCTACGCTTCATACGCTTACTACCTCCTACGCTTAACTATGGTGGCTGGACACCGCACGACCCAGGTTTTTCACCAATTTTTTCAACGCGAAAGGCAAAGGAATCAACTGTAACGTCTTGAAGTATTAGTATTGAAGTATTAGTATTGAGGTATTAGTAGTGAGGTATTGAGGAGCCGGAGAGATAAGATGTCGTTAAAGTTGCCGCAAGCGCCAAACTCTGGGTTGTTCAAACAAGGGTACCAGTCGCATTCCAGCGCCGATGGAGCCATCATCAGGAACATCGAAGCGGTTAGAGAGATTTCATCGATAGTCGAAACATCAATGGGTCCAAGTGGTAGAAACAAGATTATTGTCAATAAACTAGGCAAAACTTTTGTCACCAACGATGCCGCCACCATGATCAACGAATTGGAAATCGTTCATCCTGCTGTGAAGATTTTGATCATGGCTTCTAAGCAACAAGAATTTGAAATGGGGGACAATACAAACTTGGTGATAATTTTGGCGGGAGAGTTTTTGAACATTGCTGAAAAGTTATTGACGTTAGGATTGAATGTTAGTGAAATCGTTCAAGGGTATAAGTTGGCCAATCAATTTGTCATGGATAAATTAGAAAGTTTAGTGGTTAACCAAGTTGAATCATTAACTGATTCAAAAGAATTGTATAAGATTATTAAGTCAGTTGTTTCATCAAAACAGTTAGGGTTGGAATCAATTGTATCCAAATTGATTATTGACGCTGTAAAATTGATCATCAATCCAAAAAACCCAAAAAGTTTTAACGTTGATTCCATTAGAGTGGTAAAGATCATGGGTTCTTCATTATCAAGTTCTGAAGTAATTAAAGGTATGGTTTTCCCAAGAGAACCTGAAGGTTCAATTAAAAACATCAAATCAAAATCAAAGGTCGTAGTGTTTTCATGTCCTATTGATATTTCAACTACTGAAACCAAATCAACTGTTTTATTACATAACGCTCAAGAAATGTTGGAATTTTCTAAAGGGGAAGAACAGCAATTAGATCAAATGTGTAAAGAAATCAGTGATAGTGGTATCAAAGTTATAATTGCAGGTGCTTCAATTGGAGAGTTGGCTTTACATTATTTCAATAAGTATGGTATATTGGTTTTAAAAGTTCCTTCAAAATTTGATTTAAGAAGAGTTTGTCAAGTTTGCGGGGCAACTCCTTTACCAAGATTAGGGGCTCCAATGCCTGATGAAATGGGTGAAATTGATGTAATTGAAACTAGAGAAATTGGTGGGGATAGAGTTACGATTTTTAAACAAAACAATGATTCTATTTCAAGAACCTCGACTATCATATTAAGAGGTGCAACTCAAAATAATTTGGATGATGTTGAAAGATGTATTGATGATGGTGTTAATTCTATAAAAGGATTAATTAAGGACAATAAATTATTACCTGGAGCAGGAGGTATTGAAATCGAATTAGTCAAATTAATCACTAAATATGGTGAAAGTACACCAGGTTTATTACAATTGGCAATAAAACATTTTGCCAAAGGATTTGAAGTCATTCCAAGGATTTTATCAGAAACTAGTGGATTAAATTCGACTGAAATATTAAGTAAATTATACTCAATTCATTCATTAAATGATAATTCTGGATTGAATATCGGTATTGACATTGAAAACAATTCAAACGATGGATTAATCAACGTAGATGATGAAAATATTTACGATTTATTATCTTGTAAGAAATCTGCCATCAATTTGGCAACTGAAGCTGCTTCAACTATATTATCAATCGATCAAATCATCATGGCTAAAAGAGCTGGTGGTCCAGTTATGCCAAATAAACCTACTCCTCAGAATTGGGATCAAGAAGATTGATACTCCAATCATTAAATTGTATATAGAATAATATATATAAACAAATTCTATATACATCTCTCTTCATTTCATGGTTGTTTCATAACGTAACATCGTGAGCTAATCTCGAAGGCCCAAAGGACCAAAAGACCGAAAGGTAGCACCAAACTCAAGCCACCAATCTTCCTGTTTTGATGAAGTTTTGCATCTTCGTGAAATCCTTTAAACCATTGGACTCGACCCCAGAACTAACATCAAACCCAATCAAATTAGTAAAAGTGTTCAAGCCAGTAATGTTGAACTCAGTCAAGCCACCAGCCAAAAGGAATTTCCCTTGAGTCAACTCCTTAATGACACTCCAATCAATCACTTTACCTTCACCACCCATTTCACCGTCGAGCAATGGCACCAAGAATCCATTGCCAAAGTAATGGCCCCCAATTAAAATCTCATCCAAAGCAGTATAAATCAATGATATATCGTTAGGTATGGCGAATCTTGGAACAATACCAAATTTGCAATTGTACTTCTGAGAATTGTAATTGCAATATTCCAACTTACTTTCATTGCCATGGAGTTGAATGATATCAACCCCAACATCATCAGCAATTTTGAAGACTTCATTGATTGGTTGGTTCCGAAAGACCCCAACTAAAAACGGACCATTTTCTGCAATCAAACTCGATATCGTATCAATCATCTGATCAACATCTTCGAACTCCAATGTCTTGATGTGGTCAAGAATTTCACTGATGGTACTAAACCTATTATTCCTAGACATCCTTGCCTGCTTCACCATTTCAGAAATCTGCTTGGCTACATCTCTTGCAACCGTTCTTTTCGTACCAGGAGCAAGCACCATGCCCACCATGTCGGCGCCACATTCTAATGCATCTTTGGCCGATTGGAGCTGGCTAATCCCACAGATCTTTATCAACTTCATCATCGTTGGTATGACTAATGATTCTCAATTAATTTCTGCTGAAGCGGCCAAGAACCACTAAGTCGCCGGTCACGCGACAAGCACGTGAACCAGATGTTACATTTGTGTAGAGAAATTTATTTTTTAATTATGAAACACTGATAAGATTATTTTCTAATGATGAAACAGTGATAATAATCTATATATGTTTCATCCATGTCAATTACATCAACATGGCCAGATCTTCAATAATCGGTCCATTGTCACATCTAGATCGAGTAATTCGATTTAATATTGTATACGTTACATATTATTCTGGTTGAAAAATATTAATTTCTGTGTAGTTTTACGATTAGATCCCAGGTACAGACCAAACTAATACAATCTGTATAAAGTAGTAGGCTGATCAAGAGTAGTTTAATACAGAAATAGAGTTGTGTGATAGGCAGGTGATTCTACGTCCTATTAGTTCTATTTATGGCACAAAACGGTCTTATGCGCTAAACGGCCTTATGGCACTAAACGGTCTTCGGTCTTATGGCACTAAATGGTAATATATGGCACTGTCTGGCACTATAGTTAGTTATCCTGATTCAGACTATCTTTTCTAAATAGTTTACCAAAGTTCTTGAAGTTTTCATTGAATTTGTTGATGTTGTTCTCACTGTTTAGTGCTAGTTCACGAAGGTTTCTTTCTAAATTATTGATCTTTAACTTAGGTGATTTGTCTTCAGTTGGGGATCCTATCGAGGACATAGATGAAAAGTTGAAGGGGGTGTTGTTGGTATGCAGCGATTGAGAATTGTATTGGTCTTGATATTGGGATGCTCCTTGTGGGTGAGTTGAATGAAATTGGGAGCTTTGGACCGGCTGAGGAGTTACCATTGATGAATCATCATCAATGATTGAAATTATAGGCGACTCGTCAATCAAGTCATTGTTCTCCAATGACAATTGGAGATTAAAGCTCTCGACATACTTCCTCTGCTCAACAATTGTGACGTTCTTTAAACTCAACAATTTTCTGAAGTTTTTGATTGATTTATCGCCAATCAATTGGAAATACGATTCAATTAAATTATCAATTGGTAATATTGGAGTCAACAATAATTTCAACAAAGTTTCTAGCTTAACAAACTGTTTATTCACAAAACTTTCATAATACTTATTGTCATTTTCATTATTATCAATATTATCATTGTCGTTATCGTAATCATAATTTGGATTGGCAAAATTTGGTAATTTGAGTAAAAAGGTTTTCAAGTATTTAACATCGTTTAGAATCTGTTCGATATTTAAAATACTTAAAGGCTTAATTAGTTTTAAGTTGTTTGAAAATTGTTTGACAATCAATTCAATTATTTTGTTGCAAAAATTCTTAATATAACTTTCTCTTATTATTAAAGGTAATACGATTCTACAATTCTTGATCAAACAGTTTTTGAAATCAATTATATA
Source organism: Yamadazyma kitorensis (assembly GCA_030572015.1). Lineage (NCBI taxonomy): Eukaryota > Fungi > Ascomycota > Pichiomycetes > Serinales > Debaryomycetaceae > Yamadazyma > Yamadazyma kitorensis. Next base: position 94,306 of record JAJLZC010000001.1, on the reverse strand, counting down.
ATTGGATAAAGTACTAATTGATTCCATATTGAGCCAATTGTTATTTTCAAACTGTCTCCAACTAAATTTTAAATCCATTGATATTTGATCTGCCAATTTATTGATTGATTTATTAATTAATGACAAGTATAAATTTTTGATATTATCAAAATCAATTCTGTTTTTGTAGTCTGGATGAATTATATTGTTGAATTTGTTGACCAAATCATCTAAATTATTAATAATATAATCTCCAGTATTTAGAATCATGGTCAAATACTTGATCGATTCAATTTGGTTCGATTCTTGACTTGAAGAAGGATCATTCGAATTATCAATATATAATATGGGTGATAAAATTCGATTATGATACTCAGTCAAGTATTTATTGAATAAATTGCTTAAATCAAGTAAGATTTTCCCATTTGAAATCTTTAAAATTTGGATCAATACTCTTTGGTAAGTCTTCAATAGTTCAATTGAAGAATTTGAAATATTTGGAATACTATTGATTTTTAAAATATTTAAAAAGTCATTGAAGTTATTGACTTGTTGAAATTCGGTTGGGATTTTTGGGATCGATTGAAATTCATTGATCTTAACATTCAAAAGTTTATCTTGTTCATTAATCCATACACTTAAGTAAGGCTCAAAAGTTTTCAGGATCACTCTGTTAAAATATTGATTATCAAAGATATTTGACATACTGTTTTCAAATTCTAACGTCACATTAAGACAATTCAACAAAGTCTCTGAAGATAGCTTTTTTTGATTCAATTTAGCCAATATATCTTCCTTAGTAATTTCACAAAATAACTTGGTTAATTCCAAATCTATGTTCCAATTTTGGGGGAAAATCGACAAATATGAAGACTTGACCTTATTCAAAGTATTATTAAAGTAGATAAACCTACGGTTTAAGTTATCCAATGAGCCAGCTTCATCAAGATTATTAAAGATTGATTTGATTTCCTTCAATTGTAGATTATAGAACCATGTCAATAGCTTATCTTTTTGTTTTGAGTCGATTAATTCAAGGATCTTACAGCTATAATCCAAGTCATTAATCTTTTTATTGTAAGTTATGACTTCTTCAAAATCGATAAAAATATTATCGATTAGTTTCAATTCGATCTTATTCATTGTCATATTCAATTGGTTGATTTCGTCGATTGATTTGTATGGCTTAAAGAACACCAACAAATCCTTTGTGTTATTCAAATGATTATAAATGTCCTTATAGTTGTATTCTTGTTTCAATAATTGATTTAATTCGTTGATAGAATAGCTTAGAATCTGTAATCTCTTAAAAATCGTCATTGAAACGGTTAAATTCTTCTTCAAATTGTCTAATTTCGAAATCTCCAGAGTTATTGATTCGATTGACTGCTGAATGTCATTTGATTTGTCCTGGGAACTGTTAATTGAAGTGATCAATTGTTGAATATTCTGTGCCTTTAATTGGCTCTTATTTGAGTTATACTCAGCTATCCCTTCATTAATTCGGCTATTTAGAAGAACTTTGTGTTCATTCAAATATTGCATTATCTGGGGCAACTCTTCCAATGACTTGGGGCTTTGAAACACCCGTTGCATGTCATTATATGGGTTATAATCAAACCTATCCATGGTATTGTACTCTGTTGACGGTTGTGATTTTTCGATCTCTGAGGCGCGCTGTCAGCACCACCGCAGCAGACTGGCGGCGCTTATAGTGCGCACAATTAGTACCACACCCGGATGCCAGACCGGCGGCAATATTTAGCTGCAAACGATGCAATCGTCAGCCGCCACCTTACTGTAGTATGGCCTGTCTTGCATGCCACCGCTGTAGTCTTGCAAGTCACTGCAAACCCTTGCCGACCCCTCTGTAGTCTTACTTGACGATCAGAAGGACCAGAGTGCTTAATCTGCCTTTGTCTTTGCCGCTTAGTCTTCTGGTGTGATGTGTTCTTGTTTTCAGTCATAGAGCTTAAGACCCAAGGACCACTAAATCTGATTGATCTGCAAACACGGCAAGCAAGCCTGTGATGCATGTACATGCACCAACAGTTGACTGCATAGCTAGGGTAAGCCCAGACGCCTGAAGCTGTCAGAGGTCGCCAGATGCCACCAGAGGTCGCCAGATGCCACCAGAGGTCGCCAGGCGTAAGCGCCAGATGTTTGTGGCAGTTGGATGTTAGTGCTGAGGTAGAGTGGTGTTAGTGTTAGTGCTGAGGTAGAGTGGTGTTAGTGTTAGTGCTGAGGTATTACTAGTGGTGTTAGTGTTAGTGCTAGTGTTACGGTTAGTGTTAGTGGTATTCGTAGTGCTGTGGTAGTGCTACTGCTAGTGCTGTGTTACTGCTAGGGTAGTGCTAATGTGGGGAGTTGATACTGCTACTGCTTATGTAACGATACGACAGATGGCGGATTAATTGACACATTCATCCCAAGTCTTCCCGTCCCCTGTCCTAATTCGTCCAGCTGAATGGTGTAACTGCATCTCCATCGTCTAATGCGGTATCACTGCATTTCCATGGTCTAATACGGTATAGCATGCGGAGCCCATTTTCTTTAAGGTTGGCCATCGGAACTTCCCATGGTCAACCAGATTCAGCATCATACGTGACTACTGCTGCTGCCACTACTGCTTCTAGTGCTTCTGCTCCCGCTCCTACTGCCCTGGCGGTAACAATTGGGTGCACCCATACTTTCTGAATACAGAAATTCCTGCATTTCCTAACTAGGAAAAGACTGAAGTGGTCCTGGATTGTGCAGAAAAACTACAAGAAACTCCAGCTAAACCTTTCCATATCCACTCGTACATTCGACTTCAACCTTAAAGAGGAGATCTTTACTATCCAAGTAATAACTAAAGTTTATTATAGTTTAAAACTTTATAAAACCTGCTTCTTTATTTGTCACAAGTGATTTTATAAAACCTTGCAGTATTCTCGTTTAAAGGAGAAAATTTTTTTCAGTTCAAAGGAAAGGAACAGAAACAAAAACAAAGTCTGGAGAATCCAAAGCAGATACTTACATAAAAGCTCAGGAACAAGAGAGCTTAGTGATATTGATAGCCTGATATCCTAGTGTGTTGACAGAGTATACAAGAGGTATACGCAAGGACGATTGAAAAGAACAATTGGCTTATCTTGGCTTTAGCACCTGCTTCTGTTGATTGTTGATTTGAAACCACAACATGGCCCGTTTTAAGTTTGGCAAGAGTAAAAGAAAGGACGGATCGAATGATCCAAACGCTTCTATGGATGAAGAATCCAATACCCTGATTGGTAACCAGTCCCCCAATTTGGATGAAGACAACTTACCTATGTCCAATGTCCAAAGCTCCAATATTACTCCACAAATTGGCCAATCCTCAATTTTGAAATCTCCAAATAATCACAGTCCAATAATACAAGTTGAAGATGGTTCAACTCCTTGGGTTAGATTCAAATTATCAAATTCTCCATTTCCTCGTTATAGACATGCTGCTTCGTCAGTAACTTCTGAAAAAAATGAAATTTTTTTGATGGGTGGTTTAAAAGAAGGGTCGGTTTTTGGTGATACTTGGAAAATCACTCCAAGTGTCAATGCATCCAATGAAATTGTTAGTTATAGTGCTGAAAGTATTGCCATTGCCAATAATAATAATCCTCCTGCTAGAGTCGGTCATTCTTCTGTTTTGATTGGTAATGCATTTATTATTTATGGTGGTGATACCGTTGATACTGACTTTAATGGGTTTCCTGATAACAATTTCTATTTGTTCAATGTCAATAATAATAAATACACTATTCCAAGTCATATTTTAAACAAACCAAATGGTAGATATGGTCATACAATAGGTGTTGTATCTTTAAATAATCAAAGCTCAAGATTATACCTTTTTGGTGGTCAACTTGAAAATGACGTCTTTAACGACTTATATTATTTTGAATTAAACACTTTTAAAAGTCCAAAAGCAAGATGGGAAATGGTTGAACCTTTAAATAACTTTAGGCCTCCTCCTTTAACTAATCATTCAATGTCTATACATAAAAATAAAATTTATGTTTTTGGTGGGGTTTATAATAATGAAAAAGTTTCAAATGATTTATGGTGTTTTGATATAGCTAGTTCTAAATGGAATCAAGTTTCTGCTTCTGGTAACTTACCTTTACCTGTTAATGAACATTCTGCTTCAATTATAAACGATCGTTTATTTATTTATGGTGGTAATGATTTTAGTGGTATTATTTATAATTCTTTATATGTATTAGATTTACATACTTTGGTTTGGTCTAAATTAGTTCCAAATGGTGAATTAGATGGTCCTGGTTCAAGATGTGGTCATTCAATGACTTATGTTCCAAATTTAAACAAATTGATTATAATGGGTGGTGATAAAAATGATTATGTTTCTGATGATCCTGAAGATTTTGAAACTTATGAAACAAAAGACCCATCTGATAATTTGGATACAATGATTTATCAATTAGACTTGGATATTTTAGATGCATTTTTGTCTTCAAAACAAACGGTTGTCAAATCAACTAAAAAAGCTGCCGTTGCCGCTGCTGCTGCTGCTGCTGGTGCCGCTGGTATTGGTGGTGGTGCCGCTGCTGCTGCTGGACATTTTAATAATGGTGGTGGCCAACAACAACCAAGAGGATTGGGTTCTTCTGCTGACGATGTTAGGCAAGGTCTCCAACGTCATGGTAGAAGTTTTTCAGCTGGACCAGAAGAATTTAGAACCCCTGAGGCATCCCCAGAAAGAAGACTCTTTGATGAATCACAAGAAGATAAATTTGTGGAAGTACCATCAACTGCAATTTCAGAAAAAGATATAACTGAAGATGAAATGGAAAGTCATTTGAATTTAGATAATGAACCAAATGCACCAGTATTAGCACCAATTGCTGGTTCAAGGGCTGCTTTTGGCTCAAGATCTTCACCATCTAAAGATTCATATAATAATGGACGTTCTAATTATATTGATGATGAAAGATTAGAAAATAATTCTACTCCAAACTTATCTAATAAAGTTGAAAATGAAAAAGTTAAACTGTTAATTAATGAATTAACAAGCCAATTAAATGATTTGAAACGTTCAACCAAATTGGAAATGCAAAATGCTACTGAAAAAATTCATCAATTAGAAACCGAAAATAAATCATTCAAAGAATCAAATACCACCGACTTGAAGAAAGAAATTGAAGATAAAGATGAAATAATTAGAGAATTGAAGCAACAGATTGATCCAAGCTTAGTTCAAATTGACGAAGATGAGGAATCAAATACCGTTAATAAATCACTTGGTAGCCATAGTAATGGTAATTCTATTACTGAATTAACTAAATACAAATTAGATCGTATTAATTTAAACAACAAATTGATTTATTTAAGTAAAGAAAATCATGAATTATCTGGTAAATTAGCTGAATTTGAACCTTTTATGAACAATCAAATTGGTCAATTATCCGACTTTCAAAAAATCATTGAAAAACAAGAAGATAAAATTAAAGCATTAACTGCACAAGTTGTTGATCAAGAAGGTTTACATAAAGAATTAAATGATTGGAAAAATAAATATGAAAACTTAGAATTGGAACATAAGAATTATAGATCAATTCATGATGAAGATGATATATCTGATGACGATGAAGGTCAAGACCGTGATGTTAATGCCAATGGTGCTCATGATAGTTCCAATAAATCTATTTTGAGCAATTCAACTACAAGAAGATCTAAGAAAGATATTTCATCTCACTTGGAGAATTTAGTTCAATTATGGTCAAGTAGAAACCCTTCAATGAGTAGTACTGCGGGTGGTGCACAAGGAGATTCAAGATCAATCAATGAAAGTGACGCAGTTGATCCAATGGTTATTGAATTACAAAAACAATTGGATAACTTGATGAAGGTTAGTAGAGAACAAGAAGTTACCTCAGCAAGAGAAATTGGTAATTTGAAAAATGAATTAAACTTGAAATTGAATAATTTGAAAAGCTTTGAAGGTAATTATAAAGATGCCTTACAAAGTGTTAATAATACTTCAAAAGCATTGAATTTGACTCAAGAAGAATTGAATAATCAACGATTGACCATCGATAAATTAATCAAAGAAAATAATGAATTGAAATTATTCAAGAAGGCAAGCAAGAGATCAAGCACCAGAAATCCTTTACTGCAACAACCAAGTGAAGATAACTTTTCAGTCTCCAGGCCAATCAAAGAACTCGATGAAAACGAGGAAGATGAAGATGACCATTCTGCTATTGAAAATGCTCATTTCAATATGAAATTAAAAGATTTAGAAGCTGACTTGTTTGTTTTGAAGCAAGAAAGAGACCAATTAAAAGACAATGTGACCTCCTTGCAAAAACAATTATACTTGGCCCAACAAAGTCCATAATCCAACCATAGGGACCGATTAGAGCAAGAAAAAGAGAAAAGAAAGCGTCAGAGACCATTAATTAACAAGGGCAATTGTGAAGTAACTGCAACATTGCCCAATAATAACTCAAAAGATTAAAACAAAAGCCAAAAAAAATTGTACTTATATTCTGTCATCCTTCCATTAGTATTATTAATTTTTATTTATAAATTGACATCACTGTTTATAGTGTTTTTAGTGTTTTAAATAAAGAAACTTTTTAGTTGTCTCTCTACCTCTTCAGTGACTAAAACGAATACTACGGTGGAAGGTCTAGCCAGATTATGTTTATTGTAATTATACAAGGATACATAATACATTCATAATTCATAAAAAATATACACAGGTATTGTTCTACCCAAGTTTGACAGTTACATCGATTTGTCTTTGTCTTTATTGATTATTTTGATTGTTAGCAGGGACTTCTGAACGGCTCTGGTCTGGGTCGATTAGTTGATCGTGATTAGACCCTTCATAAGTTGGAACATAGTCTATATATTGATCATCGTCCATGTTGTTGTTAGAATTTGAATCTGTGGAAAAAAAATTGAAAGACCTACCGTTTGGAGCTTGGTGTGGTTCGTCTTGTGCTTGAGCTTCTGGTTGTGATTGAGAACTGGAACCTTCTCTTAGATCCTGCTGATCAACTAAAATTGCATTATTTCTGTCGATCGGGCTGATAGAATCTCTTGATTCGTTATCATCTAATTCTAAGCCTGGAGGTTCAGAGGGTAATAATGAAGATTCATGAGCTTTGATTTGTTCCTTTTCAGACAATTGGGGTTGATTTGGCATTGGTATTAAATCCGCATCAGCCCCATAGTTGGCTTCATTATAATTAGGTATATTGCCTTGAAATTGATTATCATAAGTACTTTGATTGGTATTATGGTTTTCGTATTCTGGGATATTTGGAAAGTTGTTAATAGCTCTTGATTCAGGTATAATATTGATGTGAGGATTTTGTTGAGTATTTATAAGTTGATTGGCTGTATTAGGAGAATTATCTGAAACCGATGGTGATACATTGGACGCAGGAGAATTATTATCCAATCTATTGGTGTGGCTATTACTTAAATTACTGTGTATGTTGTTATTAGGGCCATTGGTATTAACTCTGTTCAGTTTATGAGTTCCGACAACAACTTCTGATGTTAATTGTAAGAACTTTCTCATTCTCTTATATTTATCAGTGTTGATAAAACTTGATCTTTCCTTTTGATTAAAGTCAGTAGTACCTGATAAATATTTAAACTGCAACTTGAAATCATTTAAGGTATTGGGAATATTAGAATTTTCATCATGAAAAGTTTCTTCATTCTCATTACCAATACCATTTCCGTTAGAACTGTTAATATTATTATTACCAGGCCCTGAAATGCTTGGAAAGTCAATTACTGGAGATGGATGACTGTTGTCAGATGCTATATGATGTTTAGATTGATCGTTACTATCCAATAGCACGGTCTTACCCGATAAATTAATTAAAATCTCAATGAAATATTGGAATGAAACTAAAGGGCATCCACTAATAGTTGGAAATGCATCAGCTGGAACTCTAATGCTGGTACTTATTTCAGACTTAAAAGTAATGGGATCAACATACAATGGGATAACAGTTTGAGCCAAATCTTTCCGAAAAGAATCAAATAAACCTTCAGGTCCATTGTCCAATCTACAAACCCTTACAAAAGTTAGAATTATTCCATTGGTGTCTTGGATTTTTCTTAAATGATTAATGTTTAACTTGATTGGAATCAATTCACCTCTCAAATAACCTCTTTGTGGTATTGACATTGATACCTTAATAGTTTCTGGTTTAGCAGGATAATCATATGATATGCTCGAAGGGGTTATATTCGATTGGACCTGATTTATGTGACTTGAAAAATCATCTTGTAGATTGTTCGATTGGGGTTGATTATGCAGTAGTTGGTCATTATTTATATGATTTTGAGAATCATCAAGATCAGCTGCATCATCATTGGAAATAGCATCGTTATCAGGAATTGGAGTGTTCTGGTTTGAGTTGTTTAATTCATTTTGATCTGAGTTATTTGAAGAAAACGTGCTATAAGTATTAACAGTATTAATGGTAGAATTTGAAGACTGGGTCTTAGATAACTTCTTGCTGTACCTTGGGTCTTTAATAATTAATCTTTTAGGTTTAGGGGGCGCTAAAGTGCTTATATCGATTGGATTAATTAATTTAATTAATTTTTCTGAAGTGAAATTGGAATTATGTAAAAGTTTCAAGTTTTTAGTCTTGGATAGTAAACTCGGAGAAGATGAGGATGAATTGAAATTATAAGTGGATGAGCTTGAATCAGGGGATGATTCATTTGAATTTGAATTACCGTTGTTGTTGCTGTTACTATTAGTGGCTACATTGGTATTACTGGTAGAATCACTCATTGAAGCCCTTAATAAATAAGTTATAGAACCTTTACCAAAATCTATACTAGTAAATATTCTCTTATTCGGTAGTTTCACAATGAAAGGAAATCTATGTTCTCCTTTAAACAACCCATTTGAAAATTCCAGATTATTATTACTTTCATTCACAATACTTGGCATGTTCGAAATATGATCACCATAAATTTTAATAGTATGATTGAACAAATTATGTTTAACTGGTCTCAATTTTGAATGAGATGATGCATTGATTTTAACATACCCAATCAAGGATAAAGTTATAACCACGTTAGCCAAATTTTTCTTTGAAATTAGAATGATTTGCCCCGATATTTCATCGCCAGGTAACCAAGAATTATGAGGATTATCTAATATTATATAGAAATCACTAACTGAGTTGAAGTCTATTTTAAACGGTGAAGTCAAAGGGTGTTCATTTTCAGAAGAGCTTCTCAGCCTGCTAGGCATTATTCTTGAAACAGCCCTTCTCATTTGTAACTTATAGTTATTGGTTGTCTTTCTGGTTGTCTATTTGTTTCCTTTGTCTCTACAAGTCAAATCTGTTGAAGTGGTATCAATGAAGATGGTTCAACCGAATAATGTATGATGATAAAAAATATTACAAACAAGCTATTACTTGAATCTCATGGACCGTTGATATAGATGACACTTGTGAAGGGGTGGTTAACCGCTAAGGCCGAAGGTTCTTAGCTGGATGGGCGGTATACCGAAAGTTCACCTTCAAAGATGGACGTATATCGTATGCCACAAACTAGCTATCTTGGATGCCTTCTAGGCTGTGCTTGCCGTGGTAGGTTGGTCTCTAACTTAGCTACGGAGAACAGCTGACAGAACCCAGCCGACAAGAACTCAGTCGATGAAAAAAAACACAAAAACACACAGAAAAAGCGATGGTGTGTAGCTGCGTACCAAAAGGTCTGAAGATAATATTATCGAATGGACCCTTGAAGTGGTTATACTATGATATCTAGCAAAATATGAACTTTTATGTTTGTAATCGTAAGTGTTTCTCCAGTAACAAGAAAAAAGGAGTTTTTTCCCTTTCAAAATTTCCTCGCACTTTCAGAATCTCAGTGCAATTCCAGGTGTCGCCGTACGGGACGGGTGGCGCCAGCTCCTCCGCGCGGGTGAGTGGGCGGTGGGCGGAGGCTGGGCCCAAGGACCAGTGGTTTGACGTTTGTGTCTCTGGGGTCCAGGCTCGCTTAGACGTCAATCGTTAGACTTTGTAGACTTTTTTGACACAATTGCTTTGATCTAACTTAAAAGTGTATTTAAGAGCGTAAGGGAAGGATGAGATCAACAGACGGAGAGGAATGGAGCCGTATTCTGAACAACATTTATTATATGAAAATTACTATACATGACGGATAGAAGAACCAAGGGCCTCCCATTTTGAATTTGATCGGATTTTTTACTATCATAACATTAAGAGACTATTCTGGTCTGTTTAATTTGTCTTTCATGGAGTTTTCTAAAATTTCTTCAACCATTCCTGCAATTAAACAGTATGTTTAATCAAAAGTTCTTTTGGTACCTTTGAATTCGGTGTTTTGTCTTGGTCTTGGAGAACTAGTACCAGATCTGTCACCACCAAAGCCACGGTCACCACCGAAACCACCACGGCCACCACGACTGCCACCGAAACCACCACGGCCACCACGGTTACCGCCAAAACCACCACGTCCACCTGAGGATGGTTCTTTTGGAGTTGAAAAATCTAATCTACATGGTCTACCTTCAATATATTCCCCGTTTAATTTTTCTAATGCTGATTGGGCTTCTTCAACTGATGAAAATTGAACATATCCAAATCCTTTTGGTTGTTGAGTATCTGGGTGAGTTGGGATTCTACATGAAATAACTTGCCCATGTTCAGAGAAAAGTCCCATTAAATTATCTCTATCAGCATTGAAACTCAAGTTACCGATGAATAAAGTGTCTGATGGAGCTGATGGAACATCACCAAACTGTTTAGCTCTATCATTTCTATTAGGGGTTTGTGGTTTTGAAGTTGACATATCTAAATTGATTGGTCTACCATCAATTTCTTTACCTTGATATTCTTGTAATGCTTTTTCGGCTGCTGACTTACTATCGAAATCAACGTAACCATAACCTCTTGATTTACCAGTGGCTCTTTCCATAATAACTCTAGCGCTAATAACACCTCCTAATGGTTCGAATTCTCTTTTTAACCATTCGTCATCAATACTCCATGATAATCTACCAACAAATAAGGTGGTAGGTTCTTCATCAGTCTTTTGTTTCTTAACAACTGGTTCTTCGTCGGCAGTTTGGAATTCTTCTTCACTATCAGCTTTACGTTTACTAGATTTTTCTTCTTCCTTGTCAGATTCGTCTGAAGAGTCGGAATCACTGTCTGAGTCGCTGTCTGAATCGCTGTCTGAATCGGAATCTGAGTCGGAGTCGGAATCTGAGTCGGAATCAGCCTTGGCCTTAGCTTTGGTCTTAGTGTCCTTCTTTTCTTCTTCATCAGATGAATCGCTGTCACTATCATCACTATCGGAGTCTGAATCACTATCTGAATCACTATCTGAATCACTTGATTCTTCTTTAGCAGCAGCAACTGGAGCAGCCTTTTTAGTTACCTTTTTTGGTTTTTCTTCTTCGTCAGAAGAAGAATCATCGCTAGATGATTCATCTTCACTGGAGCTTTCTTCGCTTGAGCTTTCAGATTCACTAGAACTTTCACTTTCGCTGGAGCTTTCGCTTGAGCTTTCAACCTTCTTTTTGCTTTCCTTCTTTTTGATGTCTTTCTTGACTTCTTTACTTGATGATTTAGCCATTGTGTATCTGCTTTATTATTTTACAATCGTAATCTTTTCTGTAAAAACTGTTTAGAAAAAATTGAAATATTTTTTTTTGAAGAGATGCTCTTCCCAAGTTGAAAAATTTTAAATCCAGAATAGCACTGCATATAATCCGCCATACATAGTGAATCTAGCGCTGGCGGGGGACTTAGGTCGAGATGGGTCGAGATAGGTCGAGGTGGGTCGAGATGGGTCGAGGTAGGTCGAGACTAGTACAACAGGAAGTCAATAGTAGTACAACAGGACAATAGTAGCACAACAGTAATACAACAGTAGAACAACAGTAGCACAAGAGTAGGTCAGTGCTACGTTAACAGTATGCCAATAGTACAATAACACTACAATAGTACAATACTTTAGGAGCAGCAGTGAAGAGAACAGACCGAAGAAACTGCAAGTGAAAAACTCTGCTGAAGACGGAATATTATGTGGCAATATTTTCACCTTATGCAAAGCTGTAAACTAGCATGATCCTTGGTTCTGTTTACACCATACGCCAACACCCAGTTCCCTAATCAAGCCATTGCCAGAGCTAAAAAGTGGAGTATTAGTCGACAATCTCGTAGTCCTATTGACGGCCCGTTACCGCAAATGTTTCTGGAAAATTTTATGATTCACAATCGCTCCACATTATAAACTGAAAAGTTATAACTGGGTGAAAACAAGCTGATATTTCAGGTTTCTTTCAGGTTTATTTCAGGTTTATTTCAGATTTAGATTTCTCGAATATAACACTTGGGAAATATCCACATATTACATCTTCATATTCATATATTCCAGACTCGCTATAAGGTAGCTGCGTAAGATGTTTAAGAGTAGTAGAATTCTTTACCAGCTGGTCAAACCGATTGGGCCAGTTGTTCCCAAATATACCAATATGTTAAAGGACCCCCTGAAGAAATATAAACCGTTTAAAGGGATTTCTTTACCAAATAGAACCTGGCCAAACAATACTATAACGAAGGCTCCAAGATGGTTATCAACTGATTTAAGAGATGGTAATCAAGCTTTACCAGATCCAATGTCAATATCTGAAAAGAAGGAATACTTCCATAAATTATTAGATATAGGCTTTAAAGAAATTGAAGTATCATTCCCATCAGCTTCTCAAACTGATTTTGACTTCACTAGATATGCAGTTGAAAATGCTCCAGAAGATGTATCGATTCAAGTCTTAACTCAATCAAGAGACCATTTGGTTAGAAGAACCGTTGAATCTGTCAAAGGTGCTAAAAGAGCAACGATTCATACCTATTTAGCAACATCTGATTTATTTAGAGATGTTGTGTTCAATATGTCAAAGGAAACTGCTATTGAAAAGGCTATTGAAACTGCTAAATTAGTCAGATCACTTACTAAAGATGATCCATCAATGCAAGATACTATTTGGACTTATGAATTTTCACCTGAATGTTTCTCAGATACCCCAACTGAATTTGCAGTTGAAATTTGTGAAGCCGTTAAGAACGCTTGGGAGCCAACCGTTGAAAGTCCAATTATATTCAATTTACCTGCCACAGTAGAAGTTGCATCACCAAATATTTATGCAGATCAAATAGAATATTTTTGCCAACATATAACTGAAAGAGAAAAGATTTGTGTTTCTGTTCACCCTCATAATGATAGAGGTTGTAGTGTTGCAGCCACAGAATTAGGTTTGATGGCTGGTGCTGATAGAGTTGAAGGATGTCTTTTTGGTAGTGGTGAAAGAACTGGTAATGTTGATTTGGTCACTGTTGCATTGAATATGTATACTCAAGGGGTTGCTCCAGGATTAGACTTTTCTGATTTAGAAAGTGTCATTGAAATTACTGAAAGATGTAATAAGATCCCAGTCCATGATAGAACTCCGTACGGAGGATCTTTAGTTGTTTGTGCATTTTCAGGATCTCATCAAGATGCCATTAAAAAGGGATTCCAAAAGCTGGAAGAAAGACAACAAGAAAAATGGGCCATCCCATACTTGCCTTTAGATCCAAAAGATATTGGAAGAAATTATGAAGCAGTTATTAGAGTCAATTCTCAAAGTGGTAAAGGAGGAGCAGCTTGGATAATTTTAAGATCTTTAGGTCTTGATTTACCAAGACACTTGCAAGTTGTCTTTTCTAACATTGTTCAAGAAACAGCAGATTCATTAGGAAGAGAATTAAAAAGTGATGAAATAGTTTCATTATTTAAAGACAAGTACATGTCAAAAGAAAATGCCTTATTACAATTAGAAGATTATGATATCTTTAGAAACAAAGATTCCAGTGATATTTCAAGGGAATTAAATGCTACTTTAAACATTGGTGGTAAATTGATCGGGGTACAAGGTAAAGGTAATGGGCCAATTTCAGCATTTATTGATGCCATTTCAAATAGATTCGGGACCTTATTTGAGGTTATCAACTATTCTGAACATAACTTAGGCTCTGGTTCTCAAGGAAAAGCTGCAACTTATATTGAATTGAGTTATGTTAACTCCAATGGTGATAAAGTTCAAAAATGGGGTTGTGGTGTTAACTCAGATGTTTCTGAAGCCTCAATTCAAGCTATTATTTCTGTGGTCAATTCTTTAATTGAAACCAAAGAAATCATTATCTAAAACACTTGGTGACTGCCATCATCATACTCCTTAAAAATACTCTAAAAAATACTAATATACTTATTTATAACTTAAATACTTCTCTCTATAGTCTTTTTGCACCAAAGTTTCAGTTGCAAAAGACCACCAAGAACCCGAGATTGGTCACGTGTTAATCACATGTGTAAATCTGGGGCACTTTTTGTTCTGTGACTGCTTGGAAACCTTTTGCAGCGCGACAAGCTCGTGCGACATTTCTTAACTGTGAAAATTTTGAAGTCGAACCCAAAGTTTATACTCATTGAAATTTTTTAAATTTTTTTTTTGGAATTGTTTTAACTAATCCTATTAAAAAGATAATTAAACAAGATGTCAACTTACGAACCAGTTGTTGTTATTGATGGTAAGGGCCATTTGTTAGGTCGTTTAGCCTCTACTGTTGCCAAACAATTATTGAACGGACAAAAAGTCGTTGTTGTTAGATGTGAAGCTTTAAACATCTCTGGTGAATTTTTCAGAAATAAATTGAAGTATCATGATTATTTAAGAAAAGGTACCAGATATAATAAGACTCATGGTCCATTCCATTTCAGAGCCCCATCAAGAATCTTTTATAAAGCCATCAGAGGTATGATTCCTCATAAAACCCCAAGAGGTAAGGCTGCTTTAGAAAGATTAAAGGTTTTTGAAGGTGTTCCACCTCCATATGACAAAAAGAAGAGAGTTGTCGTTCCTCAAGCTTTAAGAGTCTTAAGATTGAAACCAGGTAGAAAATACACTACTGTTGGTAAATTATCAAGCTCAGTTGGTTGGAAATACGAATCAATTGTTGATAAATTAGAAGAAAAGAGAAAATTACAATCTGCTGAATATTACGCTAAAAAGAAAGCTTTAACTAAGAAAATTCAAACTGCTAAAGCTTCAGTAGCTGAATCTGATGCTTCAAAACAATTAGCTACTTTTGGTTATTAAATTATTGGATAATTAACAATTAATATAAAGAAAGAATCAAGAAAAGAGAACCTAACAAAGAACAACCTTTTATGTGGTGTATGATTGCTTCTTTTGGTCCTTTCTTTACAAAATTAATATCTAAATAAGAAACCAAAATTATGTTCAAACACAACTTTTAAGAAATAGAAACAAATTTTTAAAGAATGAAGTGGGAGTTATATTATTCATTCACATTCTATCATTTGTATATTTTAAATCTACATTATAATCTGTATTCGCTTTTCTGTTCTTCGTAAACGTCTTGGTTCTATAAACGTCTTGGTTCTATAAACGTCTTGGTTCTATAAACGTCTTGGTTCTATAAACGTCTTGGTTCTATAAACGTCTTGGTTCTATAAACGTCTTGGTTCTATAAACGTCTTGGTAATGGTAATGGTTTTCGAAACTGTCTTGTCTCTTCACTCTTCCATGTATGGCATCATCAGCCCCTTACCACGATCTCCCCCTTCTCTTGTTCCATCCAAAACCTTAAAGCGTATCCCTTCAGGGCCAATGGCTGTCCTAATTAGCTGGACATTCGGCTTTCGGTCGTAAGCCGTTTCAGCTGCAAAAAAACCATGAGAATCGCTTTACGGTGTAATAATTAAGGTATTGGACTAAAAGGTGGGCCACAAATATAAGAACGCTGGCTTATGGCGGTATTTAAGTGGGATTATTTGCTTAACATTATCTATTTTTTGTAGGCAGTGTCCAAGAGTTTGAAAGGCCCTTTAAGGTAAAAGACTTTTGAAAACGGCTACCTGGAAAGTTTTTAACGGGCAAGACCAAACACTTAGCTGACAAACTGGGAACAGACAAACTGGGAAGAATTTGTTCAAACTCAAAGAGGTGAATAGGTTGAAATGGAGTTAGAAGCAGATTCTTCTGTTAGAGAAAGCAATACCATCAAGAATGAGTTTGATACTTACGACCATACTAAACCTGACAAATTATCAATTAATGAAGTATCGCCAAACTTGTCACTTGAAAGAAAGTTTGAAAGCTTAAAACGAATGGGATACGACGTTCTAACGGACTTAGATGACTTGCCCATTGGGGTTGTATGTATGTTAGAAAAAATTGGTGGTATTGGGTGGGATGAAGCTATTGAAATCTTAAGAAAAACCTTGAAACGTCATTATAATGATCCTAATTTCCCCCAACCAACGTATGAGTTAATAGAAAAACTATTGGAAGACCCATCGAATGAAAAGAATGAATTTCAAATCAAATTAGAAGCTTCATTGATTTGCAACCATTCTCCTTATCCTGAAATAAGAGCAGTTACTGATTGTTGGGACAACCCTGATATGCCAGTTGAAACTGCAAGAGTATACTTCTTGGGTATCATTTGGACAATTATAGGAGCATTTATGAATGAATGGTTTGCTGAAAGGGTCCCATCCATTCTATTAAGCTCTTCCACTGTCCAATTTTTTCTATTTCCACTGGGGACTCTATTATCTAAGATATTGCCCGATTGGAGATTTCATAGTAAATATTTCAATCTTGAATTAAACCCTGGCCCATGGAATCAAAAAGAACAGTTATTGGTGACGTTCTTTTTCACTGCTTCTGGGGGTGGTTCATACATAACACAAAATATTATAAACCAGATCCTCCCACAGTTTTATAATAATAGAAGCTGGGCAAACTGGGGGTACCAAGTGTTAATCATATTAGCTAATAATTTCATGGGACTTGGGTTGGCTGGTCTATTAAGGAAATTTGTAATTTATCCAACTAGAGCAGCTTGGCCAACTATTGCTCCAATTTTAGGATTGAATCTGGCACTTTTAACTCCTGAAAAGCCTAAGGTTGTTAATGGTTGGCATATAGCTAAGATCAACTTCTTCTTTACTGTTATGCTGAGTTCATTTTTGTATTATTGGGTTCCTAATTACTTATTTCAAGCATTATCTATCTTTAATTGGATGACATGGATCAAGCCAACGAATTTGACTTTGACTGAAATCACAGGGTCGATTAATGGGCTAGGTTTCAATCCATGGTCCTCATTTGATTGGAGGATCTTGGGGTCAGGTAATGGGGCATTATATTTACCGTTTGTCAGTACACTTAATAGATTTATTGGAATAATTCTAGGTTTTTTCATTATTGTAGGAGTATATTATTCAAACTATAAAGGCACAGGGATTATTCCCATCAATTCACCACTTTTTTTTACAGAGAATGGTCAACGGTATGATTTCCAACTGATAACTAGCAAGAATTCATTGGATATAAATACTTTTGAAGCTACAGGGGCCCCTAGAATCAGCGCAGGCCAATTAGTTCAAATCGGAGGTTACTTTGTTGCATATCC
This sequence comes from Yamadazyma kitorensis, assembly GCA_030572015.1. Taxonomy (NCBI): domain Eukaryota; kingdom Fungi; phylum Ascomycota; class Pichiomycetes; order Serinales; family Debaryomycetaceae; genus Yamadazyma; species Yamadazyma kitorensis. Next base: position 76,778 of record JAJLZC010000001.1, on the reverse strand, counting down.
ATTTGTGTTGATTTATGAATGCTTCAATAATAGATACACTATTTTCAAAGCATTTGGACTATTTTCATTGAAGTATTTTAAGCATTCGACATACAATGGGTATGATGACCCCCACTGTAGAATGATGAGTTATTTCAAAGAAGTACCGGAATACATGTTTACTATAATTCTATTGATATCAATAGTATTAAGCATCATATGTGTACAGATTTTCCCTGCTGACACACCAACATGGGGGATATTCTTTGCATTAGGTATAAATTTTATCTTCTTGATCCCAATAATGACATTATTTTCAGTTACAGGGATGTTATTGAAATTGGATTTGTTAGTTGAGTTGATTGTAGGATATTGTATTCCAGGAAATGGACTAGCATTGAATTTTATTAAAGCATTTGGTATTAATATTACCAACCAAACCCAAACATTTCTAGTTAATCAAAAAATGGCCCATTATGCTAAAGTACCACAAAGGGCCTTATTCAGATCTCAAGTCTTATCAGTACTAGTATCATCGTTTATTTCATTATATGTAATTAACCATCAAATGGACAATTTTGATGATTATTGTTTACCAAACCAAGACAATGGATTCATATGTCCATTAGCCAACCAACAATTTGACAATTCGATTTTATGGGGAGTAATTGGCCCAACAAGATTTATCAACGAAAACTATATTGAGTTGTTATATTGCCTTTTGATAGGAGGAGCCTTGACTATTCCAATTATCATATTGCAACTTTATAAGAACTATAAATACTTTCAACCAAGTGTTATAATTATTGGGATTTTGATTTATACCTCATCCAATTTGACTTATTATGTTGGAGGGATGTATATTTCTATTATATTCATGTATTATATAAAGAGAAGATACAGTTCATGGTGGTTAAGATATAATTTCATCTTGACTGGGGCATTGGATAGTGGGATGATATTCAGTGGGATTATCATTTTTTTTGCAGTCAAATATCATCCTAAACCGCTTGAATGGTGGGGGAATCAAGTCTCGTTTCAGGGATTTGAAGGTAATGCTACAGCCAGACTCGCCAACCCCGTTACTGGCAATTAGACACAAGGGTAAGGTGGTGCCTATCAGCGTTGGTACTGAAGAGAGCTGGCTTGTAGATGGCTAAACGTCTGTAACGTGGGGGTTCCTGGTGGCTATTGCAACGTTACATTTGCCTCGAAGTGAGAATGATGGAGATTTTGATTTTACGTGATTTTAAGTTGATTTCAAGCCGATTGATCTGAAGCAAATGATCGAGTATGTGGTATCACGAGATATAAATAAAGGCATAGAAGGTGTTTTGGAGGTGATAGAGTGGAGGTTTCAAACCTCCAAATTCAAGCAAATCAATTATATCAATGGAACACTTCCAACGAATCTATACAACTTGGTTGAAGCTGGAGAATACCAATTTAAACTGAGTGATGAATTAATGAAGAGATTTGATTACCACAAGTTAGATGATTTGAAAAGTTTGAACCAATATTTGGATCAACTTTTGGCGGGGGAAGAAAGTCCGAAACTCGAGCAAGAGCTATCACTTCTAATAATTGAAAATTTTCACCACATAGTCAAGTCGACCAATATGGAATACGAAAGATTAAATAGCAGTATCCTAGACGTGTTAATGAAGTTGAAAGGTATGAATACAATTATACTAGACTTTGAGCTCAATGATTTCGTCAATTATTATTGTGATACTCAGAAGGTGTTGTAAATAGTTACATAGAGAATGTAAATGGTGGTAGTGAACACTCGTAGATATGTGCCGTAGTGATAGGGGCAAGAAACATTTGTTCGTCTGCTGACGTGACTACAGGCCGCCAGTGGGGCCAGTTGGTGGTGCCAGTTGGTGGTACCAGCTGGCCCTGATACGCACCGTATGGCCCTGGGAAGTAGCGTATGGCACCAAACGTCGAAATGGGAATTTCTCGGCGACCCATGCAAAGTGGGGTAATTAAGTGGAGTAGATCTGGCTCCATCTGACACTGTTAGTGCTGCTTCTACTGCTACTGCTGCTTCTACTGCTACTGCTGCTATTATTACTGGTGCTGCTGATACTGCTGCTACTACTATCGCTGCTACTACTGGTGTTGCTGTTGCCACTGCTGGTCCTGCCATCTCCTCTCCTCGCCGCTGCCAGTCCCCCACCGCTGCCTCCACGGGCAACCTCCTATTCTGCTGTTATCAAGAGGTTAGGCGGCCCCTGCCCCTTACCTAACCTCTTACGTAAGCTTCTCCAGAAAATATCTTTTTTGGACTTTGGAATCATCCAAGCTGAAATCATTCCATATTTCCAATCACAACATTCCTTATATACTCCTGAAGGCCAGGTTCCCAAGTTCAACAGTTCAGCAAGCTCTAGAAGTAGAAGGTGCTACAGAATATAGAAAGTGCTACAAAACACGAGGCATGGATGAATATCAGCAGTTTATGGAGAACTTAACCCCATGTTCATCCCATTTAACTGTTTACAGCAATGATTCTTCCTCCCCAATAGACTATAGTCCTATTGAATTTAACAATATGCTAAACAAGAGGAACGAGTTAAAAAAGTCTGGTACTTTGACTGACTCCTTAAGTATGGTAAAACCAGTTGATTTGGATCCAGTTAAATCAGTCACTATTAATTCGACCACTAGTAATTTTAGTATTGGTGATTCTACCACTATCGAGGGTACACCAGAGAATATTGCAATCAAGATTATATTCACAAATACTACTAATGATGAATCTAAAATAATACGGTTAAATGATTTGAAAAATTATATCAATCAGTATCATAATATTGAATTAAATCAACTTACTATGAATCATTTGATCTTTTATATCACTTTGAAGTTGTTATCCATTAATTTAGACCAAGTTAAGCTTTACCATTTAGGTAAATCTTATAATATCAATAACTTAAAAGACTTATCTACTCAAAAATTATTAATTAACGATTTAAAGTTAAACAAATATCCCACTATTCATCTATTGAAATTAGATCAACAAATCGATTCGAATCAAAACTGTCAAAGTCCTTTTAAAAATTGTTCTATTGAAGATTTAATCAAAAAGTCAATCAAATCTAAAGAATCAGTGCATCATGTCACCTATGCCGATGCTATAATATATAAGTTGAAGTCTAAGAAGCAAAATAAATTCAAACTTAAATTCAAAAAATTATTACATGTATAAAACCTCCCTGTTATAATCGTGTTTGAGTCTGGACTTGAATACTTCATTATTTGATTTAATCTGTGTTTTCACTTAGTAAGCTTAACAACATTGGAATTAATCCTCCAATCATAAATATTCCAATCTCCTTATACTTCCAATCCTTAAAATGTATAGCTATAGTTAGTAAATATAAAAATGTCCCTGAACTGAACAATAGTAATAACGATATTATGAAATCATTTATATCTATCAAGTAAAATATGAGCCAAGTTATAACCGATGATATTGGAGTTGTAACTGAAAATATCAAGATATATAAACGAATTAGTTTCATATCTACGTTCCTATTGATTAATAGCCCACTTAAACTAAAACATGTTGGTAGTTTATGAATCACTATAACTAGTGAAAAAATTAAACTTATGTCTTCATTATGAAAGGAAGATCCTAACGCTACACCATCAAATATCGAATGTAATACTAATGTGACTATTAATGTGTTTGATATAATCGACTGAAACACCTTCCTAACCCCTAATACCTCATTCATACTATCATTGCCATACCCAAGAGTATTATTCACGCTTGAAAATCCATTAACTTCAACCACTTCGTTCTGGCTGCCATGTCCGTTATGCTGCTCCAATTTATGCATGCTAACATACCCTAATATCATAATCACCCCAATCCATTTTGGACTAGAATCTGTCCCAATGAAAACTTCAAGACTTTCAGGAATAGCTAAAAAAATTGCAGCTCCAAATAATAGCCCACTACTAAATATAGTTATTGTCTTATTGTGATGACTGGTGTCAATCAAAAGGGGAATCATCCCAACTCCATACGACAATAATGTCATTATTGTACATATTAGAAACACATTAATAACCAGCTCCAGTTCCATATTCTCTCCTGGACCCCCTGGCGTCTCTGCATCTTCCATTTTTACAATGCTGCCAGCCTCCACATTTCTTATGGCCCTCATGGCCCCCATATTTCTCATTATCGTTCCCATCGTTTGCCGCTTCTTGTCTTCTGACGCTTCGATCTCCAGTTCGCAGCGCCAAGTAGCGTATTTTCTTTCTGACATTTCATCATACAGCCTGCCAACGATGTTAAGGAGAGCCACCACCACCATCAAGTTGACTCCTGAAGACATCCAAGAGTACGACCAGAGCGTGGTCAATTCTGCGCAATCGTATTTGAAGGACGAGCACCTCCAAAATCAAGAACAACAGCATGAAGCTGAACCAGATACGTCTATCACTACATTTAAAGATCGAAACGATAGAATTGGAATTCGATCGACTAGTCAAAATCAAGCACCTCAGACTCAAGGACAGGGACATTGAATGGGCCCTGACCTTGCTGCTTGGTTGGTCTCGGGCTTGCTCCTTGGTAGCCAAGCCAATGAGTTGCTACCAAGCCGACGAGTTGATAATGATAATGAATGTAATATAGAGAAAAGTGTTATATATGCTAATATACATTGTGTTTTATTATTTACCGTATATGAATTCTATGTGAGTGAAAATGCTTACTTGTGGTTCTTAATTCGTGTCTTGGTGGGGACTTCTTGGGGAAAGTGGGCCTGAAGAGGGGGTCCTTATTTCTTATGTAATGATTTTCTTTTCAACCATTTATCTCTTGAACTTATGATTGCTTCTGACTTTGGTACTCCGTTCAAACTCTTATTGATTTTGACATGAATCTTACCCTTCTTAATGGATGATTTGTTCAATTGTTTTAGCTTTTTCAATTTTTCTAATTTTATTTGCTTTCTTATGTCCAATTCATCATCCAATCTTATATGTTTCCCCTTTGATTTGGCACCTGAAGGTATTTCAGGAATGTCATTGTGAATGGAGTTTAGAATATCCTCAGGTAATATATCAGGTATCTCAACCTCCTGCTCTTGCAACTGTGATTTGGTTTTCTTCAACTCTTGTTGTTGCTTATTGTACAAGTCCTGTTTCCGTCTTTTCTCTCTTTCAGCCCTTAAGTTTTCCTTTTCTGCTTCCTTCAACCTTTGTTGTTCTGCTATTATATTCTGTTTAGCTTTTGACGTTGATTCCTCCTCTGGGGCTTCATCGTCGCTTGATTCTTCGGACTCCGACCCCGATTCATTCTTTTCATCCGCTGTTCCAGCATCGCTCGTTTGCTGTGACTCCGCTGCACTGTGTGTCAAGTCCACTACTTCATCTTGATCGTCAAACTTGATCTTTTTTGCTTGGGTTCTAGTTGTTACCATCGTTAATAAATTTTCAATTCCTCATCGCCATTTTTTTCTGCATTTTGGTTCTATGAAATCATGTGACTAGGCACGGGATGTTTTTGGCAGTTTCAAACTGAAGTTTGGATGACGTTGTGTGTTTGACGATGAGATTCACCGTGAAGCCCAATTGACATGGGTCCTCTTCGGTCCTTGGGTCCGCCTGGGCTCTCTTGGCCCTGGCTGGCTCCTTACAATCTGAACAGGAATCAACGGTGCTTAATACTTCCGTCAAGGTGATCGCTCTGTCGAACCAGCCGATACATATTATTCTTTTTGCCAACTGTCTCTGTGACGTTCGAGAGCTTCAATATTGACATTGTCTTGCTATGTTATCTGTTTATCTACAGGATCGTTGCTGCTTTTAGATGAAATGGAGTTGGTGACTTCGTGGTGACAATCTGCAGACCAGAAATTTAGCAGTTTGAAAATTACTTAGGGAAATTCAACGGAATCCGACAAAAGGCTGCAACGAGTACTGGGAAATAGGCAACGGAAAAACCTTAAGCCACCTTGGGTATGGAAAAATCGATTCTTGGAGGGTCTTTGTACGGTTTAGTTGGTTATAGGAGTTGGAGAATATGGAAGCAGGTGGAAACTGATGGGTTTGACGCTGTTATTGGTTGTGGGCAAGCTCCCAAGATTAGTAATTGGAGTGTGACAAGAGCTATTTGATCTGGTAATTGATTTCCAGAGCCCAATGGCATAACGATATAAATACAAGTAGTATTCTTCATGTTGGGCTTTTAAAATACCATTACACAACTGAATCATTAGTATACTTTATTGAAATCATTCAACATGCCAGTTGCATTAGTTACAGGGTTCACCGGGTTTATCGCTCTTCATATCGTTAAACAATTATTAGAAGCTGGATTTGAGGTCATTGGAACAAGTAGATCCGATTCTAAATCAAAAGAGTTCGAAAAAGTCATTAACAATCCTAAGTTTTCATATAGAATAGTCAAAGACTTTGTTGATCCTGAAGCATTTACTGAAATCCTCGAATCAACTAGTATTGATTATATATTTTTAACTGCATCTCCAGTTTTGTTCGAATACAATGATGCTGAAACTGAATTATTAAAGCCTGCTATCGAAGGTACTTTTAATGTTTTAGCTGCTATCCATAAACATAGTAAGACTGTTAAAAAAGTGATTTATACTTCATCTTATGCCAGTCATGTCACTCCAGAAAATCATTTTGCTGGTACAAGCTTGGTAAATGAAAAACTGGTTAATACTATGACTTATCAAGATTCTGTCAATGCACCACCAGGTCCAAGTGCTTATTTCGGTTCCAAGACCTTGGCTGAAAAAAAAGCTTGGGAATTTATGAAGACTCACAATCCTAAGTTCAAGTTAACAACTGTTTCACCAACTTTTGTAATTGGACCTCAAGCTTATGACGCCTTAGCCAAACATCCAACACTCCCAGTTACACCTGCAGGTGATGGGGTTCTTCAATATGTTAGAAATAAAGAAGTTCCAGGTTTCTTATTTGCTGGTTTTTTTGTTGATCCTAGAAATATTGCTAAAGTTCATTTGTTAGCAATGGATGAAAAGACTAACGATAGAAGATTGTTAGTTGGTAGGGAACCCCATGATCAAAGAACTGTAATCAAGTTAATTGGTGAAAACTTCCCTCAATTGGGATTACCTACCATCACTGAGACTTCTGTTAACTTACCTGACTTTGATTGTTCAGAAACTTTGAAATTATTAGACCTTGACGTAATTCCAATGAAAACAAGTGTTATTGATGCGGTTAACCAGTATTTGAAAGCTTAGGCCACGCAAATCTATTGAAGGAAGTTGAATTGGTCATCCTTTGACAATTGCATCTTCCTTTGCTTTTCTAAGTCTTTGTTTTGTAGGATTTCTAAATGTATATATATTTGCTTTACTATACTCTATTATAATGCTATTTGATATTATATGCTAAGGTTTGATTATGAAATGAAGATGCTATAATACAAAAGAATTGATTCCATAAGTCTTCCATCTTATTTTTAAAGGATCGTTTTGAATTGGGATACTGTATTTTTTTTCAATTAGTTGAATGGTTGATGAATTAATTTGCAATCCATCCAACACTAACTTTTTAAATTTTAAATAATCACATAGATTGAATAATCCAATTCCATCAATGTTTATATTAAAACTTAAATCAAGGTGAAGCTTGTTGGTAGGATCATCGGGCTTAGGTTTAAATTTTTTCAAATCTTGTTCAAACCATTTTAAGGATGTGTTATCTAGGTTTAAATCAATCAAGGATAAGTTCAAAAGGTTTGGCAACACCATTAACAAGTCGATTAATGAAATTTTATACTGATTTCGATTATTAAGATTAGTCAAAGGATCATTTTTAAAAAAAATATAATTGGATGAGCCTAAGATCAAGGTATTTATATTCTTGCCAATGCTTTTTAAAAATTTAATTAGGCCCCTATTGGATAAAGAAGTGGAGTATAAATCAAGGTATCTTAGGTTTTCAAAATTATGAAAATCATTAGTATTTGTGATATCGTTGGAGTTGGTGTTATTGAATTCACTTAGATTCAAGCATGAATCAATCGAATATTCTCTGAATGTAAATTCCAATAATTTAAATTCTGATTTGTAGTTAATTAAGTTGTTTAAGAAAAATTTAAGTGATAAATTCAAATTATTCTCTAAATAAAGAATTTGAAGCTTGTTTGATTTACTTAAGAACTTGCCAAATATATGTTGAATATTTGAAAAATTAAAGCTTGTTATCACTAGTTTGGTTAAATTAAACGAATGGTTTAAAAATGGAGGTGTCGGTATATGATTCTGCAGCAGTTGTTGCTGTAATTGAAATTGATGTTGTGAAGCTTGGGATGATTGTTGTAGTTTATTAATCAATACCAAAGTATCTAAATCACATACTGAATTTGAGAACTTTTGTAAAGCATTTTTATTTTTAATAAACGGGTTTATTTCAGCTTCATTATTCATAATTAATATTTCAAGATGTTTCAAATTTGGAAATATCGATAAGTTTAAATTTGATATATTTGAAGTTGATGATAAATACTTAAATTTTCTAACAATTTGGAAATTAAAAACAAAATTGAATTTGTCAAACTTTAACAATAGTTGATTGAATTTTATAAGATTAATAATTTCCAAAGTTATTAGTTGTAGCTTTTTATTGATTATCAATTCAATGATCTTCCAAAAATCTAAATCATTGGTTGGATTGATACACAAATGAAATTGATCTAACTGAGGTGGAGTCAGATTATTGAAAAAAAAACCATTTTGAAATTCCTTTGGATTGATTTTATACTTCAATGTTATTCGATTATATAAGGACTTGAATAATCTCAAATTCATATACCAGTTTTTGCAAACTAAATGATAGTTATAAATATTTGGAACTAGATTGAATATTAGCTCTAGAGTGTCCAAATCGAGATAATTAAAAGGATCAAGGTTCCTTTGCCTTACTTTCCTTTTCTTTCTTCCAGATCCTTCAAGTATCGCTTGTTGTTGGCTCAAGAGTCTAGGTTGATCAGCTGCCTCGAGTAATCTTTGACGTTTCAATTTCGAATTGATTTCACTGTAATTGTATTGCAACTTTTTCCATAAATCTACATTCACTTTGTAATCTGGATTCAAGGGTTTATTCAAATACTTTTTAATTATATAAGCGCCCTTCTGATAGCTTTTAAACACTTGCAAGTCGTCATTTAGCTTGCTATATATCTTACCCTGTCTCAAATACGGCTTACACTCTATGGGGTTCAAACTCAACGCATACTCACAATCCTTCAAGGCCCTAACGGTGTCGCCGAGTTTTTCAAAGGCAGCCGCCCTTTGATCGAGGATTGACAATATTTTAGGGTGATAATTTATGGCATTCAATGGATCTTTATAGTTGTACAATTGATGGAGCTTACTTAGATCCTTTTTCCCATACTTTTGGATCAAATGGATTAGCTGCGTGTATGATGTCAATGCATTGGAAAAATCGTTGGTTTTGAAGTATAGTTTGGCTAGTTCAAGTTTATCATTTATTAGGTCTTCATTCATCTACGTTTCTGTTCATGTCTACCGTGTTGTTTACCTAAAGAATTTTGTTTGTGAGTACTGCCCACGACATGATCTGTGTCGCTGCAGTTCTGTTAGTGGAGATGTCGTGCCTCCTGCCCTTTTGCTTGAAGAAGCACTGAGGACGTGTTGTCAGAAATTATGCACAGAAGGAAGCCCAGCAGATTCAAGGATATGATTATCGTGTCACACTTGCGGTGCCAAACAAAGGCACTAATGTTGTTTGGAAGATAATATACCTGAACAAGCCGTAAGCATTTATTTTCTTGCTTTGTACTTTAGTATTTTTTGACCGTCTGCAGCACTGTACAGTCCTTGTACGGTCACAGCATCAGCTATTGTCTTTCAAGGCTGTCTAGAGTTTATTCAAGGCATTCGGGGCCACGACATGATGCTTATCTGCTACGAGAATGCAGAGGTGGTGTTTTGCTAAGATGTGTACGCAGAGATGGCGTTCTGGACCCCACCATTTTGGGTCTGGCAAGGGCAAGATGATGTGACTGGAAAAAGGTAAAGCGATTTACGAATGGTCAATAGACATTCTAAGAGGTAAAACAGCTCTATAATGATTTACGTTGCCAATACTTTTTACAACTTTATCTGATGTTATTCGAATATACTTCGGGCTTCCTCTTTTCACTGGGTATAACTTTGGGGCCAAAGAGAAACCAGAACTACTGTCTTTGCCTTGACTTTGTTTTGATCCTCCCTGTGCATGTTCTTTCACTACATTGTTGATAGTATACCTGGCCCCATGGCCCTTTTGCATGATGGAAGCTGACATTCTCTAGGATATAAAATAAGGTGTCTAGATGGTAAAAGCAAATCTAGAGAAAATCTAGAGAGAATCTAGATTGGAAACCACCAATCTTCAGGCAACTACTACCGACGTGTGAACTTAAGGGCAAACGATCTACAATACATTGGATTTGCAACTCGGCCACATAAAGTACGAAATTCTAACCATTTAACGAGAGATGAAACCTAGACCCAAACCGCTGGGACTGAGTCGGTTGCACCACCACAGCCGGGACGGTGGCACCACATCTGGGGCGGGCATGAGCCATCTTCGCATCAGCGTTTAGTGCCGATGGTAACCGACCCCATCCACCTGAAAAAGTCTAGGTCTGCTGAGGTGGGGGAGAAAGAACACTTCATAAGAATTTCCGCCTTTGGGGCAACCGAGAACGCCTTGAGACCAAAAATCGATCGGATCTTTGCGACATTTATCTGGTTTTTCTGGTATTAAAAACTATTTACTATTATACTTATTACTACAAATCTTTGTATCTTAACTTGGGACAATATGGACACATCATATGTTGACATCTATGACAACTAAATCTCTTTGGTTTATCAATTAAATATTGTTTATCTTCATTAATCTCATTAATCTCGTTACTGACATGGTCATCGCCTGTTCTTGTTTTGTGGAGTCGATTCTTATGGCTAACATGACTATCATGGCTTTCGTTGCTGTCGTTGTCCTGATCTTCATCATGACGACCATGTCCCCCACTCTCGCCGTTTGAATGGGCATGGGCATGGGCATGAGAATGGGTACGGGCATGGGAATCATAATGAGGTGTGGGTGGCTGTGGATATTGAGTATTTGCACCCAATTTATATGGAATGTCAAAAAGATGATGGTGGTGGGCCAAGTCATCCACAGGCTTGACGGTGAAATAATCCTCTTCTTCATCTTCTTGTATGGGTATTGGACTCAATAGGTTGTGACTATTAATGATGATATTATTATTATACAACATTGAACTATAATACTTTACCGTCGATATCTTACTCTCATTATTATGAAGTTGTTTATCTTTATAAATAATGGTTCCATAACTTTGTCCACAATCACAGCAGTACCATTGACAAATTTGGTTCTCTATGTTAGTCATCGACTAGTTGGACTCAACTATCAACACACTGATGCTAATACTAAACTTGAATATCCTATACTACCGTCTGTCTGGCTAAATGTCCTTCTCTTGCGATTCCACCTACAACCAACCTGGTGATCTCGCTTTCTATATATATGGCGTTGATGTTAGGTAAGAACAGTAGATCAGGCGTAATTATCGTTACTTGTTATCCTGCCTTTCTGTCTTTGACCCAAAGCAAATCTGTGTGTAAATCCAAAAGGAAAAAAATTATACTGAAAAAATAACACCAAAAACCAACCACAAAAAACCAACGTAAATTCGATTTTATTTATACAATTATGGTTGTTCTGGCTTAAATCAGCCTGGAGTCCATTTAGTTAACGTAAATCTTAAAAATACTGAAACCTAAAACAGCAGTGGAAATAAAAAATAAAAATGGCCAAAATTTAACTTTAGAATAGCAAGGGAAACTACAACTATTTTATCAGCATATTTGATTCTTTCGTTGATTCATGCAACTATTTGTCGGTCAGTTGCACAAGTACTACACAACAATACAGGGAACAGGTTCGACAAACTTTATTTGGGATTTTTGGCAACCAACACCATATGATCTAGACTCATGCAAAATGTCTCTAGGTCTGTTTTTTGCTATTACCTTTTATAACCTCTAGTCACCTAAGCGGAATAGAAGCGTTTCATAATGTTTGGAACTTATGACTTAAAAGCAATGTTTATTTCGGCCCTTTTGACTCTCGCTTGGGTTTCTACTCCTGTTTCTGGAGGCTGATCGGCTTCTGGCTCTGTCGCCTTTGACACTTGACCCTTTTGGGTTTGAAGTTCGGGTTATTTCCTTTTGTTGTTTTGCATCTGGTTTGCATTTCATATTTGCGTTTTGCAATTTTTGGGCTTGGGCTATTCAAGTCATCGCCCGTTTTTTTCACTCCTTTGTTCTTTTATTTTAACTTTATTCTTTTCAAAAGCCCACCATTAGGTAATCTCCATCCGGCTCTTGAGCCTTTTATCATTGTTCCCAATGCTTTCGAAGCATGGTTGTTTGCATGGTTGGTGCCAGTTCAAAAATCAAAAACCGGAGGGCCCAAGTTCTTGCTCTATCAGGTGCTTTTATGAGCTTAACACCTTCAAAAGTCTTTAGCAAAAGTCCCTCTCTCTCCGTTACTTAACTCTAAATTATTCTTGACAAACCATTTTCGCAACCAACATACTGTTGCATGAAATGTGTGTTGGCATTGGACTTACTAGACCCTTGACACAGCATTAGTGTGATAACAATGAACAAGACTGATACGGTAATTCCAATCGAAATTAGTTCTTTTGCTGTGGTGCTTCGGAGCCAAGAACAAAGTCCGCCATGGACTAGGCTTGTACGGATTTTTTGTACGGGTTCTTTGTAGGATTCTTTGTTGATACGATATGACAATGCTACATTAGAGATTAACAATCAGCTTCTATGTATTGATTAAATCTCCATTTCTATTAACTACTTTTTGGAAGTATTCTTTACTCAAAAGCCCATCAATTCCCTCTGTTAAGTATACCTGATTATCGCTTCTGTAAAACAGTATTCCATTCTCCAAACACTTTTTAGTATCTATATAAATCAATACATTACATGTTGGTCTAATATATTCAAAGTTATCGGTTAGATGGATATGATTCCGGTCCATCTTCTTAAGTCCCCCGGATTCGAGGATCATGGGCAATTTCTTTTGATAGGTACCGTGAAATATATCCAACTTGTCCAAATCTTCCAAGGTTAATAGTGTCAAATTATCATTTGTCATTTCAATTGAATGTCCTTGATTGGCACAAATGTATAATTTATCATTATTTTGCTTCAATTGGAATCTCTTCTTACCGTTATTCTCAACTACTTGTTTGATCTCTTCTAGCGTTGCCCTGTGGGTCTTGATTCTGTTATGTTGCAATATTTCGTCCACCAATACATACCCACTTCCATCAATATTTAAATTTTCTTTCACGGCCCCATGTCGAAGCAAATACGATAAAGCCTTTGATATTTTCACTTCTCTTGTTTCGGGTGGTCTAGGTCTTGAATTCTTTTTTTTATCTTGGGTTGACCTTGATTTCTCTATAGTTTGTTTGGTTTCTTTTGCCTTTATACCATTGGTTGATTCCATGGCTCTTATATCTATTACTTCTGTAAGTAGACGCCTTCCTTTAGTCGTATTATATAAACTTAACGTACTTACCAAACTTTTCAGTTTGCAAATTTTCTGAATCGGTTTCGTTTTTTAGTCATAATCTCGAACTCCATAAAATCGTTTCTAGACTTAAAGCCTTTGATGGCTTCTGGAACTGTTTTAAATCGGGTCTCAACCAGCTATTCAGTTGTACGTGATTGGAATCAGAATAGAGTTCTTATATAGAACCAGAGTTGTTACTGGTGAGTACAAGAATGAAGATAGCACCTATCTTTATCTATTACTATTTACAAGACTTCCAAGTCGACCAAGCTTAACTGCATTCTTTCAAGACTACTCAACTTAACTGCGTTTCTTTCAAGAGTTCTAAACCTAACTGCATTTCTTTAAATCTGAGCCTTTCTTTCCCGTCAAGCTACCCATTTCATCGTGCTTCTTCCCTTGTTTAATCGTTTCATTATCACCCAATTCAGTTTGATCATGGAAATTCAAATAATATTTCCCATCGTCTTGTCTTTGGCCCTGTACTACATTCATTATGAGAAATTTACTAACTTCATTCAATTTTTCAACCTCTTCTTGTAATTTCTCTCCTGATAGTCCTTTATTTTCAATCATTCCTTCCTTGATTTTTATCCTGGACGCTAATAGCACCGGTCTATCTTTTCCAAAAGCCAATCTTGTAGCTCTCATGGCTTGCTTATAAGCCTGCAACCCTGGACTTATTGACATATTCTATGGTTTCTCCTTGCTTCTTGTATCTGCTGGCAATAAACTGAAAAGGCTGCTGACAAAGACCTAAGTAATAGCTTCCAACTAATTGGATAGAATTTTCAGATTTTTATGGGCCATCGCGAGCTTTAACTGTTGACCATGCTAACTATGCTGACTGCTGCCCTGCTAACGATGCTGACTATGTAGCAATGGTGCCCACGGAAACTATGATGCCTACGCTAACGGGAACTATCGAGATACTGTGTATATTATGTAGACTATGTAGAGCTGCGTAGCCACTGGATTACGTAGTCAATTTTTCAATAGTATAATTAGGTATTGAATTTGACTTCACAGCATTTGAAGAGTTTAATAAGATCAAATTGGTGTTGTTGATTTCCAAGATCGATAATTTTTCATTGATCAATTCTAATAATGAATCGATCAATTCGGAGTCTAAATTAAACAAACCATTAATATCTATAATTAGTTTAATTAGATTCCAACTATTTTCATTATCAATCTGTAATAACTCTTTAATTAATGAATTTATATCTGTTATCGATACGTTGGAAGACTCATTGATCAATTGCTGTAAATGAATGGTAACTTCTGTCAAATTGAATTCACAAATTCTTGAAATCAAATCTTTCATTAGGGTCCTATTATTTTCAAGATTAATTAATAACGTCAATAAATCCTCAATTGGAAGGTTTGGACATGTTAATATGCATTGTCTAATTAATTTTGGTTTTGTTAATGATGTTGTTAATAATCCTTTTGTCTTGGATATTGGAAATAAAGGATGGGTTAACAAATATGTCATTAAATATTCATAATCATTAATATTCTCCTTTTCGATTAATTTATAAATCTGTTCTAACAAATTCAAATCGATTATTTTATCTTTATCTAATTCAAATACTTGATATGTTAACCCTACCTTTTTGCCCTTCAAATAGTTTAAACTTTCGATTTGAAACTTATCCAAATCTTGGTGTTTTATCTTTTCCAATTTTTCAATTATCTTGGATTTCTTCAACTTAATTTTTTCATCGTTTAAATTACAAAGATCATATATTACTTCGATATTGTCTTTTCTCTTATCGTGTAATTTGATTGACTTTCCCAAGTTATTAACTAAATTATTTAAACCGATATTAATATTAATCAAGTTTAACGATAATTTATTCTTCCTTTGGTTTAATTTTAAATATAATGCAAATGTGTTGTTATTGGACCCTCCATTAGGTATTTCAACAATGGTATTTAAATGATTAGAATCTTCTATAGCAAAAGTGTCCAACAAAGTTTCGTATTTTAAATTTATCAAGTGAAATTGATTATTACTAGAAATAACTAATCTATCTTCATTAGCAACCAACATTGAATCAATGTTAAAACTTTCATTTTGAAAAGTTCTAATCGTCTTAAAATCAATAGTTAATTTTGTAATTTCTCCTCTTCCCTTGCTAGCTTTATAAATATGTTGACCGTCTTTACAAAATTGGAAAAGACTTTCGGTATACGGTTCATTAAAGTCTTTTAATTCTTTTCCTTCATTTAACGACAAAAGTTTATACTTGAGTTGTTTGTTTTGCTTGCTAACTAACAAGATGAATTCATTGACGTTATAATAGACCAATTCACCATTTTGGGATTTGTTTAAAACGGGGGATTTTTCAAAGTTGTTTAAATAATAGATACTCCCGTCATTCAATATAACTAAGATTTTGTCTTGGGTTAAATATTTCAAACCTTTAATCTTTTGATCAAATTTGATTTCCCTAAGCTCTTCGGTGTTTTTTTCCAAATACAACATTTTGTAGTTCTTCCTTTCTGTTATTCCAATAATGTATTTTTCATGGTCTAAAACATCCATACATTCAATAATACTCGAAGGTGATATTGGATACGACCAAACTAGTCTTGGGGTAGGTCTGATGATATAACTCGAGATGTTTGATTTGGAAATCCCCAAGTCGATAATCGACTCGTTGGGGTCTGTGACTTCCGGAATGCATACCTTTTTATCAAGGCTGACGTCGTTGACCCTTGGCAAGGTTATTATCGGATACTGATCTATAAATGACATTTCAACGTTGTTCAATCCTACTGTTGGTTGGCGTCTAAAAATTTTAGATGCGATGCCCTCGATTTTTGTGTGAGATTCTTGCACGCCAACTCGCTAACTAAGGAACCGTCCCAGTGCAACGTCCCAGTGGGGGATCCCAGTGGGACATTGGATACGGGATATCTCCTGGCTACTGAACAGATGCTGATGTCACTATAAACTTGTGAATAAGGTTATGCAACTGTAAGGCAACCAAATTAGCGCAACTCCAATTAGGGAAACCTGTTACTCTATTCAATGCAGAAGTCTGTGGGAGAGTAGATGGCGGTTTAAGGTTTAGGTTAAGCTTTATTCCGTTATGTATATAGGTAGGTAGGTATGTATATATATAGATAGATATGTATCTATAGATAGATATGTATATATAGAATCCAGAAAGGGTGTTGACGTGCTGGATGGTGGTTATGGAATTACATAAGCTCTTTCGATGTTTGGGTGGAGTTATCATTGAAGGCTAGTAAACAGCAAACTTTAACCTTAAAATAGTCACTTGAATCTGTGACGTTGGCACTGAGACATTCCAATGAAGGAACTGCTATATTTAGGTGCCATTAATATTTTCATGTTCCTAGGCTCTTTGTTCTTATCTGATCTTCATCTTCTTTTGGCATATGAATCTCTCTTCGTTAAAACCTACAGAAACATAGCATCCTAGCAATTTCCCTGTGATGATGTCCCCGTATTACACTATAGTTCGATCATTCTGCCTGGCATCTAATCAACCTTGGTGGAACTTAGTGTTATCACTTTCATCTAACACCGGTACACCTCTTTTCTTCTAACGGAATTATGACTGTGTGAGAATTATAATGCTTTAAAGAAAGGGTGTTTGGAGAGGTAAGGTCATACTCCTCAATTGGTAAGGAGATTTCATAGGCAAAGAAATGCAGGAGTCTGTATTTAATTTTATTAGAAAGTTGCCTTTAAAGTATGGGAAACTTGCAAATAGAATTAATGATTATGAAACGTCTTTGAATCAAGTTTATGACAACGTTGAAAAAGACAGCTTGCCAGAGGTATTATCCATTGTCATCAAACATGATCCATTGATGTGGGATATAATCTTGAAAATTGGAGATATCAACCCGGATGCTGATGAAGTTGCCATGTTACAAGCTGTCTTGATTACTTTGAAGATTAATAAACCCCAAATCATTTCCAAATACCACAATGTGGTTGGCAAATATAGAGCGTCAGGTAAGTTTGATAAAGAGTTTAAATCACACTCTCAGTTCTTGATGAATACGTGGGAGGTTGATCAAAGTGAGGCTGTAAAAGTTTTTAAAGCGCTTGGTGTATTCATAGGGGTTTTAGCTTTTGGCTTTCTTGCTATGATTATTTGGTTCAAATATAACCTTGAAGATAAGTTTTTCCTGTTCGTACAATACTTGCTTTATTATTGAGTTGGTCTATGGCTATGAAGTGATGAACAGTGGTTCAACAAGATTTATTCAGCCATACTTTGCATTTGTGGGATACGAAAACATTTAAAACACCTTGAGTTGAGTTTTTATTATATTATATTATATAATCTATCTATACATATGATCTATTTACTTATTAACTATCTTAATGATCTTTTCGAATAGTCCTTCTAAATTATCAGTATCAAAAATCGTTTGGAATGAATTGTGATCAAATTTTTTGAATTCTAGGTCTTCTAAGTTATTACCATTCAAGATATTTGATTTGGTTATATTCAAATCATCAATTTCTTGATTTGTACCGTTTATTTTCAAAGATCCGTTATTTAAAATACCTATTCTTTTATTTTGATCAATGAACACAAATGATGAATTGTAATTGACAACTGAAGTTATTGGACTATCATGAACTTTTTCAAACGTTTTATTCAACTTTGAGTCCAACACCATCAACTTAGAATTTTGTTGTTGATTTAAACTTAATGCAATAATTCCATTGTTGATTGATATTAAATTATCACCGCCAATTGGAATGATAGGGACTGTGAACATCGAGTTAAATTTAAAATCAATCAAATTAAATGAAGAAATTCTTGTTTTACTTAAAACTATCAAATCATTTTCAATAACATGAATAGACCTTATATTTGAATCACTTAAGTTTAAATCAATGTCCAATTTTTGGAAATTTGAATTCATAAAGATAATTTGATTTTCAAAGCTTACTAAAATTAAGGATTCGTCTGAACTTGTGGTGATGTTAATTGGTCTTGATTTTATGGATGGTGATGAAGAATTTGAATTTGTTTTCAAGTTTAATAGTTTGTTTTTAGTCAATACCCATGAACCCTTTTTATATTTCCAGAACCTTAAGTTACAGTTCAAATCAACAGTTATAAATCCATCTTGGTATTTGGTCATTGCTAAAACTGGCAAGTTATAATGTGGGTTTATGATTTTGGTAACCAATTCAAAATTATTATTATCATTGGATACCTTCCAAAATTTCAATGCATAGGTAATATCTTTAGTTAACAAGTCATTGTCATTTTCAAGTTTATCAAAGCTACATAACCAGTTTTGGTTGAATTTTAAATGACCTATAATGGAATCATGGAGCTTTAATTCACTTTTCACTTTTCCAATACCTAAAGTTGGACTTAAATTGATTGAATTAACTTGTTCATATTTTTCAATATCAAATATTTGCAAAGTCGAATCATTTGGTAAATATAATTGATCATTATATACTTCAATTTTTGAAATCAAATTTTTATTGCTAATTTTATTTGGTCTAATTGAATTAATACTTAATCTCGAGATTAAATCAACACTTGAAATTACTAACATTTCAAAGTTATCATTTATATTTAAGATTAAATTATAATGGTCCAATTTATTTTCATCAATAAAGATTCTATCAATCGTACCATTTAATCTTGGTAAAAATTGTAATTTATCATTAGTCAAATGCCACAGAACCATTACTTTTTCAATTCCCCCACTAATCAAATAGTTCGTATTAGTGAAAGTCAAAGATTTAACAGGTCCAATATGCCACTTTAAGATTTTTTCATTATTATCATTAAATATGATTTGGATAGGACCGGATTGGGATCCTAATGCTATGGTTCCATCATTACTAATAGCCAATGATACTATGGGTGATTTGTACTTAAATGACATGTTCTCAGTCTCGCTTTCACTATTAATATTATATCTAATCAACTGGTTGTTAGTGGTCAATATTAAAAGATATTCATCATTATTAGATTTGACATATTTGTTAGCGCTACTAAAGGTTACCAACTTGACAACCTCTTGTGTATCCTGGTCAAACCTAACTATGCTTAAGTCTTGTTCAGCTTCATCATCTTCGTCAACAACCAAGTGGATTTGACTACCTTGTCCAATCCTGAAAATTGACCTTATATTTTTGACCGGCACCGTCTTTACACCCACAACCCCATTGGCTTTGTCCTTCCAGTTGGCAGTAACGATCGAATCTGAGGTGGCCATTATCAAGTTCGAACCCACCAACTTGACATCTACCACATGTTCTAAATTCAAGCCGTCGTATACAATGGTCTTGATACATTGCCTAGTACTTATAAAATAGACTCGGATCTCATGGCTTAGTATGGCTATAAAATGTCTTCCATCTTCCGAATAGCACCCACTGAAACCGTCCTGCAAACTCACGACTCTTCCGCTGCCTATCATAGACATCGACCACTCCATGTTTGCCCTGTACTGCTATCCTTCTGATATATTTATAGCTTCAGTCAGTTGAAGCTCTTCTCACAATTTTTTCTCTCAGGTCTTCGATGAGGTCTCGAAGTCCACAAACTCAAAGTGCGAGCGCTCAATCAAAAATTTTCATTTGAAGACATTGAGCTGATACACCCAATAAACGGTGTAGTTTGAAAGAGTAGTTAGGGTAAGGAAGCAGGTAAGAAGGGCTAAAGATGATTATTCCAATCCGTTGTTTTTCATGTGGGAAAGTTGTTGGAG
Source organism: Yamadazyma kitorensis (assembly GCA_030572015.1). Lineage (NCBI taxonomy): Eukaryota > Fungi > Ascomycota > Pichiomycetes > Serinales > Debaryomycetaceae > Yamadazyma > Yamadazyma kitorensis. Next base: position 56,387 of record JAJLZC010000001.1, on the reverse strand, counting down.
ATAAATGGGAGACGTATTTGGATTTATTGCAGGATGATAACGTTACTGAAGGAGATGCTTTGGACAAATTGAAGTTGAAAAGATATTGTTGTAGAAGAATGGTGTTGACACATGTTGATTTGATTGAAAAGTTCTTGCGTTACAATCCTTTGGAGAAGAAAGACATAAACTAAGGTGCTAGGCGATAACAAGGCCACCAGGCCACACAAGAACAACACAGGAACAGCACCAGGCCAACACCAGGCCACAACACAAGAGCAAAGCACACCCGAACAACACCATGCCACCAGAACAACACCAGACCAACAAGAACAACAAAAGCATAGATAATGTATATTAATATATGGTAACTCAGGAGTTTTCGACTCGAAGTGTACTCACTCTCACTATTACTAATCTTTCTACTTACATTAGAGACTTTTATGGTGGATAACTATATTTACATTAGAGACTCTTGTAGTGATCTACACATTTACATTAGACTCTTGTGGTGAACACATATTTACACTAGAGCTCTTTTAGTGGATAATTATATATTTATATTACAATGCTAATGATGCTGGTTCTATGCTTTCTAGATTAATTTGTTTCTTAAAATTTCAATTGAATTAATATTACCTTTGAATTCTTGATAATCAACATTGATTTTAATGACTTTCAAACCTAGGTTCTTATTATCATTTAAATGAATTACACTTAAACTGTCCAAGTTCATTAAAATCTCTAAGATTTCAGATTTCTTAATAATCGATTGGTTTGTCTTCAAATACCAATCATAAAAATTGTTAATATTTAGCAAATTAGAATTCAAGTTTTGGTAATTAAATAAATTAACTAAAAGTAATTTTTGTAAATGGTTTAACTTGTGTATTATTGGTGTACCATATTTCAAATTACAAGTCTTGGCTATATGGCTAATTTGAATCTTAGGGGCATCAATAAATGTATAAGTTGATAAATCAATGCCTTTATTAATTAAGTCTAACTCTAATAACTCAATACTCTTTATTATTATATCAAATGCTTTTCTTATATCACCAGTACTTGCTGCAACCTTTTTACAACATAATAAAATGGCTGATGAATTTACAATAGGAATGAAATTTTCAACCAAATTTTCTTTGTCTAGTTCAATCAAATTAATGAGTTTTTTGGTTATAATATGCTTGATTTTATCAAATGAATAAGGTTTAAAATTAATTATTTTAGGAGTTAAATTGTTCCTTGATAATTTTGGAATCAATTTATTAGTCAAATCTAATGAATTTGAAATACCGATTATAATTAATTTGGTCTTAAATTGATTAGTATTGAATTTGTTTGATAAATTGAATAATTTATATAAAATTTGTTGATCTTTAGTTAATAATGAATCAATTTCATCCAATAATATCATAATCGAACTGGTGTTTTCTACACCTTCGACTAATAAGTCGTATAACTCTACAATCTTTTCTTCAGTTGGGGAATTTTGACTAATTTGACTTATTATCAGTTTGAATATATCATTTGGGTTAATTATACTCATACAATTAATCTTAATAATTTTACAAGTTTTATCGTTTATTTTAATAGAACTCTTGGTACTATTATTCTTACCAATATAATAGCTTAGTGATAACTCTAATTGGGCAGTCTTTCCGCAACCTGGAGGACCTGATATATACAAATTATTACAGTTGTTATGTTTGATATTGTTGGATATAAAATCATTAATATACTCCCCTTCGTCTTCTCTACCTATTAAACAATTGTTTTCAATCATATCATCACCAAATCCTCTTTGGAAAATAGCTTTTGCTTTGGTGTATACGTTTGATTTGGTTTTAGGCTTAACTGGAGTAGTTGGAGGAGTAGCAAATACCAATTTCTTTGGCTTATCGTCATCAGTCTTAATTTCAAAATTCTGAACTCTCTGCTTTTCAGGAGTGACTGGAGGTGACAAATTGGTAGCATCGAATAGTTTAACTCTTTTGTTCGATGTTTGAAAACTATCTAATTTTCTGATCATATTTTAGTAGTTGTATGGCTTGTACGACTTCAAGTAGCTTTACAATAATGAATGTTCCGTAATGAATGTACTGTACTAACTTTTCTATAGCGATCGTGGTAGATGTGTTATAACAGATTGTACCGTATAGTATCTAGTTGCAATGTGGATCCTTGTAAATGAACGTCAGTCTCAAGTAGGAGTTGAAATAATCCAGGATACTTTTAGAAAGAATAAAGATATAAGATTATATATTCAAAAATATTTTTCACTTTAATTAAATTAAATTCGCGTAGCGCGTACTGCAGTGTTAATTAGGCTGCAGACCGGTCGCGTAGACAAGCGGTCCAGGCTGGCTAGTGCCAGCTAGACGTTGTGGTGGGAGATGGCGGAAACATGGTGCACATCAAGTAGACTTTGTAGGCTAAGTAGACTGTTTGGACTATGGAAACTATGTAGACTGTTTATACCATGTAATATGTTGGGTCTCCTGGGCTGAATATGTTTCAATCTCTGCCGTCAATATGGGCCAGATGGGCTCTTGCTAGCTTACTTTGGGGTAAAATACAGTAGTATGAGCTAATATCAATATATCATGTGTCTAGCTTATCCTCAAACTGCTTCAATACGTTTGTCAACACTTCATTCTTTCTTGTAATCATGTATAAATCCTCAGCTTTGATGGTAGATCTATGAGCGTGATTTGCAAACATTTCCAAGTCTTCACCTAAATTCAAGAGTTGGTTTATGACCAATTCAACCAATGATGCAATAAACATTGGAGTGGGGGTTAATTTGTATTCATCTTCTATGATCTTGGATACCATCAAGAAAATAGACGATTTCAATTGGGTTTCTATCTCTGTTTTATCCATTTTATCCGTTAGAATCAGATTTTTCGGCCTCATCAAAATCACTTCCTCAAAGTTTCGTATTGCAGTTGTATGGGTAAAACGCACTCCTCTACATCAAAAGTCTGCAAAGGCAAAGCGTTTTCATGAGAGATGAACATATGGAAGTTGAACATATGAGAGATGAACATAACCGAAATTGATTTGTTTTCTGCCTTTGTATCTCTCTTTAGATATCTAAAACCTGTCCCTAGTTCATCATTTTGATAGAGAGCTTGGCTGCAACTGTAGATGTTTATGGTGACACGCGGTGACGACTTTGACCGCTAGGTGATTGCAACTACCGGTGGTGACTGTATGAACATCACTTTATGCGTGTTAAAATAAAACCCTCCTCTAAGCATCCGGAATAACCTTCCTGGCCATGCCAGAAGCTTTTTCGGTTTCTGCTTATGCATTTCTATGAAGCCAAAACCGGGGCGTGTGTGTGTCGATTATTTTGACTCTACCTGCGACTGAAAAAAAAGAAACTTAAGTGACTCTGATTTTCTTTGAAAACCCTCTTTACTCGTTGTATTAATAAGTGTGCTATTATTCCAATGTCTTGTTTGGGAAATGTATCCAGAAATTGACTTCACCTTTCGGATGTTCCCCTTTTTGCAGCCAGATTACAAAGTATATCGTTTTTGAGCAGGACGGCTGTTTCTTTTTAACAGACTGAACCATTGCAAGGTTTTAAGCTCTCATGACTTGGCCTAAAAGTGGAAGCAAGTTAATTACAAATCTCCAAGAATGCTTGATCACTGGATTACCGATTGGTGATAATGGATAATGAATTTTGTTGGTGTTGGTGATAATAAAAATTTATATATAAATGTAGAAGAATTCCAACAACTCTTGTTTAATTTGAATACAATCAACAGTCAATTCAATTGAATTAAACTAATAGAATTAAAACTGTTAAAACTCACAGCTAAGCAAGCTAATATTATAACCAAATTATCGATCAAAAAATAAAATGAGTGTTCCAAGCAAATTTACAGGTTTTACTATCAGTAGTCCAAAAAATTGGGATAAACCAGTTGTTAAGGATTTCGAACCAAAAAAATTGATGCCAAACGATGTCACTATCAAAATTCAAGTTTGTTCAGTTTGTGGTACCGATCATCATGTTTCAAGTGGTGGTTGGGGTGATTTATTAAGAGATGATTTAGTTGTTGGTCATGAAATTGTTGGAACTGTGGTTGAAGTTGGTAAAGATGTTAAAGAATTTAAAATTGGTGACGCTGTTGGTGTTGGCGCTCAATCAAATAGTTGTGGTGAATGTGCAATGTGCCTTAATAATAATGAACAATATTGTGAAAGATCATCTTTAACTTATAATGACAGAGATATTTTCTCTGATAATTATGTTACCCAAGGTGGATATGCTAATTATACTAGAGTAAATGAGAGATTTACATTTAGATTACCTGAAGGATTGAAGCCAGAAATTGCAGCTCCATTCTTCTGTAGTGGATTGACTGTATACTCTCCATTAATTAGAAATATCATTCCAAATAAAAACCAAAAAGTTGGAATCATTGGAATTGGTGGTTTGGGCCATTTAGCTTTACAATTTGCCGATAAATTAGGCTGTGAAGTCATTGCATTTTCAAGATCTTCAAAGAAAAGAGATGAATCATTTGCATTGGGTGCTTCCGGTTTTGTGGCCACCGGTGAAGATGAGGATTGGGTTTCCAAACATGCATCATCATTTGACTTGATTTTGAATTGTGCTACCAGTTTCTCAGCTCTTGATTTAAATCAGTTTTTAGATGCTGTAAAACCAAATGGTAAAATCATTGGAGTCGGTTTACCTGATGCTCATGAAGATGTCAAAGTCAATGCTTTAAAATTAGGTGTAAGTGGTAAATTTATCGGTGGTTCTTTGTTAGGTACCAAAAAGGAAGTAAATGAAATGTTAGAATTTGTTAGAGACCATGATATCAAGCCTTGGACTGAAGAATTGCCTATCAATGAACAAAATTATACTGAAGCATTAACTAGAATTTCAAAATCGGATGCTCATTATAGAATAGTCTTAACTGACATAGACAAGTTCTTTGAAAACCATGCTTAATTGTTGTTATAGATCTTATAGAGTTGTTTCAATTTATATCTTTGCCTTTGCTTGATTCCAATATCTCTAAAGCTTCATTTTTGCTTGTTTGGTTTTAAGGCTATCTATTGCTAAAACTCCATCTCTCATCCCAAAATTTCACTTACGTAAGTTCCCCATTGTGTCAAATTTACTGTTGCGCTTCACTTTTTTTGCAATTACGGCCAGTCAATTTGGACAAAACCATGTCCAAAAAATATGTCAAAAAATATCATTCTTTTCGACCCTTTAGAAGACCCTTTTCAAATCTTTATCGTATTTGAACACGCTGGGAGAAGTTCTATCCAAATTTGAAGATCAATTTGTTACGAAGTGCAATGTCAGTTCCTTCTAAATTCACTGGATTTACTATTAAGTCAAAAAACCATTGGGATAAACCTGAAGTTAAACAGTTTGAACCGAAACCGTTGAAATCGGGAGATGTGACCATTAAAGTTCAAGTTTGCTCTGTTTGTGGTACCGATCATCATGTTTCAAGTGGAGGTTGGGTTGACCCAAGAAGACCGGATTTGGTTGTTGGACATGAGGTGGTGGGTACTGTAGTTGAGTTAGGTCCAGAAGTTAAAGAATTTAAGATGGGGGATATTGTTGGAGTTGGTGCCGCTTGCAACTCTTGTGGTCACTGTAATTTATGTGTTAGTAATAATGAACAATATTGTAACCAGAGAGTCTTCACTTATAATGGGGTTGATCCCAATAATGAGGGATATGTGACCCAAGGAGGATATGCCAACTATATTAGATTGAGTGAAAGGTTTGTATTTAAAGTACCTGAAGGCATGGCAATTGAAGAAGTTGCTCCATTATTTTGTGCTGGGTTAACTACTTATTCACCATTGATCAGGAATTTACCACTTGATAACCCGCAAAGCCAAAAAGTCGGAATTATTGGTATTGGTGGATTAGGTCATATGGCATTACAATTTGCTAATAAGTTAGGATTCAAAGTAGTTGCATTTTCAAGGTCTTCAAAGAAAAGAGACGAATCATTTGCTTTGGGTGCTTCTGAATTTGTTGCTACCGGTGAAGAAGAAGATTGGGTAGCAAACCATGCGTCATCGTTTGATTTAATTTTGAATTGTGCCACAAGTTTCAAAGGACTTGACTTGAATAGTTATTTGGATGTTGTTAAGCCAAATGGTAAAATCATTGGGGTTGGGTTACCTGATTTAGAAGAAAATGTCGTTGTCAATGGGTTGAAGTTAGGTTTAAGTGGTAAATTTATTGGTGGTTCCTTGTTAGGCTCTAAAAAGGAAGCAAAAGAAATGCTAGAATTTGCTAGAAAACATAACATTAAACCATGGATTGAAAAATTACCTATAAACGAAGAGAATTACATCCAAGCTTTGACTAGAATCTCCAAGTCTGATGTTCATTATAGGCTTGTATTAACTGACTATGAAAAATTCTTTAAATAGCCACATCTACTACAAATACTTAGCTCATGCAATGTCACTTATGCCACATCCTCCCTCTTGTCCTCGCTGAATTCAAGTCTGTCCTTTGAACATGACTGTGTCCCACAAACATCTTAAACTCGAAAATCCCTAAACGTCAAAAAAGAAAACCGCTTCATAATGTTCGATTAAACTTTTTAAGCGAACCTAACAATAATAGGAAAGTCCGATTAGCTTCAATAGTACATTGTTCGTCCCATCTAACAAGGCTAACCCTTCTACCTTAACCTCGTCCTCCTCCTCTTCCCGTTCCGCTTGCTCTTCGCCGTCGTTCCACTCTATAGCTTACCGCGTTGTGCTGCTCTTTGTCTGCCCTCTTACCCCAAGCTTATCAATTCCGCTAGCTCCATTTTCCTGGCTGAAAAAATGGAGAAAGCAAAAGTTGAGCGAGCGAGGAGAAATTTATTGGGCTACCGTGAACGGATGGTTTCAATTATATAAACGGAAGAACCAAAGAGTAGCTACTAATCGAGGATCAATTTGATTGAGCTAGTTAGAATTGCCTGAATATATTATAGCTGGGTCAGACCGAGATAACAGGGGCAAGGGAAAGAAGGAAAATAAGAAAGCCAGGAAGGACTTACCCCTAAATTGGCCACAAAGAAGAGGAAATAGAGGAAAGCCAGCGGCAATCAAAAATGACCAACACAAGGATCAGAAAAGGGATATCCTATGTCATTGGGGATAGCAATGACAACGAGAACCACATCTTACCGATCAATGCCATGCAATTTTCCAATAAAAGGAATCAGTTGTTCACTGGTGGAAGAGATGGAATAATCAAAGTATGGGATAGTAATGAAACCAATGGAAATGTTAATAGTGAAGAAAATGGTATTTATAATGAAGAAGAAATAAAAGAAGATGAAGATTTCCTAGATTTAGATGAAAAAATCTTGAAATTAGAAACTTCGATCTCATCCAATCCCTTACCTTACAACAATATACATAATCAGTATAAAGTTAGAGGAACGGGAGGAAATTTTAATCTACATTTCGATTGGATCAATGACTTACAATTAATCAATAATGATAACGACTTGGTTTCTTGTTCATCCGATTTATCATTGAAGTTAATTCATTTAAATCAACAAGACAATAATATTCATAAATTCGAAAACATACATACTGATTATGTTAAGAAATTATCATATTTTAAAAATAATGATAATTTGATGGTTAGTGGTGGTTTAGATGGTAAAATAGTGTTGTGGGATTTGAATTATTTGAAATCTGTAAAGGTTATTGAAAATAATAACAATAATACATCATTTACTAATTCAATTTATTCATTATCCAATAATAATTCAAATTTGATTAGCTCTGGTGGTCCAAATAACACTATAAATTTATTTGATAAAAGATTGAAAAATGAATTTATTAAAAAATTGATTGGTCATCAAGATAATGTTAGATGTTTATTAATGAATGATCATTTGATTTTATCAGGCTCGTCAGATTCAACTATCAAATTATGGGATTTAAGAAATTTTAAGCTTTTAAAGAATTTTAGTATTCATGATGATCCAGTTTGGTGTTTGAATTCAAATCATCCAAATTTTAACATTTTTTATTCAGCTGATAAATCTGGTAATATAATCAAAACTGATTTATCTTCTTATTTGTCGAATGATTTTATTAATTCAAATAATAATAATTCTTCTGATTTTAATGATAAAATAGGTATATCCACTTTAATAGCTAAATCTTCAAGTTCAATTATTTCTTTGGGGGTTGAAAATAATGATTCGATTTTTGCTTCGACTGATATGTCGTTAGATCGATATTATATACCCAATACTAGTAATTTGTCAAATTATCAGTATTTAAGAAATTTCCAAGATTATGAAAATCAATTAGTTAACGATGACTTAAATATGGATTCAAAAACAGCTCAAGATGATTTAAATTCTGATATTTATGATTTGGTTAGTCATTTATCAATGGATACTAATAATCTTGATATTCAATCTAATTTTTCTAATAATCCAAATATGATGAAAAATAATAATAATAGTAATAATGAAATTGAAATTGATAATTCCCAATATAACTCGATGTTTTTAAATGTTAATGGTGGACCATCAATGGATTTTGTGAATATCTTTAAAACTAGTAATAATCCATTTAGACAACCACCTGCTGGTGATTCATCAAATGATAATAGTCAAACTATTATTAATAAAACACCGCTTGAAATATTATTGAATCCCGTTCAACCTGATCAAATCACTTTAATACCGTTCAATAAAAAACCGCTAATTAGTTGTCAATTAACTCCAAAAAGTATTATTGCTAAAAGATTATTTAATAATAAAAGAACAATGTTAGTATTGTATTTAAATGGTGATATAACAATTTGGGATATTTTCATTTGTAAAAAAATTAAAACATTTTCTTATGATTCAAAATCAGTTGAAATTACAAGTGAAATGATTAAGAAAAGATTCAAAGATATGGATGAAATTTTTCAAAAATATCAAACTACTGATACTTTAAATAACTGGTGTGAAGTGGAAATCAAATCAGGTAAATTATTAGTTACTTTGAGTGAAACTAACTTTAATAATGTTGAAATTTATTACGATGATTTGATTCATTCTTATCCATTTTTAAATATAGATTTAAATCATGATGCTAAACAAAATCATAAGATTAAAATTACAAGTGATGATAGATTGCAACTATCGAGAATATTTTTAAATTCGATATTTCATAATTATTCATTATTTGAATGGAAATTTGATTTAAATCTAAGAGAAGAACTTAGAAACAATGTTCATTCTAAAAAGGTTGAAAGTCCAATGAAAGAATCAACTTTTAATAGAATTAAAATGTTTTCTAGAAAATCATCATCAAACAATATTCCAACATTAGGCAATGGTTCTGGTGCTGGCACTGGTACTCCAAGTAGTCTAACTAACAGTGGAGCTAATAGTATTGTTGGAAGTTTACCAAATAGTGCCAATGCCAGCATTAATGAGGTTGATGAACCAGTACAAGACTTTCTTAACTTGGAAGAATTTGATGAAGATTCAATTAATAATTTATTACAAGACAATAAAACCAAGTACAAAGAAAAGCTATTGGTTTCAACTAAGGTGCCTGAAACTTTATTGAAGTTGTATTCAAACAGTATAGAAATGACCAAAAATTATTTTTCAAATGAAGAATTTTTACCCTATAAACCATTAATTGATTTAAATGAGTTCCCATCAAATTTATTGATTATAATATTTGAAAATTCGTCTGATTTGGGTAATTTAAGAGATGTGTTCAGCTTTAGATTAAGTGAATTATCCAAATTAGATTATTCTAAAGAAAATTACGAATTTATTAAACAGTTAAGAAATTTTTTACCTAAATGGATTGGACAACCAGTATTATATGATAAATATCCAATTAAAGAAAGTCCAAAAATTGCATTTCAATTATTAGAATTAGACTATAGTCTTTTACCACCTGAAAAGAAAATTGGTGGAAAATCCCAAAGAAAAATTAAAAGGTTACCTGTACTAGAAAGTTCTATCAAATTAACAAGTCATAATATGTTAAGAGTCAGTAAAATATTAGGTTATTTAACTGAAAAATTTGAATCAAGAACAAGTGAAATGAAAGACAAATTACTGGCAACCGATTGGTTGGTATTGGAATGTAGGGGTCAAGAATTAGAAAACAATATGACCTTACAAACTATCAAAACTAAAATATGGAAATCAAGTTCTGACATTGAATTAAGATTTAGAAGAAGACTTGATAAACATTAAAAAATATATGAACAAATTGGGGATGTTAATTAATATTGTTATCGCTCTATTTGCCTCTTATTGGTTTCACCCTTTTGTAGTTTATTTTTGTATTATCTATTAAAAAAATCATCTTTGAATAAGATTGTTGTGATATAACGGGACACCAGCAAGTATGAACCTTGAAGATATACTTTATAACCACGATTAATCTGTCCAAAATAGAATCAACAAATGATTAATCATGTTCGATTTAAAATCAATATCAAAATCTATCAAATAAACCCTAAAATGTGAGTCCCTAACTTAATAGGAGAGCCACGGATTCATCCAAATTCCAGAAATACAATATCTCTGGACGAAATCAACTCAACTACAATCAAACACTTACCAATTGCCAAATTTTTTGGAGTAACAACTTTCAAAGATTCACAAAAATTTTTCACCAAACGTCTCATCTTAAATACTTGTCGAGGTGTCCGGGTTACCTTTATTTGAACAGCACAACTTTTGAGAAACTTGGAGTCTTTCACTAAACAAAGGCTTTACCCCAGGATCCATCACTAAATAACTGGCATACCATGAATGAAATAGTTGTTAAAATATTTTCACTAGTAGTGACTACTTTGGTTTTCATGATTAGTAATGGAATATCAATGTTACAGTATTCATATTCAGTGTATCCTGAAACAACGTTGTTCTTCCTAGGTTTATTTGGAATATACGTAATGTATAGACTATCGATAAGAATAATCAAGTCTTGGTTGAGCATGATTAAATTCGTTGTTAAAACAATCATATTGTTTGTTACTGTCATATTGCTATTGATAGTTTATCTTAGAGGCTCCAGATTCATTGATCAGGACGTGCCATATTTACATGGTCTTATGAAAAGCTACGATAGTGAGATTGGGTTAAAACAATTTATTAGAAACGGTGTTAATAAATTTATGTTTGATTCATTCTTAAACAATTTTCAACAAAGTTTCAGCAATGGTAGTAATGAATCAAAAAAATCTAAAAGGAAAAAGGCCAAAACAAAATCAAAGAAGTTTCAAAAGAGTGCTAAAAAGGTCTTGAATGATTACGGAATTGAAGTTGACGAAAGCTATTTGGATTACATGAACGACCATGTTGCTAACGATGATAATGAAGTTAATGATTTCTTAAATGATCTTGGTGACTCTTTAAAAGATTATGGCATTGATTTGGGTCAAGCAGGTCAAAATATAATGAATAAATTTAATAATTTATAATAAGATATTTTTTTATTGAAGTCTATAAAATCCGTATGTACATATTTCTCTATTTCTATACTTTATCCTTTCCCTTTTCATCTTCCAATGGTAATTCATCAATGCAATGCAATCCTCTATCTTTAACAAAGAATGCACTTATAAAACAAAGTCCAATTAATGGAATTGTTAAATAAAAATAATTTCTAATTGCTTTTAAATACATGTGTTTGACTGTAATGACTTGTTTCTCGTCAATCCCACTTATATTAATTTTGTTATAAATATGTGCTTTTAAATAATTTAAATATGAAACGGGAATATCATTATACTTCTTGGGTTCATTAATTGCTTGAGTGATTTGGGTTAGTAATCCATTACTTATAATCAATGAAGCAATTGCAGTACCTAATGCACCACCCAAGGAACGTACTACATTTCTAGTACTAATTACCACTGCTCTATCAGATTTTCTAGATTGGGCTTGAGCAGCTACCATTGTAGGCTGAAATGTCCAACCCACACCACAACCCATGACTAAAAACACAACAGAAATAACACCGGCATTGGTGCCTACATTGAAGACCAATAATAAGCAACAAGAAATAAACCATAATCCATATCCTGCCACAATTACATATTTATAATGACCAGTTCTTGAAATAATTTGTCCTGCAATTGTTGACGCAACTGCTTGGGTTAATACTAAAGGTAATAACAATATAGAAGAATGTAATTCATCTAAATCTCTAACAATCTGAAAATAATAAGGAATGAAATATTGAATTGAATAATAAACAATACCATACAAGAAATTGGATGATAAGATTAAATTTAACAGAATTGATTTAAATAATTGTAATGGTATCATTGGCAATTTTGGAATTTTCCATTCGATAATTAAAAATGCCATGAAACATAATCCACCAACTACAAACATAACTATTACAATCACACTATCCCAGTTATAAGTTGATCCACCTCCATTCAATGGAATTAATAATAAGGTTAATGAAGCAGTACCAAAGAACATGCCTAAATAATCAATTTTTTTAAATTTTTCATATTTAGTTAGAACCGAGTTTAATTTATCTTTTCTATTATCAATATAGAAATAAGTAATTACAATTTGAATAAAAATCAAACCTGGCATCATATGGTAGAAATTTCTCCAACTAGAATGCTGAATAAACCCAGCCATCATGAATGGGCCAATCGCATTTCCTAATCCCACGTTAGCACCTAGTATACCTTGATATTTTCCTCTTTGTTTCAAAGTTACAATGTCACTTACCAATACCATGGTTAAAGCCTGAATGCCTCCACTACCAACTCCGGCAAATGCTCTAAATACATAAAATTGAGGACCAGTTTGAGCGAATCCACAAGCTAAATCTGAAATTGCCAATATGGTTAAAGAACCCAATAAAATTACTTTTCTACCAAATATATCAGCTAATCTCCCAAATAATACTTGACAAACACAGTTTGCTAATAAGGAAGCAGTCCCTGCCCAATTAATTGTTTTTTCAGAATTTAACTCTTGAGCTAACTTAGGTAACGCAACAGTTACAGCGGTTTGATCAGCAAAAGCAGTGAACAAATTAAATGACATTGCAACCATGGTAATAATCAATTTCTTAAATGGTAAAATATTAAGATGGGCTTCTCCTAGTCTGTCTGCAAGATCATTATCTTTCTGTTGTAACGCAAATTTGTCAACTTGGTCTTGTTGGTCAACTTGGTCGACTTGTCCAGCTTTGGCAGCTTTGTCAGCTTTGCCAACAACTTTTTCACAAGTTGATTGATGAATGTCTTCCTTCATCGCCTACCTTGTCTAACTTGAGTAAAACAACTTTGCTTCCAGCGTCTTCAAGTTCTTTGAAAAAGGCAAGAATTTGGAACTCTTCCTCTGCATCGTCCTAAGGATCCACAATAGGACTTAAACGGTGATGTTACTATAATGTGTCAAAAAAAGAAATTCCGATGGATTATGTCAGCGATATAATGGTTGCAATATCAATGGTTGCAACATGTAAGTTGCGATGTGCAAGCTGTAAATGCCTTTCAAAATCTTTTCTTTAACAATTTTACTTAGATAGAAGCCAGGTCACTTCCATGTATCAAGATTTCAATCGATCAATAAATTCACATTCTTTCAAAAATTATGCAAATCGGACCCTTGTTATATTCTTAGAACTGAGTTTCTAAAAATCTGTGAAAATTGCAAAAAAAAGACAAAAACAGGAAATAATGCAGTAAAAATCAAGAAAAAAATATAGCCATATTTTTAACTTTTCCAATGTGAAAATTGAGTTATTTACTATCTATTCAGCTAAGAGTTTCTCTATAATACTGAGCCGAATAACTTCTAACTAATGTATGGTTCTTTTGCTTGACTATGACTGTCGCACATTTTGAGAACCCGCCACTACCATTTAGCTTTACCACGAAAGGAAAAATAAATAATGAACTCTATTTAGTCATCGACGATTAATAAATTGAATCCAATTGGGTACTTAAAATGGTTAAAGATACTATCTACTATGATATCCTACAAGTGGATATAAAAGCAACTGATGCAGAGTTAAAAAAGGCTTATAGAAAACAAGCAATTAAGTTGCACCCTGACAAAAATGCCAATGATCCTGATGCGGCCAGGAAATTTCAAGAATTAGGTGAAGCCTATGGGATATTGAAAGATTCTGACAAAAGAGCAATTTATGATGAATTAGGAAAAGAAGGAATGGAAGAAAAGAAGATGGCTGGAGAGGCTGCTGATATTGATCCAAGCGAATTTTTCACCATGATATTTGGTGGTGAAAGTTTTAGAGACTGGATTGGGGAATTAAGTATGTTGAATGATTTAAGTAAAGCAGCTGAAGTATTAGAAGAGGATCAAAGTGCTGCCGACTCAAAACCAACCGCAGGTGCTGCTGAAACTGTAGCAGGTGCTGCAGCTGATTCTACTTCCGGAACAACTGCAACTACCAATGATAAATTTAGTGATTTAACTCTTCATGATAATTCGACCACCGATGTTAATAAGCCAGCTAAAGATGAGTTATTGACAACCGAGGGCATAAATAGAAAGAAAAAGCAAAAAATAAGCAAAGAACAAAGAGAAGAAATCTTTAGATTGCAAGAAGAAAGTAGGAAGGAGAAGGAAAAAAGAGTTGATGAATTAGTTAAAAAATTATTAGTTAAAATTGAAAAATATGAATCAGTGTCAAAAAATTCAGAAAGTTTGGAAAGTTTCAAACAAAAATTATTGCAAGAGTTTGAAGACTTAAAGATTGAAAGTTTTGGTATTGAATTATTGCATTTGATTGGTAAAATTTATAAAGATCAATCAATTGCAAGGTTACTGTCTTCAAAAACTTTTGGAGTTTCCAAAATTTTTACCAGTGCAAAATCTACTGCTAATACTATGAAGAACGGGATGTCAATTTTGAAGACGGCCCTTGATGCTCAAGCGTCAATGGAGGAAATGGTTAAAGAGCAAGAATTTTTAGAGAGTAAAGGTGAATTGACTGATGCAGATAAGATAAGACAAGCAGAAATGGAAAGATTAATTACCGGTAAATTTTTAGCCACTGCTTGGGCATCAACTAAATTTGAAGTTACAGGTACATTAAATAAGGTTTGTAATAAAGTTTTGAACGACAAATCATTGGGTAAAAAGGAAAGAAATGCTAGAGCTAAGGCATTGCAGTATATCGGTGATTTAATGATTAAAATGGAAAGATCTCCAGAAGAAGCCGAAGATGCAAGAATCTTTGAAGAAATGATGGCTGAAGCAAGTTCAAAAAATTCAAAATCAAAGAAACCTTTTGACCAAAAAGAATTTGAAGCTTACATGCAAAACATTGCTGAACAACATAATGAATTCGACGAAGATAAAAAACTATAGAACCTTTAATATATTTTTGTAAACCATCTCGCCAACTCTAACTGAGAAAAGTCGTGGCCGCGCATGATCCGAGCTTTGCTCAGAAACTCAAAGACCAAAAAAAAATGCATCGTTCATTAATCCCCAACTCCCTTTACTATCGAATACCATTTTAACGATGACAAACAGAGTCGAAGTGTTAAGATTATACAAGCAACTATTAGAAGTTTCAAGAAAGTTTGATAACTACAACTTCAGAGAATATAGTAAACGTAAAGTTATAGATAGCTTTAAAGAAAATAAACATTTGGATTCACCGGACGCCATCACCAACTTTTATAACTTTGGAATTGATGAATTAGCAAAGATAACCAGGCAAACAACCATTTCTCAAATGTTCACGTTTGATAAATTAGTTGTTGAACCTTTAAAGAAACATCATTGAGAACATGTTTTACTTCCAAGAGCCTATTATGCTTGACTTTTTTACCTAGCAGAATCCACAGTCTTTGACTTTGATAAGGCTTCCCCTTTTGATGAAATTTTCAAAATTTCGATTTCCATTTAAATGATTTTTTATGAATAAATATTCCCTGAAACTGTAAATAGTAATAATATAAAAAAAAAGATAAAGGAAGTCCTTCCAAAGATTGCCTACAAGTTTAGATTTGGATACTTTTGTAATCAATAACCTTAATTTAACATTATTCTAAGTCACAACGGTTGTTGCCAAACTCTGGTCTATAAACTTTTTTATCTGTTCTCTCTTTCGCCAGGCTTTTCATTTCCCTTCTTTACAAGCATTTGATCTGCAAGAGCAATCATTACCTTCGGATGAAACCATAACCATGGAATCATGTATCCATTTATAGAACTAACGATTTTAACACCTTCATATTAAGTAGCTATAAACAATAGTATTATTTCTTTATTGTTCAACGTTGAAGTGTCTTAAACTTTACTGGTTGAAAATTATAATTGACTTTTAAGTTCTACCGAATTTCGGACAATTGATTATGAACCACATATACTTGGCTTTTTTTTTCAGTTTTGGCATTTCTCTTAGATACTGCAAACTAATATACAGAAAATGTGTTATGAAATTTTCTGCCATCTGTCAACCTGGTATGGAAGTGTCAAAGGCTTTCCTTGACATCCTCAGTATCTTTGACACATTTGACCTGCATAATTTTTTAAAATTTCCTGCTATAATCCCTAAGCCACACTGCAAACAAAAAGAAGAAGAAAAGGTAAGGTACGAAGGATGAAGTATATATCTATAAGAGATATTGCATATATTCAAAGAATTGAAATCAATGTCATTCAAATAGCCTATGATTTTACTTTAAATCTAAGCGTTGACAAAGAGGAACAACCCAAAAAAATTTGGCATTTTGGGTTTGGAACCTTTGGTAACGTACAATAGAACTGATTTATCTGATAATTTTATTTCAATACAATTTTAAGGTTAAATTATTTTTAAAACGGACGTTTCATGCATGAAATGTTGTTTATTGAACACTAAGATGTGCAAGTTTTACCAAATGTAGACCTGTTATTGGATATGAAGGCGGCTATTAAAGTGTATGTTAGTGAATTTTAGCTTTTTTTTTTTTCTTTTAATGGTGCCTTTTATTGCTTAAGATTTCAGCCAATGGCTTAACTCTTTTATGGTTGTTAATAGGTCTATGAAGAATTTTACTTATAATTCGTTAGATATATAACTAGTAGAGAATTGCCTAGGTTTTATAGATTTAATCAAATAGAAAGCAGAATCTAAGGGTAAAAACAGTAAAGAGAACACCATGAAATTCTTTTATATTTTTGTTTCTTTAATACCAGTATTATTTGGTATGGAGTTACCTGAAACCATAAGTTCATTTGAAATTGCAGTCGACGCTTGTGAAGGAACTATCGAAATAAGCGGAACTGTTTGTAAACCTTCTGCCGAAAAGCATGCCAGTATGATGCCATGCTTCTGTTCTACAGATGCTGGATTCGGTACATTTTCTGATTGTTTAGTTAATGGGTATAATAATAATACTAAATTAATAGATCAATTTATAGATGCATGCAAAGAAGAAGCTAATATTACAATGACTCAAGACCAGTTTTGGGCAAATTATTCAAGAACTAGTAAGTTATTGAAAAACACAACTGAAGTTAAGG
The DNA here is from genome assembly GCA_030572015.1 of Yamadazyma kitorensis. Taxonomy (NCBI): domain Eukaryota; kingdom Fungi; phylum Ascomycota; class Pichiomycetes; order Serinales; family Debaryomycetaceae; genus Yamadazyma; species Yamadazyma kitorensis. The sequence goes on along the minus strand of JAJLZC010000001.1, from coordinate 38,886 downwards.
ATTTCAATTTAACTGAATTAGTCGATTATCCTATAATGATTGATTTCGAACAATTTAAAATTGATAAAAGGTACACATACATAGATAACATGAACGACAATTTGTCACAATATTTTGGATATGCAATTCTAGGTTTCTGGGGGGTTGTGTTAATCATTGCATCTGTGGTGAATTGGACAATCCATTTATTACCTTCTTTTACAAATAAGTTTTCTGGTCCATTTTCAAACTGCTATAGAAAATATATTACATTAAGTGCTTTAATTCATAAAAGTAAGACTAATGGAGTAAGATTTGGATTTTTAATTCCTTCAAGAATGGAATCATTAATCATTTCAGTCTTTTTTATAATGACAGCTGCATTTTGTGGTATAGGTATTCATCCAACTCCAGGAAATTTAATGTATCCAAGTTTAAGCGGTTCAGTTGCAAAATTGATTGCCATTAGAACAGGTATTTTAGTTGGATTTATTTGTCCATTATTAGTATTATTTGCCGGTCGTAATAATTTCTTACAATGGGTAACTAGATGGAATTTTGCAACTTTCATTACATATCATAGATGGGTAAGTAGAATGGCTGCGTTATTAGTTATAATTCATGCTATTACTTTTACGATTTCAGATTTAACCAAGAGTAGTTATAAAAGGCACATGAGTGCCGATTTTGTTAGATGGGGTGTTGTTGCAGGTTGTGCTGGGGGTATTATATTAGTGCAAGGTTTATTATACGTTAGAAGAAAATCTTATGAATTGTTTTTAGTAATCCATATTTTTATGGCATTATTTTTCATAGTTGGAGGTTATAAACATACCGATGTATTCGGATACGGACCATATTATTGGGCTTCAATTGCAGTGTGGGCATTAGATAGAGCTATGAGATTTTCAAGATTAATTGTATTTGGAGCTCCAACTGCAACAGTTACTTTATTAGCAGAAGAGACTTTAAGAGTCGTTATACCAAAACCAAAGTTTTGGCATGCAATCCCTGGAGGCCATGCATTTATCCACTTTTTAAAACCTTCATGCTTTTGGCAAAGCCATCCATTTACATTCACTGACAGTTCCGAGGAAGGGAATTATATTGTAATGTATATCAAGTTAAAGGGTGGTGTAACTCATGGGGTTTATAAATATTTAAATAACTTTCCAGGTTCAACTGCTAAAATTAGAGTATTGGTTGAGGGCCCATACGGTGAAGCTTCATCAGCAAACAAATATAGAAATGCTGTCTTCATTGCTGGAGGTAATGGTATTCCAGGTATTTATTCCGAATGCATAGATTTATCAAGAAAAAGACAACAAGATTCAAAATTAAAGTTATTATGGATTATTAGAGAGTGGAAATCGTTGGCTTGGTTTTATCAAGAATTAAAAACGTTGGATAAAACCAATGTTGAAACAACAGTTTATGTTACAAAACCAAATATTACAAATGGATTTTATCACTTAAAGGGCGCAATTTCAGATTCTGAAGATCTGAATTCTTCAATTAATGTTGAAACTAACCATGTTAAAGAGGAAAAAGATAGTGAAAAGAAATTGGCTACCACTTCTGATGACGAGTCAATTTATTCTTTAGTTGAAACTATCAAGTCAGAATTGAGTCATATTAATTTTAAAGAAGGAAGACCAAGTATTGACGAATTGATCACTCAAGAAATTAATGAAGCGGACGGTTCTTTAGCTTTTGTAACCTGTGGTCATCCCGTAATGGTTGATGATATTCGTTATGCTGTAGCTAATAATTTGAACCAATCTAAGAACCGTGTAGAATTTTTTGAACAATTACAAGTATGGGCTTAATATATATATTTATATTTTTATTCGTATCTTATAGTTATTGCCACTAAATCCAATTCCTCTCACACTTGCAGTTTATTTTTAAGTTGCAAAAAAGTATTGATCCGAAAAAAAAAACAACGACCTCGGAGAGGCTCGAACTCTCGATCTTGAGATTAACAGTCTCACGCCTTAGCCAACTTGGCCACGAAGTCGTATTTTGGTGTTACTCCAAAAGTTTTCGATCCATTAGTTTATGAAAAGCTTCCCTTACACATTCTAATCAAACCAGTCTCCCAGATTCTATTTCTTCTGGTGACAGAGACCGTGACCAATTGTATGCTCCCTCTCTTCGGTTGTGGTGCTCTCCTAAGGAATCTTTCTAGTATTCACTCTCTGGAATTAGAATCAAATGGCTGAAGGTCGCAGTCTCAAGTCGAAAAATTTATTATTGTATGGATCAACAGCGGCTATGGATCTTACGATAGGATACTATGATCCATTCGATGTTTTCCCATTAATCAAGCCCAATATAGATACGAAATTGCCATTGACAAATCTACATTGGAAATTTAATAATGTTTTGAAGTCAATCCCAAAATTACCTATCAATTTAGTAGAAGAGATACCCAAAAAGTCAATACCCAATGTTTATGTTAAATTAATGTTTATCCAATGTAAAGAGATAGAGACATATAAGTCTCAGGTTAGACCATTGATTAAGGAATGGCTTAAGCTGGTTGACTGTGAATGGTTGATTATCTTGTATTCACCTTTGAAAAAGGATAAATATACATTCAAAACATCAATATATGAAAAATTGAAGATTGATTTTAATAATGGTAAAGAAGTACCTGATTCATTGAAAAGTACTGTTGAAAGATGTTTTAGATTGAAGGAAACCAATGATAATGAACTTAATAAATTAGAAGTCTACAATGAACTCATAACTCACTTAAAAGAATTAATTTTAACTTCGTTCAATAATAAATTTAATCATATTAATGTTTCATCCGATTCAAAGACAATAAAAGATTTACTATATGTCAACTTAATGATGAATAAGTCGAGTCTATTCCAAGATTTATATCTATTTAAAGATTCTTTGAACATATTAAATGAAGCTTCTAAATTGTTAGACGAATATATTAAATATAATAAGTTTGACTTATCATTACCTAATTTTGATTATGCTAAAGAGTATATTGAATTTGAAAGTGACATATTAACAGAATCAAATTTATTCAAATTGAAATGGTTACTATTTAATAAGAAGAAATTAATAATTTTTAAATTGATTGAATTAGAACCTTTATCTTCAATTAAATCGATTTATTTATCAAATTTATTTCAAGAATTAATTTTAATATTGAATGATTTTTTAATCCAGTTTGATTACAAGATTGTTCAATTCAATTTCACTATAATAGAATATTTTTTAAACTTACCAATCCTTGAACAGGTTAATAATTTAACTAATATTCTTGAATTCAAAGGTGAATTAAGACTATTTCAAAGATTAAATTTAATGAAGTTAGCTAACTTAAAAGGATATTCAATATATGGTGTATTGAATGAAATAAACTTAGATGAAGAAATTAACAATGAAGCTGGTGATATGGAAATAGAAGTGGCAAAAATTAAAGAAATATTAATAAACCAAGATAAGTTTTACGACTATTTTGAAAATTCGACTGAATTAATAATTCAAGACTTTTTAAACTGTAGTAGGTCTAAAACGATAGATGTATTGAGTATTGATTTGGCATTATTAAATTACCTGAAACAGAATTACAAACAATCTCTAAATATTTTGCAAGATTCTTATCAATTTTTTATAGACAATGGTTGGAATTATATGGGAGGTATCCTACTAGAAATTTATATTGAATGTTTAGAGAAATTAGATATAAATTCAACTTTATTAATTAAATCATATACAAAGTTAATTTCAAATTTGAATTTAAGTTCCAATAAAAGAGATTTGAATAATTATAAAAATTGGAATTTTAAGAATATTGAAAAAGTCTTCTTAAAGATTCAAGATATTAAGATTGATCAAGTTATCGAATTCCCAATAGAAAAGATTTTTAAAATTAAATTAGACCATGTTATTGAATCTAATAATTTAAAATATTTTATTACTTTAAATTTAGAAAGTTTATTTGATATTGATATAAATTTAGATTCAATAACTTTGGAACTAAACCATTTAACGTTTAAAAATGAAAATATAATTATAAATAAATCGCTAAATAAGATCAAATTATATTCGAATAAATTTGTTGAAGGTGTTTTCAAGCCAATCAAATTGATTATTAAATTATCTAATTTACATTTAACTCATGAATTTGTACATCTTGATAATAATCATTCAGTATTAAATAATTCAGTTATTGATGATCCCATTGTTAACAATAGTATATACTTCCATCAATTGCCATCAAATTTCAACGCTAGTGTTGAATTCACTAATGATTATTTATTAGGGTCACCTGAATTATTAATTAAACTAATGAAAAATGAATATATCTTAGAAAATTTGAAAATTGAAATTTTATCATTCGAAGGCTTCAAATTTGATAAATTTGATATCAAATTTGCAAGACTTGATAAGGTAGAAAATGTGAAATTTCCAATTACCTTGTTAGATAAATTTATCAAAATAAAACTAAAAATTGCTTATGAGTACAATAATGAAGAGTTTCAATATATTATCGAAAAATCAATAGACACCAATTTACTTTTATCAGTATCAGTTCAAGATATATTCAAGCCAGATTCGATATTTTCCAGATTTCAAATTACATCAATTTCAAAACCAATTAGAATTTTGAATATTGAGTTAGTTAATAAAAACTTGAACTACCAAATTAAGTCACCAAAAAATTTACCAAAAGATGTCATAGTTATTGATGAACAAATTTATTCATCATTCTATAAGATTGTAATTAATAATAATTATAAATTAAAATTAACTGATGAATTTAACTTGAATATTGAATATTCTTCAATTCATAATGAATGTTTGGATCAAGTTAAAAAAATTTTAGGTAACGAACCTATATTAGACTTATTAAGTGATAAATTCAAGTTTGATTATCAGTTATATATTTTATACAATAAATTGAAAGTGATCAATGTTGAAGAAATCGAAATATTTTTAAATCAAATTTCAAAATTCTTCAGTTCCAAGAAAGTTTCAATTAATCAAATCAAACAAATTTATACAATCACTCCAGAGTTTAATAAGGATAGTTTATTGAATTTGAATATCCATGTACCCGTTCCAAGCATTGATATTTTACAAATCATTGAATTTGATTATACAAAACAGTCTCAGTATATTGTTGGTGAACCAATAGTTATGGAACTAAGCATAGAATCAAGTACCAAGTGGCTAAGTAAGAATGAAATAGAAACCGAAACGGAATACCCACAAGATATTTCAATAATCGCAGAAAGCTCATTGATTAATGAAACTGAAAGTTTCCAAGTCTCATTAATCAATGATGACAATTGGTTAATTTCAGGGTTTAAAAAGAAGATATTTCAGCTTGATCTAAATTCAAGCAATAATAATATCAATAAATTCAAACTAAACTTGATACCTTTAACCGTTGGGAAAATTTTACTTCCAAAGGTTAGTATTAAATTATTAGAAAACAAAGACATTTCAATGGATATTTCTGTTAAAAATGGATCTGAAAGTTTATTGATTGTTCCTGAATTAGACAAAATCACTTTTTCATTTTAATTTTGCATAACCTTGATATTATATCAAGACTAGAATTAAACAACTATTAAATTAGTTACATTTTTCCACCTGCATATTTTTTTTTAGTCCAGATGTATTTAATACACAGAAACCATAAAAGTTGTTGATATTTCTGTATTGGCCGTTTGAAGATTTGCTTCAATGTGATACGCTCTACAGGTAACGTTTTTTGATTTTAAACGACACTTCTATTTGCTCTATGCATATTGACAAATTTAACATATTGGGTGAATAAGACGTAAAACATACGACAACATTATGGGTTAAGGCGAGAGGATGGTTTTAAAGAACTATTTATACAAAAAGAACGACTTCAATTAAAAATTTCAACTTCAATAATCTACATAGACTATAGAATAAATATTAAAAAGAACAAGATTAGACCTGTTTATTTTGTTCAACCTGAGCAATTTGAGGTTTATCATTATCGAAATGACCAACTTCAATATCATCCATACTCTCATCATCAGTTTTATGTCCAACATCTAAGTCCAAAGCATCATCACGATCAATATCGAAATCAGCATTTCTGTTTTCTGGACCAACAAAGGTAATCAAAATAACATAACCAAAGACACAACCCATGAAAATAGCCATGACCTTAGCATAATCATAAGCAGCTTCCCCAACATTAGGCAATGGGAATCTTTCTCCAATAGTAGCTTCGATAGTGGATGAAGCAGAAGAACATAAATTACCTAATTGATAACTGACACCAGTAACAAAAGCTCTGTATTGTGGAGGAGACAATTCTGACAAATGAATTGGAATGACACCCCAAGCACCTTGCACTCCAGCTTGTAAGAAAAATACTCCTGCATTTATACCAGAATTTCTTGTGAAAGCCCAAGGATAAATCATGGCACCTCCAAGAACAGCAGCAATAATAATAGACAATCTTCTACCAATAAATGTTGAAGCATGCCCAAATATAAGACCACCAAACATAGCACCTAAATTAGCAACTGAGTTAGTAACAGTAGACCTATCGGAACCAAATCCTAATTGAACAGTTAACAAGGTTGGATATAAATCTTGAGAACCATGAGACATGAAATTAAAACCTGACATTAATAAAACAGTGTAAATTAAGATTAACCAATAAGTTTTTACAACTCTTTTACCTTGATCACTAAAACCAAATATTTTTGACTTGGCACCTTCAGCCTTTTCTTCTCTTGCCTTCAATTTAGCTTGTTGTCTTAAATAAGCGTCAGTTTCTGGTAACCATAATCTCCAAAGGATAAATAAGACTGGTGGACCAGCAGAAAACCAAAAAATAGCTCTCCATCCATGGGAGGAATTATCAACAATGGCTCTTTGGAAAATAACCACAAGTAAATAACCAAAAGCGTAACCTTGTTGGAAAATACCAGATAAAACACCATGAGCCAGTCTTGGGGCATCTTCTAATGCAGTAGCAGCACTAACACCGAAAACACCACCCATGGCAATACCAAATAATGCTCTCACACCTAAAAATTGTTTATAAGTTTGAACAAACCCACATCCAATTTGTAACACAATCAATAAACATAAATTCGTAACATAAGGAATCTTTCTTCCCCATCTAGAATCTTGTTAGTATACTATCAACACAAAACCCCCCACTCCATTCTAATTTAACTGCGAAGTGTCAATTTTCAAGTAGTCACGAGTCACGAGTCATAACCATATTGAACCATCTCAATCTGGAACGAATCATGAATCATACCGAGTCACAAGTCATGTTATATCATCGATGGCCAATCAGAATCCAAGGATATTAAGCAACCGCTGATACTGACCACAACTCCGATGTCATTGGCGCGGGCATTCTCTCCGCGAAAAAGCCCATGGTTCCTGCAGGATCTGCAACGTCAAAACTTGACAGCGATAGGGCTGACATCAAAAAATTGCATTACCCATGGAATTCATGCCGATGTGACTGGTAACAAGGATGACTCAGAATCATAATATAGACATGTAGTTAAAGGTAATGGGACTTTAAAGTCCATTAAAACGAAAAAAAATTGAAAAATACATACCTGTCTCCAATGAACCCAAAAATGACTGCACCTACGGTTCTCAACATTAAAACTAAGGTGATACCCCAAGTAATGTCAGTCACCGGTCTTTCTAAATCTTCAGCAATACCATGGACATTTAAACTGACAGCACTAATAAAACGTTAGTATAAACTCTAAAAAGAACCAATTAAAAACCTCCCTCCCAAGTAAAAAAAATCTCTGAAAATACATACAAGAAATCAAAAGCATCCCAGGTCCAAGACCAAAAACCCACACCAAAGAAAGCCCATTGTCTTCTATCCAACTCCAAAAGTGGTTTAAAAGGATTGAACATCTGCTGGTAAGTATATTGACTTAGCTCTTCCTTTGGGACAAAAAGTGAAGAGAATCTTGTTTTGACATATCTTCCAATCGCCTTCGAGGTAAATCTTGGAGGTTGGATGACATGTTTATTATGTTCATCAATAAGTGACGAATGTATGGAGCCTGTATGAATACTATCCATGTTTAATATAAATAGATATATATATATATAAATAAAAAAATTTCAGAAACCAAAATGAAAAGAGGGAATCCTTCAAGTTTATATAGAGTTTTGGAAGAACAATAAAATCTTCGAAATATCTTTTTGGTTTAAGAAAAGTTTAAACTTATTGTCCCTCCCAATTATGTAATTCACTCCGAACCTCCATTACCCTTTGAGATGAAATTACTTCAACCTTCACACCCCCACCGAAAGTGGAACTAACAAACTTAAAAAATACGTAAAAAAACCCAAAAACCAAAAACCTTTAGCCTTACGGTCTTTAGTATTGCAAAAATTTAAAAGTATATTGGTGACCATAGTAAATCTTCCTATATTCTAGGATTATTAATTATAGGAATAAAAGAAAAAAGAAATATAGCAAAAGGGAAAGAACTGTCTATTGCTCTTGACGTTCTCCACAAAAAAAATATAATATTTTTAACATCGATTCCGAAACTATTAGTACCCGAGTTGTTTTGTCAAGGTGGTCCCATTAAAGAAAGGTCTTAGTGGGTGATAGTGGGTCCGAGTACAATGTCCTAGACACATAGACCTAGGTGACACGGCATAAGATCTAGCGTTTATTGTATAGGGCCAAGAAAAACCTAGACCCATACGTTGTGGGTTCTTTGTTCCGTTGATAAGATTGACAGCCCTCGAGGAAAATAATGCAACATTTTTGTTGGACAGTTTGGCCATTCACATTGGTAATAATGCTATTATTGAGATAGAGCTAAGCCCTGTAAGTTGCAAGGATGTTATATTGTTTAATAAAGTTATATAATTCACTAAAACCTCTAGCCGAATGTGGGGAGTTAAGCTTCGGAATCGAATGGCAGATAATGAACCTTATTGTATGGTACACACACTATGTTCATTTAATAACTGGTAAGTTCAAATCTTAGGATCCTATTTACTATCCTTGACAGGAGACTGAAAATCAGCTAACTGAATACCCATGGTTAACACCAGGAATTAGAATGGCTATTATGTTCCTTTTGACCTCTACCTCTTCCCTAAACTTGGCATAAAACACTAGAGAAAGGTGTCTTTGTAAAGAGGGACGAGTTGGCTCTAATTGGTTTTCCCGGACTTTTTATAGGAATTTTAAGGAATAGATATATTTAATTGGAGATTATATGGGGTATATTTAAAAAAACAATAGTCTAAATTTTAAATCATATGTACGTCTTATGTCTGTTATGGTCTAACAATTTGGACAAGGGCAAGGGTCAAAAACTTAGTCTCGGCCTTAGCAACAATTTTCCAAAAAATTTAACTGTTTATGGTCTTTTTTTTGAAGATTTCAATCTAAAGATAAATGATATTCAACTAAATAGTCAGCTGAAACAGGTCTATGATCACTCATATAAAATTCATAATTACTATGTAAAATTGCAAAATTTTCAATACTAATATCATAATATTCATGGAATTTAAAATCATAAAAATTAATATCAGGGTTATCTTCTAAAGAAGATAAATTATTACCATTTCTAGCAAAATATGGCGACCAAATGTAATCAATTATAGTGTTGACTTCATTATGTTTGTCAAATCCTGTGAACGTTGATTTATGTCCATAAGAATGTAATTTATCAATTAATGTTCTGCTATCTTTGAATCCATGTTTTTTCAAAATATGATAAGGTTCATCAGTTGGCTGAGTATTGAAATCTCCACAAAGGAAACTTGGATAGTTATTATAATTTTCCATTTTTTCTATAATCAATTTAGAGCTTTGTCTTCTAGCTTTAATTCCTCTATGATCAAAATGAGTATTAAAAAAATTCAATTTGATTAATGGGTTCTTTTTAGATTGTAATGTTACCATAGTAACTATTCTCTCTAACGCAGCATCCCATCCTCTACTTGGTATATCTGGAGTTTCACTTAACCAGAAAGTTTTAGTTTCAATTTCTAACCATTCAGAATTTTTATACAATATAGGGGCATATTCTCCAGATTTATGTCCATCAGTTCTACCGACTCCGTAATAGGTCCAATCTTCTGATTGATTTTCATCATTTAAGTTATATAAGATATCTTTCAACTGGTTATGTAAAACTTCTTGTAAACATACTATATTACTTTCGTGATCAGTATTAAATTGAATAGATGAAGTGATCTTTTGTTTTCTCTTTTCCCAGAGTCTTTCATGCTTATCTGGGTGTCTGTTATCATATCTAATGTTATTAGTATATAACCTTAAATTCAAAGGATGGTTCAATCTAGGTAAATCACTGGACAACAATTGGTTGGGTTGTAAACTTAGAGTAACAAGAGTCCCAATTCCAAAAATTACAACTAACAATGTAACAACCTTGGAAAACCTAGTCTTGGACCTGGTTGAATCTGATCTGATTAACGGTGTTGTTTCACTCATGTTTACCCACTCGGCCCTCTCCTTTCTTATGTATGGGCCTCTTCAATATAGTCAACTTCTTCAAGTCTTTATTATATTTTTGAGTGATCTCGTGGGGAAGGGTTGCGAAATTCCCCTTTCTCAGACGTTTGCGACCACTGTAGCCAACCAGATGGACCCTTGAGCTCAAGGCGATTTGATAATGTTTGGCAAAGTTTACGTGATTCTTTCGTGGAATGAATATAGGCAGAGAACCAATCGACGAGTAAGTTAGGGCCATAAGAAAGAAAATTGGTGAATTAAAGGTGTAAGGCGAGAGCTGAAGGAGTACCTCAGGGGTAAAGAAGGCTGTGAAGAAGAACAGTCCAAGAAAGGACTCTTCTGTATAACGAAGCGAAGGAAAAATATGCAATAGCACTGTCTGATCAATGTCCAACTGGTACATACTTGTCAAAAGCGTTGGTAAACATATCGCATTGATCTAACTTTGTCTACCTTCGTACAGTGGAATTCCACATCCTTCAACGATACTTCGTCAATAGAAGTGGTTGCTTTCAGGATCCGTCTCAGCAGTACTAATACCATCCTATATACCTCTTCTTGACCACTCTTTTTATACATGATCGCTGAGAGGCTCTTAAAAGCTGAGCAGATTTGGGTGTAAAGAAACTATACGAAAGTCACATCGCACTTTTGATAAAAATCGTCAATATCGAAATCATGGGAAAGAAGAAACAAGAGATGTCCCAAGTCTATTCACCAAACAACGAGTTCATATTTGGTGAAAGGGGCGGAAAGGGGAAGAACTTATCAACATTTCTTAAGAATTTATCCTTAACTTCGAGTTCGGATGATTATAACCAAGTCAATTCCAATATATACGGATCATTGAGCTACCAAAATAATCAGAAGAATCAAAATAATCAAATTAGCAGGTCTAATTCAAGATCACCTAAACGGACAGTGTCAGGTCCAACATCATTCATTACACCCACATCCTCCAATACCAATTCCAATAGCAGTCCAACTAGATCTAAAAGAGTAGTTAGTGCCAAGTATGCAGACTTGGATGATGATTGGGATGCTGACGTTAACGAAGATAAGAAGATCAATGAAGGGTTTGGCAATTCTGTACAGCAACTACAACAGCAACAGCAGCAGCAACAACCCACAGTCATGTTGGATTCGCTATACCCCGATTTATCAATCCCGTTATCAGATAATCCGCCGCCTCCAAAAGAAAGTGTGGACCTTGAAGACTTAAAGGCAAAAATAGAGATCACTAAATTGAATCAATTAAATACAAAATTCCAAAAATTCAAAAAGATCTTAATACAATCTTCGAATATTAACATCCAAGAATTAAGAAAACTATCATGGAATGGTATCCCTTCCAATTTAAGAGCACTTACTTGGCAAATATTGTTAGGATACTTACCAACTAATAAAACTAGACAAACTTCAACATTGAAAATCAAACGACAGGAATACATAGATGGGATTAATTTAATTGAAAACTCAATTGATTTCAATGATGACAAAAGTTCAAGTTCTAATTCCACAAATGAAAAATCGAATAGCAGCAGTAGTAATAATAAACAATTATATCATCAAATTAAGATCGATGTTAAAAGAACCAATCCTTCAATAAAATTATATGGTTATCATACTGTTCAGAAATCATTAAGGAAGATTCTTTATTTTTGGGCAATCAGACATCCAGCAAGTGGATATGTTCAGGGGATCAATGATTTAGTTACTCCATTTTATCAAATTTTCTTATTGAATTATTTGTGGCAATTACAAAGAACCAAGATATATGAGGCTTCCCAAAACCCAGATGACGACGATTCTTTATTGTTTGTCCCATTATTATTGGACAAGTCTGACCCAAAGGAACAAGAATTGTATCAAGATCCAATGTTATTGAACTATAATATTAATAATTTTAATCCTGAAATTTTAAGTGAACGAGTTTCATTAATTTTAGAAGCTGATACGTATTGGTGTTTATCAAGGTTGTTAGAAAACATTACTGACAATTACATTCATGAGCAACCCGGGATTTTAAAACAAGTAAACGATTTAAAGAATTTAATCAGTAAAATAGATATCCAACTATTAAATCATTTTGAACAAGAAAATATCGAATTTATTCAATTTTCATTCCGATGGATGAATTGTTTACTAATGAGAGAACTATCAATAGATCTAATAACCCGAATGTGGGATACTTATCTAAGTGAAACACCACTTGGGTTTAATACATTCCATGTGTATGTATGTGCTGCTTTCTTGATTAAATTCAGTCAAGACTTGAAGCAAAAAGATTTCCAAGAGATTCTATTATTTTTACAAAACCCTCCTACTTCTTATTGGTCTGAAAAGGACATTGAATTAATGTTAAGTGAAGCCTTTATATGGCAAAGTCTTTATAAAAATGCTTCGGCTCATCTTAGATAACCTAAATATAATTTTGCAGCAATTAGATTACATAGATAATAAATCAGAGTCTCATCATAAAAAAATTGACTTCGACTTTTCTCATTAAAACGCATAGAGAAGCTAATTAAATAAATTAAATTGATTAAATTTTAATTTCAAATTAGTTTTAATTCTGGACTAAGTTATAGATATTCAACATGTCGAAACCAGCTGGTAGAACTATATTGGCTTCTACTATAGCCAAACTATATACCGAAGAAATCACTCAACAGGTTAAAGAGCTTGGATTCCAACCTAAGATCGTGGGGTTCTTAGCTAATGATGATCCTGCTGCATTGATGTATGCCAACTGGACAAGCAAAACATGTAAAGAGTTGGGGTTTAATTATGAATTGGTAGAGGTAGATAAAAACGAATTGGAAAACTCATTGATTAAAGCAAATTCAAATAATGATATTAATGGTATAATGGTCTATTTCCCAGTCTTTGGAGATAGACAAGATCAATATTTACAACAGTTAATAAGCGAAGAAAAAGACGTAGAAGGATTGAATTATATTTATTATAAGAATTTATATCATAACATTAGATTCTTGGATGCTCCAAATAATACAAAAAAATCCATATTACCTTGTACACCATTAGCTATTGTGAAGATATTAGAATATTTAGGGGTTTACAATAAAATCTTAAGGTACGGGAATAGGTTGTATGGGAAGAAAATCATGGTTGTGAATAGATCTGAAATCGTAGGAAGACCTTTGGCTGCATTATTAGCCAATGACGGTGCTATAGTTTATTCAGTTGATGTTAATAATATCCAACAATTCACTAGAGGGGACGACTTGTCAGAACACAAACATAAAGTTATAGACTTGCCTTCCGAAACAACCATAGAACAATTGACCAGTGAATGTGATGTCATTATCACGGGGGTTCCATCTGCAAATTATAAATTTGATACAAGCTTAGTCAAATTTGGTACAACCATTGTGAATTTCTCAAGTGAAAAAAACTTTAATGATGATATTAAATTAAAAGCAGGTTTATACGTTCCTTCAATCGGGAAAGTTACAATTGCAATGCTCTTAAGAAACTTGCTAAGACTACTTGAAAACAAAAACCCTCCAAAATCTACTTAGAAGACTCTCTATACTTACATACTTCCATACCTTACATACATTAACATTTCTCAGTGAGTCAAAGGCCAAAAAAAACAAACCGAAAATTCTCTCCCCTTAGACCCTAACTGGTATCAAATCGAAGTGGATGCAAATAAATTCAGAGCAAGAAAAGAGTAAGGCAATGGAAGGCCATGGTGGGCATATGGACCCTTTGTCTATTACGGAGTCATTAGGGATAAAGACTTTCAGAAGAACTTCGAGAAATATATGGCTACCCGAGGAAGATCATCAAGTAGTGCAATACCTTTCAACTATGTATACCAAGCCTTTGGGCGAATTAGACGTAGATGAGATCGATTGGGATTTGTTGGCTTCAAGGTTGTGTAAAGATGGGTCAAGGAAGCCTAAGGATTATAAGAAAAGATGGATAACATCATTAGACCCTAATGTTAAAAAGGGAAGATGGACTAAGGAAGAAGATGAGGAATTGATTCGTGCATATGAAAGATTTGGGCCAAGTTGGCAGAAAGTTGCAGCTACTCTAAGAACAAGAACCATGGATCAATGTGCTAAAAGGTATACTGAAGTGTTAGATCCAAAGACAAAAGATCGTTTGAATCCTTGGACTAGCGATGAAGAATTTTTATTAATTAAACAAGTCGGAATTCATGGTACCAAATGGAGAACGGTTGCAAGTCATTTCAAGAATAGACCAGCGTTGACTTGCAGAAATAGGTGGAGAAAAATTGTCATATCTGTAGGGAAAGGGAAAGCAGATCCTTTAATTATACAAGAAGTTGAAAAAATTACAAACAAATCCAATAATTCTTCTGAGCTATCGAGTGGTTCAGGTCCTTCAACTTTCCAATCCCCCTCTGACCAAAATCAAAGACATATTCCAACTCAACAAAACCATCAAAACCCACAGAATCACATTCAATCTCATCAATCCCAAGCACAAGAACAACAAGAACAATCTAGATTGGAATCAAGAGTTTCAACCGAATGGAAGTATAACCTAATAGGAGGACGAGATGACTTACCGCATAGGCAGTTTGTTGAAAGTGGTGGGACAATCAAAGATGCAGATTTGGTTAATTTATTAGTACGGTATGCTAAGACCTATGATTTAAATATATCAGTACATCAACATGTTCATCATCATTATACACCACCACCACATCCATTTAACCATATTCAGGGTTCACCTGATTACAACTTCAATCAGATGACTTTTGAAACCCCACCTCCCAATTCCCAACCTTCTAATGCCACTGCAACGAATAAATCATATTTTTTAGAACCTGAATCCCAATTGAATAGATTTCAGCATTTTAATTATTTACCACCTTTGACAGAAGTACCTAAGTTGACATCATCTAATAGCCCGGATTCATCAAGAATAAACAAATACAAGCGTGATGAAACTCCACCCACCGCTTTAACTCCTTTGACCCATGCAGTTCATTTGGCAGTGGAAGAAGAATTGGAGAAAAAAAGAAAATTGGAAGATGAACAAGGGCAGCCACCAGATAGTTTAAAAAGAAATAAAGTTGAGAGTGATGATGAAGAAGAAGGAATGGACTTCTGGGAACAAATGAGAAACTTAGGTGAATTAACAAAGTCTAATACAAAACCTGTTTCTCAGCATCATCCTTTGCATGGAACATCAAGTGCAACCCCCCAACCTCAAATGCCACCCCCACTGGGGCAAGTTCAGCTTCTATCAAACCCAAACCAACTTCAAACTCAGAACCCAATTCTAAGTGGCTCCAATGCTAATGGTCTCGACATGGGTTATAAATTCTACAAAGAGAAATCCAATTCAATTGAGCCAAAAGATACTCATAACGAAACGAGTACTGAAACAAGTACCCATAGTAACGATAACGATAACGATAATCCAAACTTTGTTTATGAAAACTTACTAGGTAGCTTTGGAATGATTCCTTTCAATCCTTCTTAGAGCCTTACCATAGTCATCATACATAGTCAATTCTATACTTAATCACTAAGCCCGCGATTTTCTTAACTTTTTCAACTCTTTGATCTCGTGAAACAGCAAAACGATCCTGAAGACCAAAGGACCAGAGACCAGACCGAAAGGCCAGATTCAAGTAGAAGTCAAGATCTGTAGTACATAATACAACAAGACAGATTATTGTATTTGGTTGAAGGGGCAACGGCAAGGGCAAAGGCAAATTTAGTGGCAAGGTAAGCGGCAAGACGCAGCACATTATCTAAGATGACGCCGAAAATAGGGCCAAATGAGATCAAGCGGTATTACTACAAACTAATCAATGAAGAGTTCCGCAACCTACAGTTGGATAGCAACTTGAAGAACAAGTCAGTATTTGACTTGATCGACTATTGTGAATTATTATATGAGAATCTGTCAGAATCAACCAATGGTGACGAAAAGAGCTTGAAATTGTATATTAGAGGCTATTTGATCTTTAATTATTTTATAAATAGCTTTATAATGTTGCATTTCAAAGGATTTGATCAATTCATTAAGACCAACGAATATGATTTTATCATTTATTTAAATGTGTTTGCATTCTATAACACTGATGAGTTCATTAGGAATTATGAATTCCTGTTCCCCTTAAAACAACTAAGGTCCTTGATTTTAGACTATTTAAACGATAAAGGTTTATTAAAATTCGATGTAAAGGAACTATACGCCTGGCTATATGAATATATTGATTATTTAAAACAGAAAGACCAATTCCAATCTGGAGAAGAAGATCAAGATGAGAGTGAAGATGGTGAATTTGAAGAAAATGACCTTAACGGCCTGGAACTGCGATATGGACCAGAAGACTATGATAACGACAATGAGAGTGATGAAATATATACAGAAACTTTAACTAAATCAAGAAAGAATTACAATTTAGCCTCAAACCTAGACCAATTAGCTTTGGAAGAAATAGACCAGTTTCAAAATAGATATCCTTCATTATCAGATAGCCTAAAACATGTTCCACCTGCTCCGACAATAGAATCCCATAAACCTATTAAATCAAACAATGCAAAGGGCATTCCAGTGAACCCATCTTCCAACGAAAGACCACCTATCCCAACATCTTTACCGCCTGGACTACCTTTAATCAATAAATCTTCATCTTCACTAGATACTCCTTATCCTGACAAGGATATTGAAATCGATGAGGTTCCATATCCTTTAGCTAAAGATGAACTTTATTTCACTGAAAAAAAGCTTGAACCTACTTCTAAAGAGGGAAAACAAGTGCTGAACGGTAGTTCAAATAAATATAAATCAAGACGCCAAGCATCATTACCAACAAATGAACGTCAAAATACTGATTACCAAGATGAAAATAAAACGAATGGCTATCAGACTGGTTACCAAAATGGCTATCAAAATGCCAATCCACAACAAAATGGGTATGGATATCTGAATGGGTATGGATATGCGAATAATTACCAAATGCCTATGCCGGGCCAATTACAGCATGCACAAACAATGCCTCAATTTCCACAGATGCCAATGATGGTACCAATGAATATGGCACCATTAAATCCTATGATGGATGGGGGTATGGGATCTCCACCTATGATTTCACCGCATTTTGTTGGCCCAATGGCTACAATGGGACTAGGGCAAATGGGTCCAAATATGGCACCACCTCATCACATAATGCCTCCACAACATTATCAATATCAACAGCAATTACCACCTCAACAAGCACCACCACCACCACATCAACAATTATCAAGTAAACAACTTAAGATGCAAGAATTATCGATTTGTGGATTGAAAAACTTTGGTTCATCATGCTATATCAATTCCACCATCCAAGTTCTCTTTGGAGTGGCAGAATTTAAGCATATCTTTTCAAATCTGGAATATAATCGGTATATTAAAAATCCTAAATTCATCAAAGCCAAGAAGGATCCAAACAATAATTCAAAGCATAATGTATTATTAAGTGAAGGTATTTCTGGATTACTAAAGTCATTCTCATTGCATGGAGGGGCATCAATAGCACCAACTAAATTCATTAGAATTTCTTCATTACTAAAACCAGATTTGAATATCCCTTATGAACAACAAGATTCTCAAGAGTTTCTATTGTTTATTCTTGATCGGTTGCATGATGAATTATCAAATAAACAAAATGAAACCGTATCAATAACTAAATTTGAAAGTTATATGACTAGATGGAAAATCAATATACCTACTAATGAGAAGGAAGGATATTTTAAATGGTATAATCATCTAATTAATTATGAAGGTAATTCCCCAATTCATGACTTATTTCAAGGTCATTTACAAAATAAATTAATATGTGATAAATGTGGATATGAATCAATAAGTTATTCTCCTTTCACCATATTGTCCTTACCAATTCCAAGTAACAAAAGTAATGATTCTGTTGATTTATCTGACTGTTTAAGATATTATACTCAAGATGAAATTTTAAGCGGTGAAAATGCATGGAACTGCCCTAGATGTCATAAGTCTGAACCTGAATCCAATTCAATTGAAAACTCATTAGATAATCATCCCGTCTTCACCAAAAAAAGTGGGATTTTTAAGTTAAGCAGAAGAAGCAAATCACCTTCAAGAAGTAAGTCGCCTTCAAAAGAATTGAAGAATAAGATTACAACATCTACTAAAAAGTTAAATTTTATCAAATTGCCTCAAGTATTATTCATTCATCTATCAAGATTTTCAATGTTCAATTTAACTGATAAGTTAGATGTGAATATAGTTTATCCAATTTATTTAAAATTCAATAATTATTCAAGTGAAATCACTTACAAATTAGCTGGATTAATAAATCATTATGGTAATTTGAAAAGTGGTCATTATTGTGCATTAGTTAATAAATCTGAGAAAAGTGATTATTGGTGTTATTTTGATGACGAGTCTGTTAGATTAAATATCAACCATGATTCAAATTACAAATTACAATCGAAAGACGTTTATGTCTTGTGTTATGAGAGAATAGAAAATTAGCATTTCATGTATAGATTATTATTAAGATAAATGTCTATATTACACGAGTCCTCTATCAAGTAGTCATTAGTATTATTCATTCCTCATCTGAATCAAAGATTGATGGTTTCTTCACCACTTTTGGTTTCATTATATTGATTTTTATGGGGCCCTTGGGTACTGGATTTACTTCAGGTTTTGTGGTGGGCGTTTCATTCGATTTGTCTAACTTCTTTCCCATTTCAATTTGTTTATTTAGAAATTTCATCTTTAGTTTATCTTCGTTTCTATCGTCTTCTCTATCGTCATCCTCATCATCGGCCTTTTTAGCAGAAGGATCTATGAACCTAATCATTAAGTTAAATCCGTCGTCATCATCGTCTTTGTCAACTTTGACTATCCCATTGGTACCCAAATACTTAACAAACTGAGTTAGATTTATCCATTTAGTTGAATTCATATGAACATGATGTTTGTCATTTAGGATATACTCTTGATAGAACTTATTGGCATTTATCCATTTAACCCCATGATTAATTCGAAGTAGCTTTAAAAACTCTGATTTAAATTGTTCTGAATACTCTTCAACCACTGAACTTGAAGAATCCTTTGATAAATCTTCTATTCTACCTTTATGACTGGGTGAATTTAAGTGATTCTTAAATCCATTCTGATCTCTACATTGTTTTGAACAAATTTGGCAATAATACTTCAATTTCTGAAGTCCCGAAACCTTAAGCTGCTTATTTTGGTACTTGGCTGTGCCAACTTCTGACCGTCCCATCTCCCAAATACTCAGGTGCTTCTGTTCAAGTCTCAAAAATGTTTGAGTGAGAAGAGATAATAACAACTGCGATGCTATGAATAGACTCAGTAAACGATATTTTGTACGGCCACCCAGGAAATCGTTTATATCAAACAAGACACTATTGTCATATGTCTGGAATGAAAAGGTGCCAATAAATTTGAAGTATGGAAGCGGTTTATTAGGTATTGCCGCATCAATAGCCAATATTCACCCCAATATCTTAGTTACATTAGGACCCCCACTAGGAGTAGGTGGTTATTACATCTATAAGACGATATTGGAGAAACAATATCAACAGGAGGTTTCTATAGTTAAACAAGCCGAGAAAAAAGTTACAATTAAAAGATACGACGAGTCAGATCTTAATTTGGTTCTTAATGGGATTGAAAACGAATTCGACTATTTTAAGGTTGAAATATTGAAAGTGGTTGATGGTTTAATCAAAGATAATCTTAAATTCAGCTCAATGAAGTTATTTATGGATGAAAATAATCAAGTAGATTATAAATTTGGTGATTTTGAAAACTTTATTGTACTGAAAGTTGTAAATAACGAAGAGATGGAAAACATTGGGGAAAACAATAAAGAGAACAAGATCAAATTTATTAAGTTTGGTGTCCCATTTTATAAACAGAAAAAAAGATTGGGTATTATAGAATGTTATTTAAAAGAGATCCCAATAGAAGAACAAGATCAAGGAAAAGAAGACCATTATAAGATTAAACTAATCATAACACCAAAATCATCTAAACCAATCATTATTTAGACACTTCATTTGAAGAAATTCCTACTAATAAACTCACCGAATTGATTACAATTTGAGCTTTCTTTAATGGTTTCTAATTCAGGCATCCATTGGTTAATATCATGAATTCTTTTATTAGTATTGGGATGAGTTGAAAAAAACTCTTGTAAAACAGGGGTTCTTCTTCCGTGCTGTAATTTCTCTTCATATAAGTGCATACGTTTCCAGAAATCGGGAATCTTGTAAATATCAAAACACGATCTAGCCATTAATTCACATCCTATTCTATCTGCTTCCAGTTCCATTTCTCTTGATGCTGGCATGGTTAATAACCCAGCAATTAACAAATCGTTGAAGGTAGTAACACCAGTGGCCATATACAACAACGTCAGCAAGGCTATGTATATTGGTTGCTTACTCATTTGTTCCATCGAATGATGTGCTAATTGATGTGATAATTCGTGGGACAAAACTGTTGCAATACCATTTGAATCTTGACATATAGGTAAAATGGATGAAAATATAAAAATCTTCCCATTTGGCAATATAAAAGCATTGGGAGGATCCTCTTTACTATTTATAACATGAATTTGCCACTTCAATTTTCTTAAGTGTTCAACTTGTCTTTCATCTGAACTCTGTTCAAAGGCAGAATGTAATAATTTATTAACTATAGTTGATATAGTACCATAAATTGGATCATTAGTAGGAACAATTTTACTTTGGTATTGATACATGATTTGTCGATAACTCATATCACCTATTTTACTCTCTAGCCAGTATGGAACCCATAAAAACCTTCTTCTGCCAGTAAATGGAGCTTCATCTTGATTAATTAAGTAAAACCCTACTAATCCAAGACCAGTACCAATTGTTATCCGACTGCTAAAATTTTTGGTTATATCAAATTGATTGGCATTATTGAATCTTTTATATGTAGCATAACTTCTAGGAATGAAACGTTTACTTGTGTTGAAGCTGAACTTAGTGAATCTGGTGAATTTAAACATCTGTTGCCTTCAAATTTAATGGATGCGATTTCTCATACTTGATGATAACTTTCTGGTAATTGACTTTAAGCAGCATCACAACAACGTTATCATTGCAACCACTGTCAAAAACATAAGAAACCATGAGAATATGAATATCAGAAAAGAGACCTAAACATACCTATATGTACATATATTATAGATTATGGTCATATATAAATCTTCCCACTTATTATTTTCATTATCCTTCATTATTTAAATACTACACCACCTTCATCATCATTATTAAAACTATTATCCATGTTACCACCAAGAATATTTGCTAATTTGTCATCTTCTATTCCATCCTCCGTCAGTCTTTCTTTTGATTCTACTTTAATCTCACTTTGCAGCCCTTTCTCTTGACCTGAGATCAGCTTGATTTGTTCTAATTTATGAGGTTCGTAAACATAATTATCATTGATTGCATCTTGTACAACATTCACATTGTCATTTGAAGAAGTGAATTCTTGTTTACGGTTCTGAACGTACACCGTACTGGCTTTTGAAGGTAGTTTTTCAAAGAAATTTTGATTATTTAGTTGTTTGGCAAGATTATCTAACGACCTGTCTTGTGGGACATTACTTAGGTTCGATAATGAACTATTCTGAGACTCCGTATTTGGTAGATTAGAAGTCTGTGGACCATTATTATTGGAAGCACTGGGTATAGTTGGAGGTTGTTGATATTCATTTGGTAATATTGGGATAAAAGTTTCATAAAAATCATAAGATGAATTTGTTTTTGAGTGTCTATTACTATTACCATATGCTGGATTAACAAATACGTTTGTTGTACCAGGAGTACCAGGAGTACCGGGGGTTCCTGGGGTACCGGGCCTTCTTGGAGTGCCAGGTGCTGTGCCAAAGTTGATCTCTGAGCCAGCACCAGTGCCGGCATCAGTGCCAACTTCGGTATTAAAGTCAGTATCAACATCAGTAGCAGTAGCAGCACCATTTATACGGGGAACGGATCCAGAACCTGATCCTGATCCTGATCCTGATCCTGAACCACTGCTAGAAGGGCCACTGACCTCAGAATTGACTTTACTCGTAAATTCATTGAATTCTTTATCTTTTTGCTTATGCAAAGCTTCACCAAATCCTTGGAAAGAGGACTGATTATCATTCAAGTCTAAATCGATGCTAGCATTATTCATATCTTCAAATTTTTGTCTTTTACGATTTCTTAACCAAAATAAGAAAATAGCAACTATGACTAGAAAAGATGGAATACCAACAGCTAAACCGACAGCCAAACTATCTGATTGATCTGGCATGGTTGGAATATTGGTAATGTATGTATCTTATACTATTGATCAATAATAAATCCTTGATTTAGGAAGGAAACGAATGTTAGGGATTTTGAGCTTGAAATTTAGTCTCCAGTGGTTATGTCCAACCGATGTAATTTTTCACGTTTCGGAACTTCTTGGGCTAGAACTTCGTTCGCTTTTTTCAGTTTTAATCCCACAAGTAAGACCAAAACCACTTAATACTTCTTTCTGTATCTATAACTATATCTATAACTATAACTATATCGAGAAGAATGTAAACGTTTATACCCTTTTGCGTCAAATTAAATATAAATAAAAAGTTATTTTTGGGATAACCAACGAGAATTAGTGAAATTGAGACATGTTTTGAACCCTTCATGAGACCTTTATTAAGAGACATTTTTTTGAACGAAACGAAGGATAATATGATAGAACTATAAAAGAATAAGAGGATACAAGAAATAGATATTGTATAGATATAAGTATTTACAAGTATTAAAAGCCAAAGTCAATAGAGTTTGACAGCTTTAAGTCGATAGTCTCAACATTGGCACCATCATTGATTTTCAAATACCAATGGTGGATGGTGAATGGGACAGCTTTTGATTCTCTTGATGCTTTAAAGTATAAAGTCCCCTTGTTTTTATCACCTTTGATATCAAAATGGATATCAATTTGTCCCTTGACTGTATTTAATTCTCCTGATATCCATGGCCATGATCGATTATATCTAATGTCTTCACCTAATTTATCAACCACAGTATGATTTCTTCTTAAAAAGTAAAATACCGAATTTAATATTGGAGACGTTGTCTTTTCATAATTAAATATAACAACACATGAAACTATAACTCCCAACCCGTACACTACAAAATATTTCCGATTTTGATACTTAAACTTAAATGGATCTGGTAATTCTCTATCGACTACAATTTGTCTCTTAGTATTTGGGGTAACATTCTCATTCGCTATTATACTACTGGTGGATCCATGCCTTAATCCAACAACACCGCCAACTTTTCTACCTAATCCTGGAATTCCAACACTTCTCCTGCAACTTTCAATACCTCTTCTTAACATCTCTGGGCTCAACAGTTCCAATGGTTCCAATGGTTCCAATGATTCAGCGAAAATTTTTGTGCGCAGTTTTCTCACTCTACAATCACCAGTTCTGAGAGTTGGTTTAACGTGTATGGGTGATTAGAACCTAGTTGAATCGAAGATAATTATATAACCGTTGTTGGGGTCATATTTCTTACGCGATATAATTCAACTGGTAGTTTCTGAAAGCCTAAGATAGTGGAGAGAGGAGTCATGAGTTTATCAAGAGCGTGCACTGTGAGCAAAATATCGGGTATGATTTATATTCGTGAAGATGTAACTCCATCAATTCTTGAATGGAAAGCTGTTGAAAATGCAAAGACCATTGAAATTCCATTGAATACATTGATTAATTTACAGGCTACCAAAGAATCAAGTCCCAAAATGATAATCAAAGTATTTTATAAGCTGGGGGACGAAGAAAAAGATATTCGATTAACATTTACTAATCGCCCCGCCATGAATGATATTAAGGATGCGTTGCAAACTATTGTATCAAGACAAAGGACGGTGGTCACTGAAAATAACACCGCTGCGAGCACCCCAGGGCCACCTACCAATGGAGGTGCTAATGGGGATCCTGATGGTGGCTCTGCCAATGGAGCCAATAATGTAACATCATCTAGTACAGGAAATAGACCCAACTCAAGTAATAGCACAGTTGAAGGGATATCACTTTCAGATGAAAGTCTACTTAAGAATCACGAGTTACAACAAAAGCTATTATTAGAAGACAAAAATTTACGTAATATCTTTACTCAATCAGTTATAAACTTTAAACTATCTCGAAATATCTTTTGGCTGACTAGATTGAATTTATTAAGAACTTATGCTTTAACAATATCACAACATAGAGGTCCTTATAATGTATTATCCACAATTAAACCGGTTGCAACTTCTGATAACCAAGTGAACGTCAATGTCACAAGAAATATCATTAATGAAATCTTTGAGACTCATCCAATTGTAAAATATGCTTTTAACGAGCTAGTACCTGCTAAATTCTCAGAAGGAGAGTTCTGGTCTCGATTCTTTAACTCAAAGTTATTTAGAAGATTAAGAGGTGAGAAGGTCAATAACTCAAATCAAAAGGGGGATGTTGTATTAGACAAATATTTATACATCAATGAGAAGAGTTTGCAGGTTAATGCATCTACCGCAACTTCTACAGCAAATGAAGACGGCAGGAATGATGATACTAGTTCTAAACTTATTGATGCAGAATCAACATCAGGAAATCAAGAAGAGGTTCACGTCAATAAGTTCATTGATATAAATGGGAATGAGCAAGATAATAGTACCAAGTTAGGTAATAAGCCTGACTTTACTATGAATTTTGCTACCTATAATGATAAGAGAGAAAATGAAATGATGATTTTATTAAAAAATATGAATGATTTATCAACAAAGATGATTCAAGTGAATGAAGCAATGAAACATGGTTCAAAAGACATCACTAGTGGCCCTATTGATGGTCCTAAAGGTGTAATCACAGATGCTGATACTGACTTTAATAAAGAACTTAATGAATTAGAGTTGACAGACTTAAACAATACAGATGAGGTTCAATTTATTGATTTACATATTAACTCAAATATTAATGAGTCTCATGGTACCAGGGAAACAGTTGCCAAAACGGAATTAAATGAATATCTTCGATCAAATATTATTACTCCCACTTTAAAAGGTATTAATTTAACTGATACTTACACCTCAACAGAATCAATTGAAAAAACAGCAAATGAAATAATAAATTTGATTAAACTGAACTTTAAAAGCTTTAAACTTATCAATAACAAAAGCAGTGGTGAATATAACAAAGAGAAAAAGGACGAGCTTATTCCAGCTAGTTTAATTCAAGATATAATCACTTTAAACATAACAATCATTGAGCTTTTATCCCATTTTTGGAAATTGTTTTTAAATGGTAATAATCCAACTCAATTGAAGAAAATCTTTACCAGTTTAAAGAATTGTAAGAATGGATTAAATGATTTGAAAAATAAGATGATTGGTGTAATAAATCAAAAAGATGAAATTGACAAAGTAAAGGAAAAATTAATAAACGATTTGAATTATTACTTAGTTCCAATTTCAAATGGATTAGATAAAGCTTTAAGTGAATATGTTAAAGCTGTTAGAGCTGAATTGAATGAAAATGGAAAAAGGCCGTTAGAGCAGTGATCTGTGGAATCATCGTCCCCATCCTATCCACAACTTGCCGTACTTACAACATGGCTGTACTATAAATATATAGAATTTAGCATGTAATATACAACTTAGCATTTTTGATCCCTGTATACTGAATCTCAATGGTATTTTGCAATTTTTTTGTATGAGAAAAATTGATCTCATCGCTTCATCATCATGGCTAAGAAGAGTAAGTATCTATTTAAGTTAGATTGTACCCATTCCAATACTAACTAGAGCATAGTATCCAAGCATAGTAGAGCAGCAAGAAGAGGGGAGACGGAGCTGGATGAATCTAAACAATTAAGTAAGGTTCCAAAATTAGAAACCAATGAACTTAAGAAATCGATTATTAGAACCACCATAATGAATGAAAACTTGTTGGCTAAAAAGATTGAAAAGAAGAAAATCAATAAAAAGAAGACCAATCTGATTAAACATAAGCTTGAAAGATCAAGTAAACTACAAGGGGTATTAAATGCTAAAATAGCACAAAGTATAGAAAGACATAAATTTGTGACCACATCCAGAAAATCTGGCTGGGATAAAATCAATAATGGGATTAGTACCACTACCACCAGTTCAAATGACAGAGATAAAGAACAAGAAGATGAAGATGAATACGTAAGACAATTTTTTGAAGAAGCTGACAAAGAAGGTACCGAAGCTCAAAAGATTCCTGACAATAAATTTAGTTTATTAGAAGAAGCTGAAGCTTAATATCGATTTTAATGAGGTTTATAGTAATGTACATTATTCTAATTTGTCTTAGTTCATCTTTATGGTAAGCTTGTCTTTCATTCTAGAGGCACTCTTCCATAGTAGAAGCAACCTATATCACGTGAAGATAAGCCTGGATGTCGCAGTCATGCTTAACTAATCGGTAGTAGGTAAACTGCTTGTGCAATTTCATAATTTAATAGGTTAGACAGACATTTAGCATTGGAAGAGAGTCACACAAGACTTTAGACCCCAGCTTTAGTCATGCTATGGGTAAAATAGGTAAAGACTGGGGATCTGATGCTCCACTTCAGGTCACACACTCTCAACCACAATTTGCACTCTACCCACATCATAATGATGTACTTAGCCCTCACACAATGAATCTTTTCGACAATAAAACATTGGTTAATGCTCAAAGCAATGGAAGTCAAGTATAGAACTAAACTACAGAAAGTTAGAAGTGCTTCACACCTAAAAAAGAAACAGAAAACGAGTTAACCCGTAAGCAGAGGTGATAAACTGCAAGAGAATGGCAGAGTTCTTCGACATACTGCAAAACTACGGTAATGAAACGGTTTTATGTTTCTTTTTGCAAGTGTCTCTTTTTGAATGTCTCTTGTTAGTCGGTTGAAAATGCTAAATCAAAGCAATTTTACCATCTTTCACAGCTCAGGACTTTTGCTTTTTGTTATATATAAAAGCTTACAAGAGTTAAGGTATCACTAGAGCTTGTAGTGGAACAATACTAGAACAATAATGTGTCAAACAAAAAGAAAACATTAAAATTGCTGTAGTATTATATACTTCTCCTCCTAATAATCTCTTCCATTAGTTCCTGAAGCACTGATCTCTGTTGCTTAAAAGGGAATAGAATGTCTACAAGAGCAGTGGCAGTTCTGCTGCTAAAGATACCTTGACCAAAATCTGTGTATGTTCCATGGGTGTAGCCATCATAGGAGTAATCGTCCTAAAAGTATGTTTCTATGAACAGCATCTGTAGCCCAAGCTTTATACTCTATAACACCAGCTGCTTACTAGCTGTAGCCATACAGAAACTGTAAAATATCGATAGGGGTAATAGGGGACGGCGACATGTGTGTCGTATTTGGTGAATTCAAAACTTTTGGTTTAAAAAATTTCAAAATTTCTTATCTTCTGATTTCTTCCTTCTGAACAACAACCTGGTAACTTTAAAGGAATACTCATAGAGCATATAACTGTAGAAGCGGTAGTAGAAAGTCATTTCCAGTAGATAAATAAATATTTAGTGGAATCCCCGCTTCACAACGTCACCAGAGCCTTTTCTAATTTTTTTTATTGGGCTATTTTATGATCCGTATCTAATTGTATTAGTACCCGAAATTTCCCAAGTGAGTTTTTTTTAAGTTGAATTTAGCCATATTATCCAGGCTAATATATAACGAATATTTTCCATCTAGAATATTAAGACTTGTTAAATAAGGATCTAAGTAGTGGGAAACATAGTTCCGTAGGCTGTATTATAAAGAAAGAAAAAGGATAATTTTATAGAGAATGAACCCAAACGATAAGGAGAAGACAATCTCACGGTCAACTTCACCTAGCTCCAGTTCGAGTGCTACCAGTCCTAGTAGCTCCATATCATTAAATGATTTGAATTTGACTCCGTTAACTTCGAATAACACATCGGATTCCGCATCCGTGAAGAATCCTTCTCCATCAACCTCAAGGATCACCTCAAGTAATAATAATGACAATAAAATCCATAGTTATGATCGTAGCAATAACCACATGGACAATACATATAAAGAAAGTGATTTGTTGAAATACTTGGAGCCATATCCTGTGTTGGCCCCAAACTATAACACTTTACCACCTGGCGGATGTCCCAAATTCCCTGTATGTAATAATGATCATTTACAAGGTACTGAGTCTTTACCAACTTATAGTCCTTCGGTTTATAAAATAGGTTGTGTTGGTAAGAAATTAGAATGGTTAAGTCCTTATGAACCTTCGACGTCCAGATCTTGGAAAAATGTTATCATAGAATTAAATTCAACTCAGTTGAATTTTTACTCAATCCCAAATAATTTAGAACCCCATTTATTATCTTTCCAACCAATGTTTAATATCCCAAAAACTGTTGATTTCGAACATTTCAATTCTTATGTCACTAACAACTTTGATTACCAATTTTACAAATACTGTAAAAAGTTGAACTTATTAGAAAGTAAAAAATTAATCCGTTCTTATTCTTTACAACATTGTAAAATTGGATTGGCTACCGATTATAAAAAGAAGTCAAATGTCTTGAGAATTAGAATTGAAAATGAACAACTATTACTATATTTTTCTTCAACTAATGATTTAATTAATTGGAATTTGGGTTTGAATATAGGTAAAGACTTGGCTCTTGATTTAAATGACCGTGAATTACCTAAATATAGAACCGTTCCAAGAAGAAGAAGAAACAGAAATCGTGAATTGGTTTATTCAAATGTTAATTATAATCAACTGAATTCAAGCTCATCTACATCCATTAATAACTTGAAAAATAATAATATCGATAATAGATTTAGATCAAGATCAAGTTCTGATCCAATAAATATGCTCAATTCAAGATTTTCAAGATTGAAATTAAAATTGAAAAGAGATAGCTTGCCTGATTTAAATCGTCTAATAATTCAAGAAATCAGTGAAGACTTGGATGAAGTGGATAGATTAGACTGTAATGATAATGATAATGACGATGATGAGGCTGATGATATTAGTGAACTACAATCGGATATAGATGATGAGGCGTCTACCATAAATGGGTCTAATAGTGGAACAAATACGAGTGCTGCTAGATCAAGAAGCTCGAGTTCAGCTACTTGTTCAGATGATGATGACCCAGAAATATTGAAATTGAAAAGGATATCCCGAAAATGGAACCCACTTGAAAAGCCTCAAAGTCAAAGAAGGTATTATAAAAACTGTTTAAGATGTATTAAGCCTTTAACAATGGAAGATTCTTGGATAAGTAAATCAATAGTTAAGCCAACTTCAATAACTCCAAATTTGAAATTCAAAGGCAATAATGAGATGATGATGAAACATCATTATGTCAAAGAATTTGTTGTTGGCACTCATGGTTTGATTCCAAAGGATCAAATTTCAATTTGATTCATATTGATTATGTATCATTCGTTCAGACTTTGAAATACATATAAAAGTCAAATTATTCGAACTTCGAATACTGGAATATCAACTAACTATAATATAAGAACAAATTTAAAGCTCAATTCTTGAGTTATTGGTTTCTTTTTTGCATAATATGAAATAACGAACATTAAATATAAGTACTATGATAGAGAATAATAGGTAAGGGGTGACCAGGTTTAGTAGACAAGTGTTAATGGTTGAGGTTAAATGGGCCCCTTATCTTCTATTGGTTGTATAGATATGAACTTTACACATAGAAATACACACACATATGAAACTTCTATTTATTATTGATTCTGATGTTACTAGAATTACAAACGTTGGTCAAGTATTAGTCTATGTACATGCTCTATTTAGATACCAACTCATTCTTTGATGTAGTTTCTTTGGCTCTTGCCGTTTTATCAACAAGTTTAGCTCTAATATATTTGTGACTTCCTCTTTAGTTCTTTTTCGAACGAACTCATCATTAACTTTCCTATTTGCAGATTAACCATCGAGCTCAAGTTGTTATATAAAAAATTATTGAATTCATAGTCCAATATTAGCTCAACATTCAGTTGTGTTTTCTTACTATATTTATTCTCCAATCCTTTAAAATTCCATTCAACGTATAAATACTTAAAAATCCCTGTTTTGCATTGACTGATCACTTGCTTATACGGCTTATAAGTTAAATCACAGTTAATAATTTCTTGGTATCCATTCCAATCTATTTTAAATCCTCCTTTTGCTTTGCCATAGTCATCCATGTCACCATTGGTGCCCTTAATTACATTCCTATTTCCTTGGCTCTGAATTTTCTCATCTACAGTGTCTGATGATTCAGTAACAAATGGTACAAACTTTTCATAGTGCTTAACATTTAATACTATATCATAGATTTCATGTGGCTTACAGTCTAATCGTTTATTATATTTGTAATAAAGTGATCTGACTGTATTCAATTGTTTCATTTGATACTGTATTTTGAAGTCTCATTTTCTGAATTCAATGAGTTACTTTAGCTTTGGCCACCTACGCTTAACTTCCAGCCGAAATGATCTATGAAAAATTGGCTGAATAGATTTATAGAATAGAAAACAGAGACAGGAATAAAAGAATTCAAATCTTTAATTATGTATATTTATCATGAAACGCTCTAAATTTAAGCAGCTCTAGTATAAATAGCTTGTTTTGAGTGTTTGGTAACTGGGGTAATGATACCTTCACGTTCCAATTGTCTTAAAGCAACTCTAGCAACTGATCCACCAATCTTTAATCTATCAACTAATACACTAACTGATACGTATTTGTAAGTTGGGACATCTTTCATGATTTTATCATATTTATCTTGGTCTAAGACAACAAGATGTTGAGCCTTATCCTTAACTTTACCTTTAGACCACTTCTTTTTACCCTTTTTACCACCTGCTAAAGCGGCAGCAGCTTTAGCTGCTTTAGTTTGTTGAATTTTTGGAGCCATCTAAAAATAATTTGTTAGTACGTTGTTCTATCTCGCAATATACATGTGTATATTCATTTGTTGATGATACTGATATGATGTGCTTCTTTGTGTGTTTATTCCATTGCGGTTTGTCTATGTTGTTCCTGATATTGGTTCATTCCAGTTCTGACTGACGAATCACTTACAACTGGGTCCTTCATTGAAATTTTTCACTATTCAACTAGTCTTCTTTAATCCATTTTAATGGGCTTCTCTTCCCTTTCCTGGCATTTGTGTTTCATTCGCTTACACCTGTATCATTTGTATTCATCATTTATCTCACTATTGTATGTACATACTTTAAAATAACTTCGTCACTACAGAAAAGAAGAAGAAAAAATCCTTTCAAACTTTTTCACTTTCTTTTGTTCCCTGCCATTCTCATCAAAAGTCGTCTTTGTCTCAATATTAAAATGCTAAAGTATGGTGATATTGTGTGGTTTGGGCACGTCGATGTGACCTTGTTTTATGGCACCTGGTTATCATGTGATGTAATAAAATACTGGGGCTTAAGCCCCAGTATTTTCGCACAATAAAATTTTCAATTAGAGAGGATATACAAGAGATTAGTTAGAATAGAATAGTAAGCAATATTGCTAGAGGTTTAAAAGGTTGAATTTAATTAATCTATTAGTTTTGATTGATCTGTTTAGAGAATTAAGGTATTTGATAATATTTCACTCCAATATTAATTTGATTTTTTTGCTCCATTCAGAATGTCAAAAAGATCAGCTAATGAACAAATTGCTAAAGACACATTTAATGAAGATTCAAGCAACTATGAAAATACTGGAGATTTCAACCGTGCTTCACAGACTGTAATGTCAAGAAGGAAAATCATTCAACCAAGAGGAAAGACTTTTCAATTCAAGTCTGGTTCACAATCACAATCACCTGCTCCAACTCCACAATCAACTCCTTCCTTTTCATTTGGTGGGAAATCAGCAAATGGATCAGCTCCGCCATTCAAGGAAGAGGACAAAAATGACAAGAATGAAAAAATTAAGGCATTGAATGATAAATTGATTGAAACCTTAACAGGATTAAATAAATCGAATGAAATTTGTAACTTCGCTCCAATTTTGTTGATGTACAATCAATATTATGCTCAAATTGAAAACAATAAATTGACTTCAGAACCAATACCGGCATCATCATCAAAGGTAACATCGGCCCCTGCTCCTATGTCCGCAAAACCATTTTCTGCTGCTGCACCTATCCCATCTATTGCTGACGTTCCAGCAACTGCAACTAACGCCAATAATGAAGTAGTAAATATAGATAGCGACAGTGATAGTGAAGAAAGTGAAGAAGAGATTAAAAAACCAATCACTGTTCAAGGTCCTCAATTCACCCTAACCTCAAACCCACAAATAAAGAATTCCCCATTTAGTTTTGGCCCTAAAAAGACGGTCCCTAAAGATGATAGTGATTCAGATTCTGACATTGAAATAAAGGGCCCAACATTCCAATTTAATAAACCAATCCAGGATACTAGTTTTAAGTTTACTAATAAGCCTACTACTGAGAAACCTGATCATAAGCCTGCATTTTCGTTTGGTGGTAATTCTGACCCTAAAGCTGCTGCACCTGCATTCTCATTTGGAAGCACTAACGACAAACCTGCTGATGGTCCATCATCATCATTTGGTAAAACTAACGATAAATCTGCTGAAGGGCCAGCATTTTCCTTTGGTGACAACAGCAAAAAAATCCCTGATCAACCTGCGGTTTCATTTGGTAGTAACAGCGGAAAACCAGCTGATAAACCATTTCCATCATTCAATTTCAAACCTCAAGAACCAAAAGTGCCTGCTTCCCAAAAAGAATCACTAGATAAAACGACTTCATTATTTGGCAACGGTTCATCATTTTCGTTCAATAAACCTGAATCTGAAAAACCAACACCTTTTTCATTCCCTTCAAGTAACCAGTCCGAAAAAGAAAAAGAGGACAAGCCAAAGGAATCATTATTTGGTGCACCTGCATCACTCCCGGTCCCTACAACCGGTACCTCATTATTTGGTAATTCTGATAAGCCAGCTTTTTCGTTCAGTTCAAAATCGAATGAAACAACTGAAGTCAACAAGCCAAGTTTTTCATTCAACTCAACAAATGACCAATCTAAGTCTGCCACCCCATTTTCCTTTGGTAAATCGACTGAACCAGAAACCGAAAAAAGCGATAATGATAAAGTGGACAAGTCTACCGTAGGGGAAACCAGTAAGCCAAATATTCCAGTCCCATCAAATGGTGCAGAGAAACCAGCTTTTTCATTTGGTTCCAATACCGGTGATTCTAAACCTGCATTTACTTTCGGTGGTAACAACACCAATTCCAATTCAACCTCATTATTTGGAGCATCAAATCCTTTTGGAAAATCGGAATCTACATTTGCATTTGGTGCTAGTAACAATAACAAAAGTCCTATTGCTCTTCAAGATACACCAAAAGAAAACGAAGAAGAAAATAAAGTTGAAGAGGTTGAAGTCGAGGGCAATTTCAAACCAGTTGCCACTTTGAATGGTAAAGTGGAAGATAATACTGGTGAAGAAAATGAACAAGTGGTATATTCTAAGCGTACCAAATTAATGTTGTTTAATAAAGACAGCACAACCGCTGGTGCATCTCCATACATTAGCAAAGGGGTTGGGGAATTGAAATTATTAACTAATTCAGATACTAATAAATCAAGAATTTTAGTTAGAGCTGATGGAGGTTTAAGGGTTTTATTAAATTCCTCCATCCAATCTGACTTCAAATATGACCTCATTGGCGATGGGTTAGTTAGGTTTCCTGTTGTTAATCCTGACACTAAAGAAATTGATACATATGTATTGAGAGTTAAGACTAAAGACGATGGTAATGACTTATTAAATACAATTAATAAATTAAAATAAATTCTATCAAGTCCATATTTTGATAGGAGGCTTTTTTGTAATATATAATATGTAAAAGATAATTCAAGGTACACCTACTGAATATCTCTTTTGAGCTTAAAAGACAAAGAAATGTGTTCAGCTTCTTGTTTAAATATGAATTGAGTCATTATAATAAATATTCATTTACAAGAATATATACACTATATACAAAGACCCCTAAATTCTTCAGTCTTTTCTAATTGATCTAGTCTTTTTTTTCTAAATTAAAGAATTTGGATAACATGTCACCTATTTTTTTCAATTTGGAAGGATGTAATTCGTCATCATTACTATTGCCACTGGCATTAGTGTCTTTCTTACCATTACTAGAATTAGTTAAAAACTCTTCGTGATTTTCAGACCTTTTAGCATTATTGTCATTAATTGTATCTGCTAAAGCTTCTAATAAGGCATTTTGAATTGCATTATCAGGTTTGATTGTTTTAACATTTAATACTACTTCCATATCATCTCTATTTGATAAGTTTCTGTTCAATGGTACCCCTTTATTTGGAATTGATAACTTAACCCCATTTTGAGTACCAGATCTAACTTTAATCTTCACTTGTTCTCCATCAATGGTAGGTATGATAATTTCACCACCTAATGCTGCAGTTGTCATCAAAATATCCTG
Organism: Yamadazyma kitorensis; assembly: GCA_030572015.1. Taxonomy (NCBI): domain Eukaryota; kingdom Fungi; phylum Ascomycota; class Pichiomycetes; order Serinales; family Debaryomycetaceae; genus Yamadazyma; species Yamadazyma kitorensis. The sequence continues at coordinate 3,790 of JAJLZC010000001.1, read as the reverse complement.
ATTAATTACTATCTTGTTTCCTTCTCTTTTGAAAGTGGAATCATTTTCAACGTTAACACGAATGATTAAATCACCCTTAACAATATGATTGAAAGGGTCCTTCGTCACCAATGGTGAGTCCCCCATACCTGGCACCCTTAATCTGGATCCATCTTTTAATCCAGGAGGTAATTCAATCTCGGTTGATTTAGGTACTTCCTCAACACCATGGCCATGACATGAGCCACATTCATCTTTTTTATTAATGGTAACACCTGAGCCACTACAAGTTGGACAAGTGGAAGACATATGGAATCCACCAATGCTATGAGTGGAATGACCAGTACCGTGACATGTTGGACAAGTTGTCTTATTTTTTCCCTTTTTCATACCACTTCCACTACAAGTTCCACATGAATCGACTGCTTTGTAATTGATTTTAATTTTCTTTCCAAAGATACTATCTTTAAAACTAACGGTTTTCAAGATCTCGATATCATCTCCAACAAATTCACTTACAAACCCACTACCTGCTCTTCCACCACTACCACCACCTCTACCTGAACCACCATTGAATGCTTGTTTAAATAAATCTTCAAAATCAAATCCCATACCACCAAATGGGTTACCTCCACCTCCAGCTCCACCAAAAGGGTTACCACTTCCACCACCATATGGGTTTCCTCCTTGTTGGTAAGGATTTGAGCCGTATGCCGAACCATATGTATCATATTCAGCTCGTTTATTTTTATCACTTAATAATTCGTAAGATTCTTGAATCTTATGGAATTTCTTTTCCGCTCCTTCTTCTTTGTTGACATCAGGGTGATGTTTCTTGACTAAATCATAATATGCTTTCTTGATTTCTTTCGCTGATGCAGATTTATTAACACCTAAGACATCATATGGATTAAAATCAATGGCCCTAATTGAAGAGCTATGAAAACTCCTGAAGTAGTATGGTTGTGCGATGCGGTTATGACTCAGCTTTTGAAGCTTAGTAGGGTTCGGTTTACATTTATCTTTCTTGTTCCAAACAAAACTGGATGATTCAAGTATGATACTCCTACTTGACTGTCTATTAAACGTTGAATGACATACTTTCTTAATTGAATGCCTAATCATCTTTAACCTATCTTGTTAATACGAATGAGAAGAAAAAAAGTTCTAGAAATTTTCAATACTTGAGATTTGGTAGTGTCTTTGTCAGATTCCCGTGATTGCAAATGGCAGCTTTTGCTTTCAATGTACTGCTTCCTCTTCATATATTTATACCTTTTTCGTTATTCCCCTTAGTTTTACATCCACATAGAGCTTCGATATTGCTTTAGCATTAAGCAGTAGTTTAGTGACAATGACATCCACTTGTTGGGCATTCTCTTGAGTTACCAATTCAAATGAAATGAAAAACTTTATCACCGTCATAGGTTGCTAGCTGAAATATCGTGGAGAACCAATCCATAATAATAGAAAATATTTACTTGTTCTTTACTCAATTTACGTGTTCAATGTTCAGTAGTAAATAAAAAATATGCCTATTTTCTGTAACTTGGTTATCATAAAGTTTGCAAAATTTACAATGTTTGTCAATGCTCTTGAAAATTTCCACTCTCCGACGCAATACTTTAACTGTATTATTGCTAGACTTCATTTGCCCTTTACAACCCATAACATCTGACTTTTGAATATATACATATCCTATTCTCCTATTTTACATGGATTGAGAGTATCAAGGAATTTATTATGCTGCAAAACAAACCTCCCGATCTATGTCCCATATCAGTTTTAACGGTTTACTTTTCGAACCTGCACACAACAAGTTGAGATATACACACATTTGTGTAGAACTTATTTTTATGTTACAAAGATATACACACATCTTTGTGTACAACTTATTTTTATGTTACAAAGATCTTGGTAATTAATTCAAGCCTTAATTAAGTAATTAACTGCAACAGGGGTTTAAACTTCACTATGTGATGTAGTTATTTTAGTCAAGATAAGAGAAAAATAATGTTTAAATACTTTCGTATTAGAATAGTCGAATGAAATGTATCATGGAAGGATCATGTAAGGTTATGTATCATTGAATGACCTGCACAATTAAATGACCCTTATCATTGAAAATTCATCTATAAAAGGACCCTGTTTTATTTTACAAAAATCGAAGCATCCTAATATAATATAATACTGTAATAAATATTTATTACACCTTAAATATTATTCTGATTGGAAATTATAAATTTCTGTGTAGAAAGTTCTTTACGAATAGATCCCAGGTAATAACCACACTGATTCGATTGGCTCCTCCACGTACAAGACCATAGTAATACTATCTGTATAACGTAGCAAGCTAAATCCTATCCCAAGGTACAAACTAAATTAATACACTCGGTAAAAGTAGCACGCTAATCAATAATTAGTTCAATACCTTTTGCTGTCTGCCTATTTGTGAATCTAAGGGTAAATAATTTTGAAATGACTTCACACTGCAACACAGAGAGAGTCATCAGGCTATTAGGGCAGCAGAGCAGCTCAGTTGGCGTGGAGATGGAAGAGACCATCAAGACGGTGATTGACTCAGATGGGATAATTTTGGATACCGGTATGTTCAGCACCACGTCACTCAGTGCCAAGTCAGCGCTTGAGATAGTAAGACTTAAGCAGGAGTTGTATAGGGAAGCGCTCTTTAGGGAGGCTACTGGGAACTATGAACTATTAAAGAGGTTGCACAAAGTGTATTTTGCATGCCCTATCAAGATAGTTAGACCACCTTCAAAACGGCATAGAAAAGCTCCTACAAGCATCAAAGGATCAACGATCAAAGGAGTCGATAAGCTTTATGATGTGATTCCGCAATGGACAGAAGAGATCGATGATGCATATTTAAACTGTTTGGTAGGCACTTTGGGTAAGAAGCTAGATGTAGGATTGGGTGACAAAATCGATAATGATATTGAACGGAGGGCGGTAATGAGTGAGATAAACATGATACTAAGTGATACATTGACTATTGACAGTGGCCATAATCCTCCTATAATTGAGGCAAGTTGTCAAAGCTGTTTCCAGGATTTTATTGGCAAACCCTGTCGTAGACTATTAACTGCAGCCGATATAAATATCACAACCAATTATTCATTTCAGAAGTCCAGGTTACCAGAGGATAGTGGGCAAATGCTCAAAACAGATATCCAAGAGGTAGAGGAAGGTATCGGGAAGGTCTTTTTCTTTACAGAAGTAAAAGGATTTGGGTTGCAATTTTTTGTCAATTACAATAAACCGCTTAAGGACCTGCCTAACTTCAATAGTATAATTAAAGAAGTTTGTGAGCACCTTGTTCGTTACCAGCATGATAGATGTATAATCAGCGACTTCAGTACTTCAATATTGATAATTTTAGATGTTGAGGATGAGGAATACCAAGCTATGATAAATAGAGTAAAGGAAGGGAGCCCTAAGAGCCAAAGAAAGACTCAAGGGAAACAAAGATCCAAGAGTTCGAAAAAAGGTAAGAAGAAGCAGGTTGTGGTTCCTTTCAAATAATACCGGGTGATGTACACTTCAGAACCAGGAATGACTGTTCAAGCTGTGTATGCAGCCTTACTTTATCAACAACAGTCAAAGAGTGAGACAGAGAAACAAGCTCAACAAGATGCTAGCAAAGACTTATATGAAGTGCTCAGATTGAGAGACAAGGATCAACTTGAAACTTGTCAGAGAAGTATTGGGAAAGTTACAGGAAGAAAACGAGGTAGAGAAGAAGAAGAAGAAGAAGAAGAAGAAGAAGAAGAAGAAGAAGAAGAAGAAGAAG